>BLKM01004697.1:176490-257488 GCA_013340265.1 Coptotermes formosanus
CCCCACCCACCACCCCCCACCACCCCCCCCCCCCCCACACCCACCCCCCCCCCCCCCCCCCCCCCCACCCACCACCCCCACCAACCCCCCACCCACCCCCCCCCCCCCCCCCCCCCCCTCCCCCCACCACCGCCATCAACACCACGAGCACCCTGGTTTATTTTTTATACAGTTCAGTGGCCAAAAGTCTCCCATCTCTTTTGTCCTCCAGTGCTCATTCCTTTTATTGCTGCTGATGGTTAGAGATTTCCCATGGCTTGTCCTTTTTATGCAGGTTGGTGGCCCAAGGTGCAGTTTGCTCACTAAGCATCAATAGTGTTAGCAGGTTGGTGAAATCAGTAAAAGCACACAGTTACTTCATGATGTTGCCAGTATGGTCATCACAACTGTTATGTTGGCTTGTTTATATTATTTATGTACAAAGCCACATGGTCTCGAAACCCTAATAGTTCAGAATACAATTAATTGCTTGACTTAAGCATGTTCAGGTTACGTGGATATGTATGTTGATGGAATAGTAAATAGAGATTGTTTTTTCACAGTTATGTTTGTATGTGCATACTGTACATATGTACATACTGGATAAATTTTCATTTTTTTAAGATCCTTTTCCAAAGCACTACTCTTTTGCCATAATCTCTTGAAGTGAATGTATGTGTCAGAAATACATATCATATTTAAGTGTTGTTAGAAGACAGTTTTCAGCTTATGTGCAAACCTTCAGAATGAATTAACTGTATAAGCTGGAGACCTACTGTAATAGCATATTTACCTGAATATAAGAAGAAAAAATTTTTGTTTTATAATTGCACACAAACTTAAATGCATTCTCTGTCGATGTTTTCCTGAGAATTGAAGGTTGTGAATTGGGGTTGTCTTATAGTAGGTAAGTAACATCTAGCAATAGTAGATAATTCTGCGGTTGCCATTCTCCTTACCGGACATCTTAACTTTTACAGTGCTGTGTTTAGTTTGTACAATGCTCTTATGGCTTGATGTTTTGTGACATAGCAGAAGCCACCAAGAAGACAGCTCTCAAGTTTAGTGCACATGAAAACAAGCCTAAAAAGGCTCCTAAAAGGGCAGCAACAAAGAAGAAAAATGCTTCTGACTCTGATGAAGATATGTTTGCAGTGTCTAAAAAGAAGGTTGGTTGAATTTTGTGTCATCTTAGCAAGGTTATTAACCCTTCACTGATACTGGGGATTGAATTCCAACTGCTGGCTGGGGAAGATGAGGTTTCAATTTAAATCACCGTACCCTAAAATGCACTCACACAGGCTGGTGCACACAGGCTGACAGTGTCAGGAATTGGAGACCATGCAGTGCACAGAGGCTGGTTTTGGACTGTTACAAGGAAAGTGAAGTCGTAATTAGTTGGCCTTGAAAGTTGTGTTGGCAGCACTGAAAGAATGACAGTCTTATATATAAACATGGAAACCCGTCGCATGGCATCCAACATGCTTTGTTTTCTTATGTCTTTTGTGGGAACATTCCTGTCTTATTTCTTGCATCAAAAGTGTACTACATGCGTTTGGTGTGCGTGTTTCATACAGCATATGATGCCTCATCTGTTTCAAAATATCACCCCCTTGCAAAGCCTGCTGTTCAGTGGAACCCTGATTTCTAGATATGTCGATGGAGTGGAATTCCATACACCTGGACTGTTTCACTTTTACTTCTTTTATTTTTTCCCAATCCTCTAATGACCTGTAACTTCCCCACTATTGTCTTGCGCATGTTTTCTGTCTTGTTTTACATGTACTTTCTGCAGTGGGTGGAATAAGAAATTCAGAATATAATACTGTGATAGATGTTGCTGCACTTTTCATTGTACAAAAGGTGCACTTTGTTTGGCTTGAGACTTTCTCAGCAGCCAGCAGAACGTGTAATGACTTAGAACCTGCGCAGGTTTTCTGTGCAAGTGGAAACCTACTCAAAGACAACTGCATTATTAGGTGGCTGAGAGAGTTCAGAAGAGTGTGCAAAGTATGTATATACAACTGATGTTTTGTTTAAGTACCACAAGTTTACAGAAATAACTTTGAATAGTCACAATATTAGTCACTGTTGGGCTGGAAAACCACTTTGAATTACAAATTAACCAGTTTAAATTGTACTGAAAATGGAGTACTTCAAGCTGGGGATGGGCACTTGATTCCAATTAACAAGGTTGTTCTGTGTATTTATTTGTGTGTGTGTGTGTGTGTTTGTATACATGCATGTGTATTTGCATTCAGTTTTTAATAGATCAAAGGCTTACTGTGAATAACAGTGTTATGGTGTGTGATGTATAAGATTGCATTTTGTAACAGTTCCTTCAGTGACTTTATGGGTGCTGTCTTTCTATTGGCAGAAACCAAGAAAGAAAGTGTCATCTGATGAAGATGATTATGTTGATGATGATGATGACAATGACGGTTACGTTCCACCGCCAAGGTCTGCTGCTGGTGGGAGAGTTCGCAAACCAGTGAAGTACAATTTTGGTGATGATGATGATGAAGATAATGATGGTGATGATGATGATGATGATGATGTGTAGAGTATTCATATCTAAGCAGTGTATTTGCGACACTTGTTTCAAAGGACTTAACATTCAGGGTTCATTACAAGTTTATGGACTGCAGAGAGCTAGTGAACAGTTTTAATGTTGTGTAATTTATGAATACAGCCTGAACATTTTGTATTTATTTCGTGATGCTTCTCTTAGAAGGTTTTGTATCCATGAAAGCTGCCATCTTGACAACATATTTTAACCTAGTGAAAATTTTCCTTGTGGTGTAAGGAGGAGGGTATGAATCATCACATTTTATATTTATCGTTTTTAATGTTCAGTTGGTAACAGGAGAGGCTTTTCTTGATATATAAATATTTGTTCAGGTGTCCTGCTGGCATGAAAGTGAACTTAGAGTAATGTAAATAATGTACCGCTGTATTACTACCGTGAATGTTGTGTGTTTCTATCACTAGTTGTGTTTAGTATTAGCATTCCATATGGTCATTACTCTGGCTACTGACATTTTTAATGTTAAAATGTTATTTTATTTTCTAGCTGTTCTTTGGAGCATTCCAAATAGTGATGGGCTGAATATAATTGACAGCTTTGGACTTTTTAACATCATCTTATTAATACAAATTTATGAGATGGTTATGTTGGACTTTTGTATCACATAGTACAAATTTGAGGAATGGATATGTTTTGATATGACTCTGTAGTGACTAAATCAATTTGTGGTTTCATTGTAAAAGTGTCACTAAATATGTACAGGGGGTTCTAGGGAATCCAGGTCTTTAATACTCTCTTCTCCATATTTAACGGGGCCAAACTTTTTAGGAAATGCATGTAAACATTTCCTGCACTTTGAGAAGTCATGTCTGTGGGCCACAATTTTTTCCACCAGAAAGCTTTTTCAGTATCACTTCCACACACCATTCTCTCCCATTGGTTTGCTCCTGATTGTGTACATGATTTATTTGTAAAAATTACTGCACACATCAACCTGGTCTTCTTTGACAACCCACTTAAAGGGGATTCATATTATTGGCCTTTTGCTTGTCCCAAATGACCACAGATAATGTGGACTGCCTATTCGTAACAACCATAATGGAAGCAGGATGGCTGCAGTGAATGTGTTCATTATTGAGCATGATCTTCACCTTTCATTCTACCTTGATTCAGACAAAATACTATATTTTCCTGTATTTGTGGCAAATTCTGCTTTGTGTGGAATTTGGTGTCTTGCTGCTGGATTTCTACGTGCGTCGCAGTAATAATAATATAATCCTTATTCCTGTTTGGAACATAGGTCATCTACAGTCTTTGGCCAGTGGACTCTATTCAGGGTTTCACTTTTTATCACTTACCAACCCATGCCATTATTCTTTTTCAGCTGTTTGTTGCCAGTTGTTCTGAGATCTCCCTTGTCTTCTGTGTCCTTGTGAAGTCCATTCCAAAGCATTTCTGGGTACTGAATCCGTTCCCTTCCTCAGGGTATGGCCTAGCCAGCCAAATTTCCTCCCTCAAATTTCCAAATTGATGTCTGTTTGGTTAGTTTTATGCCGAAGGTGTATACTACTAATTTTACTGGGCCACGATATCCTAAGGATGTGATGAAGACACTGATTATTGTAAGCCTGCAACTTCCTTTTAATTACTTCCGTGACCATCCATGTCTGACAGCCATAGAACAAAACACTTTTTACACAGGCATTGTAGATCTTAATTTTCATTTGCAAGCTGATGTTACTGCTTCTCCAGGTATTTTTCAATCTGGTAGATGTTCCTTTTGTCTTTTGAATTTGTCTATCCACATCTTCCAATGTGCGCCCGTCTCTTGGTACCCAGAACCACAGGGGCACTGGTTTTCTCATTTACGCACATTTCTTTAGTCTTGTCGACATTAATCTTTAAACCAGCTTTGAGGGCTTCCTTTTGTAGATCTGTCACTTTGCTTTGCATATATCTGTGTGAATGAGACAACAGACAGATGTCATCTGCGTAATCCAATGCATCCATAAGGCCCCAGCTTATACCTCTTTTTTGATGCTCCATTACAGTCTTCAAAATGTTATCTAAAACTACCAGAAACAAGCGGGGCAACATAAGACATCCCTGCCCTACTCCAGATACACTCTGGAAGGATTGAGATAATACACCTTGATGTAGGACTTGACAATTGATTCCATTGTAGAATTCTTGAATTAAATTTACAATCTTCCCTGGCATGCCCGGTACATGCATCACAGTGTTGTGGGATTAATTATGGTTACTCTGTACACGCAGATGTAGAGTCATACGTCAGTCAAAAAGATTAATCTTTTCTTTTCCATTCCCTTTCTTCTATTTTAGGTGTGTTGTCTTTAATGGCCTGTATGTTGCGTTATGCAAGAGGGAGTGTGTGTGGTACAGGTGGCCAATGTGGCATTTTTTTTAGTAAAATTCTGTAACCTCCGCTGTTATATGTGTGCCAGTGCTGTGGCACCTGAATGTCAGTCCCATATTTCTGGGCGAAAACATCATAGGAGAAATAAGTTGAAACTTCTGCCATGTAAAAAGAATGAGGCTTTTGAATCCCTGTTCTTGCATTTTTTAACTTTATTCTGTTAAGTTCTATGTGCCCTTATTTTGTTAGAGAACATAACTTGTATCTGGTTTGTGAAATTTTTTCTATAACAGTAGTTTACTCCTTAGAATAAAGTTTTGGCATCAGAACCATGTTTGCTGTAAGAGCCACCAGATGCGGCCGATGCAGACTGGCATAGTGTATTGTGTGGGATCTGCATGTATTCAGCTCCCAGCATAAAACTTAGACATCTTTAGGGCATTGAGCATTTTGTGCAGAGTCTTCTGAACTGTGGTGCTGCTGCACCAATGAGTAACATTTTGAACAAACCTGTTGCATCCATCTTCAGAGTAGTTTCATCCAGAATATTGGTAGCACAGTGTCACATTGAAGAAAACCTAAAACTTAACTAGTGAAGTATGTACTATGTCTTGAACACCTAAATATATTATCATTCTGTATTTGTGAAGAATTTATTGAGTCAGGGGTTGTTTAATGACACTTTTCAAGTGAAATGATTTAGCAAGGTGAAGATTTACTGACAGCATATAATTCATATTCATGGGAACAGGAATTTAACATCTGAAGGCCTGCCATATGAATGCACATCCCATCAGTTTCAGAAATATGTCTGTACAACCAGTGTAACCAGAGAGGTTGTTGCTGTTATCATGTCTTTGAGCACAGTAGCTTGTGCACAGAAAGCTTGCACAGCTGGTGCATCCTGTGACAGTTTCTGTGCTCTGGACATCATATTGGAACTTCTGAAGCAATGTGTGTGTGTCTGCAGTATTTACTCCATCACCATTATCACTGGTTAGTCACTACAGCTTGTTGCAGCAGTGGTGACCACATGTTTCAGTCCCTGTGTATGACAACTTCAATTTTTGTGCCTAGCATCTTGTAGTTTTGTTCTTCACAGTTTGTGTATTTTTGAGGTACATGTTGACCTCCCTTCTTGACTGTTTGTTTTAGGATAGTCTGTGTAGCCAGAATTCAGTGTACTAATATAATAACTACGTAATGTTTTCCTTCTTTTAATTGTGACAGTCCTGTACTTGCATATGTAAGGATGACAAAACAAAAACATTCGAAGTGCAAAATGCGATGTATTGCCTGAGCAATAAAGTTAACAACAAATTCACATGTCAGATGTCATGTTAAGGGCTCTGTAATATAATGACAGCCACAGAACAGAGCAAGTCTCAATGTGGAGGCTTGAAATTTCATTCGTGCTTGAAACCGCCATTACATTTTGTGTGTGGTAGAAACTTATTTTTCTTTAGTGTGAATTTTGTCCTGGTATTGTTAAAAATGAAATCATACTGTGGCTTACTTTAATAAAACTGTAGGTTTTAATTCAGAAATTCATAACTATGATGGAGACCAAAGCGGAATATTGGCATAGCTTAATGCTGCATGTGTATTTATACAGGATCATTATTTTATGTGACAACTAATGTTTGCTCTTTTCTGCTTTGCATATGGGCGATCAGTGGAGTGGGCTACATTAATGTGATAAATGAGCCAGCAAGAAGTGGCAACTGACAATTGTCAGGTAAAATAAGGACCCTATTAATTTACATTATGTCAACTCATCACTAACTTTTGTAATGTAAGTTTCGTAAATGTCAGACTGAATGAAATCAGTCAGATGGCAGCAACAATTTTAAAACTGCTTTTTGCTTTCATTCAGTTTACAGTCCCATGTATAAAGTTCAGTATGTCTTAGTCCTATTTGGCAGGACATGTTAGGGTAGTAGCATTACATTTAATTTGTCTTATTCTCTTTCATGTTTCATATTTTGTTGATTTCAAAACAGCCATCTCACACCCAGGTTCTTTCCTCTTAGCTATTGACATTAAAATGAAATTGTACTTGTTTATGAATATTTATTGGGATGCTAAACAATAAATTTGTATTGTTTCTGCAATAGACCTACATGTTGCATATGCTGAGCTGTTCCCACAACTTAATAATTCACCTATATCTGTGGCTTTCTGTTGAAGGAAACCAGAGGTAATAAATAGAAAACAGATTCTGAGAAGTTCGTAGGTTTTGTTGGCAGTATTTCAGCAAGTTCCAGGATGGTGTGGAGTACATCGTGGATTGTGCAGAGTTGAGTGTGTCAGTTCAGGTAACAAAATGTGCTCAGCAGTGAATGCGTTACTTTGTACACAATGCAGCGGGGGGTGAATGAATTAGAGAAAGCGCAAAGTAGATGAACCTGTAGGTCAGGTTTCAGGCATAACCAGGAATGTGTCTAGTGACTGCAGTTTAGTTTTTGGAACAGGAAGTGTACCTGGACAGTTGCTGTATCTACTATTCATTTTGCTTATTTTAGGTGCATAGGGGTGCTGGAATGGTATTTCTAAGGAAATTGTGGCTATATCTTGCGATTTCATGTTACTTTTTTAAAGTCCAGTTGCAGGTAGAGATGTGTCGACGCTGAATGAAAGGGCCAGAAAGAACAAACTGGCAAGCGGAATGATGAGATCCAGGTCCGGGGTCCACGGAGCCATCATTCGCTCGGGTCCACATGGGTTAACCATCATCATTCTCCAGTCTCTAGTCCCTTTTGTTCATGGATATTCCTCATTAACCACTAGGAGTATTATTTGACAATGTCGAGTGGTAATGGGCCTATAAATTACGTACAAAATCCACTCCACCCAGCTTTATATGTGTTTATTTGCAGCACATTCCAAATACTTTTCACTCCATAGTTATATGATTTACTCTGTAGTTGTCTTTATATTTTACATGTTCATTGGGGATGGCTAGGAAACAAAACCAGAACAATTATAAGTTTTCAGGGGTGTCTAGTGAGTGTTGCTCAACTCGTAGTCGTCTTTTTAGGTTTTTTACCCAATGTATTATGTGTTCCTCTGAACTGTCCAAAGAAACCAAAATTTTATAAGGTGTGAATATCCAAGAGGCGGCCATAATGATTAAAAATCATATTGGCTATAATGTAAAAAAGTGGAGTCCCTTTTTTTTGTTTCTATGTACTATTTTGCAATTCGTCTTTCACTAATACTGCCAAATAAATATCTTTTAGTTCGTAGTTCAAGCCCAGTATGCACAGTAAAAGTAAGCTTTAATGTCACGTTATGTATTAGCTCTGCCAATCCGTCATTTATTTTTATTTGGACCAGTCTTGTCTAGGTCTATATCCACAGGTTTTTGTAGGAATTCGTTCACTAACCTGCATCGCTCCCCGGTCCGTATTTCCTTTCCTTCATGGATCCCACGGACCTGTCTCGTTTAGTGGTTCCCAGTTTCTTTCACCAGTTGGCCTCTCCGTAACAGTCAACATTATGGGATTTATGTCACAGATGTGCAAGATTTGTAATTCAGTATACATATATTGCATCAGTAGTAAATTTCCACACACACACACACACGCGCACGCACGCACGCACGCACACACACACACACACACACACACACACACACACACACACACACACACACACACACACACAGAGAGAGAGAGAGAGAGAGATCCGATTTCTGTCATAACAGTTGAATATGAGACAAGTCGATTAATATAAATCGGACAACACATAGGCACACACAACAGGCAAGAAACAAATAATTAAATGCATTCAAGAGCTAAACAATCCATGACTCCAAGTCAAAGATAAAAAATCCAAAATCAAAAAGTAAAACTCAAAACACACCAAACTTCAAACATAGGGATAAGCATTTCAAGATTTACAAACTAGGAAGTAGTACTTTTTTGATTATGAGAGAAGAATTCTTCAAGAGTGTAAAAAGTGTGAGTAACAAGATATTTTCTCAGAACACGTTTAAACTTTGATTTATCATTTTGGAGTCTTGATATATGTGAAGGCAGACTATTAAAAAGGTTTATAGCAAAATAAGTAATCTGTTTTTGTATACAGGAAAAATTTTACTCTAGGCCTATGTAATTGGTTCTTGTATCTTGTATTTATGCAATGTAGCGTTGCATTTGTTTGGAAACTATGAGGATTGTTGACAACCAACATAATCAAAGAAGAAATATATAAACATGGAACTGGTAGTATGTCAAGGTTTTTAAACATTCCTTTGCAAGAACATCTTGGTCCTAGTCCCAGCATTATTCTTAATATCCTTTTCTGTAATAAGAATACCCTCTTCATATTGGTTGAGTTATACCAAAAAACTGTGCCATATTTTACTAAGGAATGAAAGTATGCAAAATATATAGTCCTGAGGGTATCCATTCCTCCCTGTTTCCCGTTAAGTAAGTAACAATTAAACCAATCCAGGATTACTTCCCTTTCGCCATAAAATTGCAATTTCTGCAGTAGAAGCTCATGATTGACACAATCAAAGGCCTTGGCCAGGTTACAGAAAACACATACAACGTAGTTTGGTTTATTCCATGCTTTTAAAATAGAATCAGTAAGTTTATAAGCAGCATTATCAGTAGACCAACCTTTTCTAAAACCAAACTGTTCTGGAACCAGTACATTAAAATTTTGCAAGTGTTGATTTAATCTTCAATACATTGAAGTTTCCAGAATTTTAGAAGGTCTTGTTAATAAAGACATTGGTCTATAATTGGTTAGTTCTGTCTTTTCACCTTTCTTGAATAAGGGATTTACAACAGTGTACTTGAGACTGTCAGGAAATTTGTGTGAGGTTAGTGATGTATTATAGATGTAAGCAAGAGGTTTACTAAGAAGTTTTCCACTTAGTTTTAAGATTTTGTTAGATATTCCATCATAACCTGTTGAGCCTTAGATTTTAAAGAAGTTATTGCACATATTATCTCTGCTTCTGTAATTGGAATATTTATCATTTCTGGGAAGCCGTTGGGAAACGAGTTGTTAAGAAATGAAATAGCAGAATCAGTATTAGTTTGTTGAATATTTAGTATATCAATTAGAGTGAAAAAATGATTATTGAATGCCTCAGCTGATTGGTCTGACTTGATATTTATATTATTAAATTTAAGTAGTAGAGGTCTCTGTTCAGTCGAGCATGCCTTTCCAGATTCATTCTTAATGATGGTCCATGTTGTTTTTAATTTATTTTCTGATGATGTTATTAAGTTGTTATCTCTGTTTAGCCTTGCTAATTACAGTGAAACCCTGTTAAGGAAACTCTGAAAATTCCAAGCAAATCCTACTTCTTAAGTGGGAAATTTCTTAAAATGGTAATGTTAATGAAATGGGAGAATTTTGGTGCTTTTTTATCCTGACTTCTTAGCCAGGAAATGTTCTTAACTGGGTTTTTCTTAAGCGAGTTTCACGGTACTTTTCTCAGTATGACACTATACAGCATACAATGTGTCTTAATTAGTGGACAGTTGCTATTTCTAATAAGAATATATAGGCTGTCTTTCCTCCTACAGGAAATTCTTGTCCCTTTTGTCATCCAGTTATTGTTTTTAGCATTGATGCTTACACAATACATGGGAAAACAAGATTCAAAAAGTATAAAAATGAATTAAAAATCTGATTAATATCATTATATACATAAATATTATCCCAGGTTTAATTTTTTAGTACTTGTAAGAAATTTGTTACTGAATCTTTGGTTATTACTCTTTTCCTATAACTAGATTTAATGCCCTTTTTCATAAGAAATGCATGCTTTAAGACAAGATATTGTGCATCGTGGTCAGACAAACTTAATTATAGATGACACATCAAAAAAGCTGATTCTTGTATTGTCAAGAAAAATATCCATTGCTGAACTTAAGTTCTTATGAATTCTGGTAGGAAACCCAACTGTATGAAACATGTTGTAAGATTGTAACAATACAGATATTTGCATCTTATGATTACCATGTATTAGGTAGCTCACATTAAAGTCACCACATATTTTAAAGGTAAGTCTAGTAAGTTTAAAAATTGTTCAAAATTCCCTGAAGGTGATCTATAAATGCAAATTCTAATAATACTCCAGTTTCCTAAATGAAGTGGTACAGCACAAAGTTCAATGTTCTTCTCGCAAAAATGTGACACATTTGAAGTGTAATGAATGAGTAAGGACCCATTCCAAATTTTAATCATTCAAACGAAATACTTGTCAGCCACCAAGGGTATTCACCTGACAATCAGTATAAAACGCCACCTAAGGGAAAATCAGCTGAGTACGGCGGCTAATGACCACGGGTCGCCGCACGCACAAATATGCGAGACGCAACTCATTGCGGCGTAGTTGCGTACTCTATTTAAGAGAGTGCCGCGAGGTAAACGCTCTCAATAAAGTTCCATAATTTCGGCAAGACGCTTCGAGGTCCTTATACGAGCAGCTGAAGAGATGAGAAATTGCAGTTTCTGGCTGATAATCCAAGGTACGCGGCGTCGTTGAATTTCTAAGTATTTTGAGTGATCTACCTATTGGAACGAGCACTTTGGTATATAACAGTTTGGCAATTACATTTATAAATTCCAAATTACGAATAACGCGGTAACGAAATTTTGTTACAAGTCTGGCGAGCAACTAACTTATCTACTGGTGGCACTCCCTCCCTATTGTGTTTTATCGTAACCATTGTATCTAATTAATTTTGTACTGTAGTTCTTATGTAAATATTATTACTTACATTATCTTTCATTTGAGTAGTCTGTACTTGCTCCTGACCAGTTGGAATTCCCGCACCGCAGCAGAAGCATTGCGTTGCTAGTGGTCATAGTCCAGTTTCCTCGTTTGACTTTCCCTAGCTTTGATTTACCGTAGGGAGTTGGGATTGAATGTTCGGCAGTTACCGATTTCTGCCTTAGGATTTGTTAAATCGGTTGGTGGCAGCATACCAAGTATACGTGGATCCAGTAAGTGCCCCTCGACACCTACCAGTAGCACCTCCCTTCCTATTCCTACTGACCCGAGTTACCGACCCCAGGACCGGAGGCACTACAGAAGTATGGGTTTTGAAGTCGGATCTGATAAATATGCAAACTCCACCTCCTTTATAAGTAGAATATGAACATTTGGCACCTGCATATTAATTTTCAAGTTTAATATATGATAAATTTGATCTGATGTATATTGTTCAGAGACACAAATAATATGTGGATTAATATTATTACTTAATAATGGACAAATTAGTTCTTTGTCTTTATTGTTTAGACCTATAATGTTTTGATGCATTAAAGTTAAAGAGGTTTCTAGTTCACCTTTCCTAGATGTTGTATTTTTGGGGTTTAGGTCCATAAAAAATCTTCATTTTTGGTTGTGGGTTTTTTTTTCTCTCTTGATGTATGTGGTTCCATTTCCTTTTGCAGTTGTGTTAGACGATGGCTGCCCTGGTTCACAGGATCTTCATTAGGACTGGGATTTCCATTGTTGAGGCGAACAGCTTCATTGCTAGAAGATTCAGTAGAACTTTTTTGTGAGTGACAGTCACTTGCATCTTGAGATACAATTATTGTTTTCATCCTTCACTTCACTGTTTTGAACTACAGCGCTATTTCTTCTTGGATGATAATTATTTTCTCCATGAGATACATGTTCATTTCCTTCTTTCCAGGATAGAATAATAGGTGTATGAGTCTTACTGGCTGCAAAGATATCCTTGATTTTCATTGCTACGTAATTAGTAACCCACTCTTTACCAAGACTGTTCATATGCAAGCCATGCCTTGTAAAGTGATTTCTATTAGTCCTCATGTTCAGAGTTTGTACATATTAAAAAACTTGCATTGATTGCTGCAATTTCCTGTTGAATGCAACTACTTCCTTGTTCACACATGAGGTTGTTTCTAAATCAAATCGATGTGGAGCCTGCATAATGAAGAGATTTCTGTTACTAGTGCTAATACATATTATATTGTAGTGATAGCTGAATTCAAAATGTAAGCTCTCGTAAAATGTGGTTAAAATTTTATATGCTGTATGTTTTGACATACTGTACAAACATCTAATTTTATTCTGGTTCCATTATAGATCTTGTTCCTGTTCTTACACAGAGTGCAACGACACACAATGCAGGGAAAGATCCATAATGGATTAAGAATAAGATTAGATGTTTGTATACAATGATGAAACATACAACAATACGGCAAGCATGTAGAATTTTAACTACGTTTTATGAAATCGTACATTTTTGAATTCAGCTGTCACTACATGCATTACTACATATTGTAATCTATTATACTCTTAGTGAGTTTTAAACATTGTTGTACAGACTCCCTGAAGGTGGGGGAGTTCAACTGAAATATGGAGTAAACAAGAGATTGCATTGTTGCATATGTTAAGTGCCCATATATTTGTTTTATAAATGACAAATTTAGTAACAATGCATGGAATGAATAACATGAAAGTAATCTCATGTATGTTGGCCAATATAATGGGTCTGTGTATTTGCTATTCATGGAACTAACAAACAGACCATATGACGTTTGTGACCCATTTACCAAAAGTGGGTATTAACAGGTGATGAGGATGGATGTGGAAGGATTAAATGCCACTTTGGGTAAGCAAAACTAAAACCACCCTGCATATACCGAAATGTAGCAAACCAAAGGAAATCTGATTTTGCTGTTTATTATGTCTGTGACTTCCCAGGGATGTACATTACATACCAATATATAAATTTAATTATTTAAAATGATGTAATTACACTGCATACTGGTTAGGTAAAGTGAACAAAGTGCTTTAGAATATGCTATTAGGAGGGTTCAGGCAAACCAGGAGGGCTTGAAATTAAGTGGTACACATCAGTGTTTGGTTTATGCTGATGATGATAATATCTTGGGTGGAAGCATACGTAGTATAAAGAAAAACACAGAAGCCTTAGTAGTTGCTAGTAACGAGATTGGTCTAGAAGCAAATCCTGAGAAAACTTAAGTACATGGTTATGTCTCGAGATCAGGACGCAGGAAAAAATCACGACATAAGGATAGATAATAAATCCTTTGAAAGGGTTGGAGAGTTCAAATATTTGGGAACCACTCTAAGGGATTGAAATTCCATTCATGAAGAAATTGAGAGGATTGAAGTCGGGAAATGCTTGCCATCATTCAGTGCGGAATCTTTTATCTTCCAGGTTGCTATCCAAAAATACAAAGATTAGGGTATACAGAACTGTGGGTTACTGTATGCTGCTACTGTGAAATCACAACAACAGTAAACACATTAACGTCAGTCTTTATTCTCGTCGCTATGTACAGTATGATTGCTATATACAGTTGTCCGTGTCGAACGTATTTACACGTGTTTCTCCTTTGATACTGTGGCGGCGAAGGGGCGCGTTAGCGAGGTCCGGCAAACGTTATCCCTGTGAAGAAAGGGTCTCACTGAAGCAGTGCAGTGAGAGCGAGTTGTGTACAGTGTCAGCCGGTTGCGCGGAGCAGGCTGCGCGGTGGAGAGCCTGGGACAGCTCTGTGGTGCCGAGCAGTGTGTGCTGGTAGACACTGCGGCGCGTTCCGCAGGATGCGAGCTGTAGATGCTGCTAACAGGCCAAGTGGCGGATGATGCTCGGGAGCCGATCGTGGAGGCTCGTAGCACGTTGAGTCTTGATATTGAACGCTGGATCCGGAATACTGGAATGCACAATTTTTGAACCAACCAACCAACGAGCTAACTAAGGGCGGAGACTTGCGCGAAGCGCAAGTCGACGTCCCTTTGTCTGAGTAGCCATTCCTGCGTTTTAACGCATCGCTGGGCTCTAAAACAGACACCTTACTCTATAACGGGGACTTGCTTACGCTAACTGTTTATAGTCCTGATTCGCGATCGGGACTTGGTACGCTAAAGGCTACGGCTCTGGGAGCACATAGACTTCCTATCTGAGGGGGGGGGGGGAACTTTGGTTGGAAGGCTGCCTGGGAGTTGAACCCAGGGTGGCAAATCACGTAATGTATTGGAAGTGGGCACTTTGGTGAAGCCGCCGTGCCCGCGGGGAGGGGGGTTTCGCGGGCCGTGCCCCGACTTTTCTCATTTCACCCTGGCATTTACCTTACAACTGAGGAAAATCACGGTAAAACCTCAGTCAGGGTGACCGAAATGCGCTCAGCTGGTGAATAGCTAGCACGTCTCGGCGTCTCCTTGTCCGCCATTTTGCATGCGGCCTCGACTAGTCAGCTAATCCCTTAGCTTGCGCATCCGGCAGCTTCCGTCGGCCCTCGGTCAGCGTAAATATCTGCCGAGTTGCCGAACTAAGGGGTTCCCCACACCAGCTAACTTTGAGTCGTAACTCTCGGTTAGGGCCCTGGTGTGTTCTTCAAAGAACGGCACCCCAAGGTCCTCGTGAATCTGCCTGCTACTAATGTACCACGGTGCACCAGTAGCAATGCGAAGACACTTGGACTGGAGGGCCTGCAGCTGCTCAACGGAGCTGCGAGCTGCGCACCTCCAGATGGGACACGCATAGTCCATCATTGGGCGGATGAGCTGCTTATACAGCAGAACTCCGTTCCTGATGGAGAGGCCGCTTCTCCTGTTTAGGAGACAGCCAAGCACACCCAGTCGCTGGGAGGCTTTCTTTCTGACCTGTACGATATGAGACCGCCAGGTCAGGTGTGAATCTAGAGTCACTCCCAAGTAACGGGCTGTATCGACCCATTCGATTGGCTGTCCTAGGAACTGAACCGGTCGAGGTCGGGGAATTCGCCAGGCGGCCTTAGCAAAGAGCATCGCATTGCTCTTTGAGACGTTAATGGCGATTCTCCATTCTCTCAGCCACCGCTCTAGGTCACTCAGATAAGTTTCTAAGTACCTGATGAGCAGCGCTGACTTGCGTGACGTGGCTATAATTGCCGTATCGTCCGCGTACAGGGCCAGCTCGACGTGGCGGGAAGGCACAGGCATGTCGTTAACATATAGACTGAAGAGCACAGGGGAGACTAGTCCGCCCTGCGCTACTCCAGCACACATGTGACGACGGGTGGATGTGGCGGTTAGGAAAGCTGCCTCGAACGTCCGGTTATGGAGATACGAGGATATTATTTTAACAAGATAGGATGGGAAATTTAGGGCGGTTAACTTGAAAAGGAGACCATCGACCCAAACGGTATCGAAGGCTTTTGCCACGTCGAGGAAAATCGCTCCTGTCAGTCTCTTCTCGCCGAAGTTCCTAGTCACTCTCTCAACGAGGCGGGCCAGCTGAAGAGTCGTGCTATGTTTGGGTCTGAATCCAAACTGCTCATCACGCAGTAACCCGCGCCCGCTTAATTCGCTTAAGATCCTACTAAGTAAGATCTTTTCGAACAGTTTGCCAATCGTGTCTAACAGACTAATAGGCCGATACGACGAGGGTAGTGACGGGTCCTTCCCAGGTTTCAGGATGGGAATCACGCGGGCGTGTTTCCATACTGGTGGGAAGTACTGCGCTAGGAGCGCTGCGTTGAATATCGCCACGAGGAGGCTTATAGCCCGCTGAGGAAGGTGCTTCAGAGCCCTGTTCGGTAAACCGTTGGGGCCTGGAGCTTTGCCGACCTTGAGACCCCGAATGGCGTCGTGGACCTCCATGGGGTTGGTTAAACTAGGCTCGCTTGCAGGGGCATAAGAGTATGCTTGCAGCGCCTCGGTAACCTTCTCAATAACTGCCGGGTCCGACGGGTCGTTTACCGGCTGAAACTGAGACTCAAGGCTGTCGGCCAGGGCTTCTGCTTTCTCTGAATCAGAAAGAGCAATTCCGCCCGGAGTGACAAGGGGAGGTGAGGGAGTGGGAATTCTCATCACCCGCCTTGTCATCTTCCACAGCGATTGGTCCTCGGGGTCAAGGCTCTCTAGCGTGCCGCTCCACTGGTCGTTACGCCACTCATTTAGCTGGTGGGTCACAGACCGCTGAAGACGGTTGACCTCCGCTTTCAGAGCAGGGTCCCTGGTGATTTGCCACTGCCTCCTCAGCCCGTTCTTCAGGCGTATTTCATCCTGAATACACGCCGGTATTGGGGGCCGTGGGTCATCGCGAGGGCGACTCTCGGGAGTCGACGCCGCCAGCGCCTCCAAAATTACACTGGACATTTCCTCCACGCACGTGTCGATTTCCCCCTCGTTGGGCAGCAACGGGGTGGACGGTAGCCTCTCTTCTAGGCTGGCCTGAAATTTGACCCAGTCGGTCCGCCTGTAGTCAGGTCGGGCAGGCAGGTTGCGAAAGGATGATCGGCACGTCGTGTCGATCAGTACAGGAAGGTGATCTGAGCTTAGTGCTGAGCACGCCGTCAGATACACTGGGAAGGTTAGGTCCTTGGTAATTACGATGTCTAAGACATCGGGGGTAGCCGAGGAGTTATATGGGACAGTGGTGGGTGAGTCCGGCCCATAGATCAAACAGGAGTTTCCGCTAGCGTAATCACGCAGGAACTTGCCCCTGGTCGTGGTCAGCCGCAAATTCCAGTCTACATGCTTGGCATTTAAGTCCCCCGCCATCAAGACGGGAAACCCTCCGCCAAAGCATGCAGACAGGTCCGATCCGACTATGGGCCGGGAGGGCGAGAGGTACACTGCCAAGATTTTAAGAGGGCCACTAGCCAACATAATATGTACGGCAGTTGCCTCTAACTGGGTCAAACCGAGGATGGGTACAGCGTAGTGATCTATACCCCGACGGACCAGTATTGCTGTCCCGCCTCCCTCTGTGGGCCGGTCTGTTCGGTGACAAACATAGTTTGCAAGCCGAAAGACGTCTCTCTCTCGCAGATGAGTTTCTGTCAAGAGACATATATCGACTCCGTGCTGGCTGAGGAAATGTTCCAGTTCCAGCTTTCTGCCGCGAACACCATCGGCATTCCAGCAGGCCAACCGCAGAGCTTTCACCATGTTCGTCCTTCTAGGCCGTGCTGCCATATTCGGCTACAAAGAGGACAACGATTTTGAGGACGGCCCGCGAGGGTCGGCGCAGCTGTGAGGAATGCCGCCTTTTATACCTGGCTGTCGCTGGGCTGCCCGTCGGCGATTGGCTGGCGTGAAGATCTTGTTGAAGTGGTGGGGAGACCGACTACCGCTGTACTGCGCGGAAAGGGCCGTTTTGCATTTGTGGGGATGTTCCCACAGAACTATTATTTTACCTGTCGTTTGGTATGGGTGTGAAACTTGGTCTCTGACACTGAGGGAGGAACACAGGTTGTGGGTGTTCAAAAATAGGGTGCTGAGGAGGATATTTGGGCCTAAGAGAGAGGCAACAGGGGAGTGGAGAAGACTACATAACGAGGAACATAATGACCTATACTCATCACCAAATATAGTCCAGGTGATCAAAGCGAAAAAGATAGGCCCAGCATGTGGCACGTATGGGGGAGGGAAGAGGTGCATACAGGATTTTGGTAGGGAGACTTGAGAGAAGGAGACCATTTGGGAGACCTAGGCGTAGATGGGAGGATAATATCAAACTGGATCTTCAAGAAGTGGAAGGGGGAGCATGGACTGGATTGAGCTGGCACAGGACAGGGACAGGTGGCGGGCTCTTGTAAATGCGGTAGTAAGCCTTCGGGTTCCAGAGGATGCGGGGAATTTCTCGACTAGTTGAAGACCTGTTAGCTTTTCAAGAAGGATTTGCTCCATGGAGTTAGAACGAAGTGAACGGGTTAAATGAAGGGATCAACTAGGTGACCCGTAATAAATAAACTCGTTTTCCGTAAAGGTGCCCTTTTCAAACTTTGAGAAGAAAGTACCCGTTCAGTAGGGGGAAATGATTGCCCTGCTCCACGGATTGTTTGTACCACGGATCAGAACCAAAATTGGCACCACGTGACTAGATCGTGGCTCGAAGCCATGCGACCAACCTGATTGCAACCACGGAGGAGAGATAACATTTGTTTACGTCACTGCGGAGCAGTTCAATGGCCTTGTGCGCCAAAAGCGGTTTGGGCGTACATACCTGTAGGCGCCTTGGGTCAGTGGCTGTGGGTGGTGCAACATAGATGGCAGAGAAGGGCAGGTGTGAAGCACGGAGCTAGCATTCAGAAGCACAGACCGCAGACCGCCACACACCATCTAGTATAGGCACAGTCATATATCAGAAGTTGCGTTCTCGTCGGCGGCGAAGATGTATGTGAGGAGTCGCTGTAATGAACAGTGAAGGTGCGTAACGCGTCGGAATCTTTACACCATTAGGTGCTGGCCTGTTTGATGTAATAAGCAGCCCCTCATACGGTTTAATTGGGGTGAGCAACAGTTTGAGGGATGAAGGTGCCCCCGGTAGTGGACTGGTGAAGGTGACATTGACCCTATGTTGGGTATCTGTTGGAGTATGAGGAATAGGTCATAGGATATGAATATGATCTATATTCCGTGCATTGAGCATATTATTCATATAATTCCAACGAAATACAAGTGCACTTAGTTGGAATTATGTGAATAATGTCATAGAATATCATGGAAAGGGCATGATGTTAGCAGTACTGTTGGAGGCAGTTGGTTGCCACTTTCTGTGACTGTTCAATATTTCTGTTCAGCTTCGTAAAAAAAGTCCATTTGTATCATGTAATACATAGACCAAACTTATGGAGCAGGGTCACTCATGAGGTGCTAGGAGTTGATCAGCAAGTTTTATATTTTATGGAAGCTGAAGATAAAATAAATAACATAACCCAACCTTATGCCCAATATGACTAAATATAGTAATGAATTAATGTAGTGTCATGCATATCAGTGATTTGCCTGCTTTTAATTTCAGGACAAATATAAGTGACATATGTGTTGGTTTTAAGTCAGTTTTATGGTACTCCTCATTTCTCTTAAAACAGTCAAGATCCTGAAATGGCACTTACTAGTGGTGACAACAGGGAACTACTGCAGATGTAGTTTCAAATGGATGATCATGCTCAACCACCTTGCTATGGATTGCAGCCTATTTCCAGCCACGTTTCAAGCCCTAAGGTGTGGAATAAAATTTATATTTTTATCTGAAATAGAGATAATTGGTGGTTGCGAGGGGTTAATTTTAACATTGTCCCATTCTTGCATTTCTTGATCAGTGTATTCAATTTATTCCACCAACCAAATGCTCATTACTAGTTACACATGATTGTTAAACACTTAAATCCGATGTTTTGGTACAAGCGTACCTTCTTCAGGCAGCACAATATAGAAGGTTTAAAACAAATTGCCAGTGATGAGTTACGATTTACAGGGTTCCACAGTCTGTAGTAGGCTCCGTTGTTGCTGTCATTTATGTACAAAAAGAAAACTTGTATCGTTTTCAAAATGTAAGAAAAGTTTTAATCATATTTAACCATAAGCTTTTAAAAAGAGTAAAAGTTGTGCCTTCTATACATATACGACATCAACTACAGAGCCTACTACAGGTTGTACAACCTGTAAATAATAGCTTATCACTGGCAGTTGTTTTAAACCCGACATAACAGTGCTCCCTGAAGATGTTACTCTTGTTCTGAAATGTGAGGGAGCTATGTGTTTAAGTGTTAAACAATCATATGTGACTAATATTGTGCATTTAATTGGTATACTAAATTGAATACTGTGAGGATTTACATAATTCAAGCCATGCCTCTTGTACCCACAATAGTTTCAGTATTCCCCCCCTCCTTACAGTTATAAATGAGAACATTCTGGATGTAATGTTTGGTTGGAGAACACTGCATTCTGCCAATATATAAATGAATAAATAAATGGACAGACAGACAGATAGATAAAGAAGCAAGCAGGCAGGTGGGCAGGCAAATAAATAAATAACCTAGCCTAAAGACCAAAATGACCAGCTCCTAAAAAGGTTGAAAATTACTCTTCTCTTGAGTGTTGTACTTGGTGGTTCAGAAGCATGAGTGTATTCCATTCTTAGCATGGAATTTTTCTGTTTTTTTAAGTATATTGTATTGTGTTGTACATTTTTGTGTGGAAAAGTCACCAGAGGAGAGGTAGAGAACACAGGCTTTAACAAAGGGAAGGAACTCCAAGGTGTCAGGGTGAAACTTTTCCCACAGGAAGTAAGGCATACTTACCTCAGCACTGTCCTGGAACAAGTTAGTGTTCAAGTATTTTTTTTATAATTTAAGGTAATAGACATTGTTTGAAGTAATGTGGATTGTGTTATTACAGTTGATAATGCACTACATTGTATAATAAAATGTAGTGTTCACCAAATAAAATGAAGGTTGGAAAATTAAGGAGAGAGGGATTGGCATGACATGTAGCATGCATGTGGTGTTTTGGAAATCATATGCTTTGTATATCAGAGAAACTGAATGCAAGAGGAAGCAGTTTACTGACTGTTGTTCACAACTTGATAGAAAAGATTAGCTGGGGGGCCTAGGCATAGATGGAAGATAACATCTTACATATGGTGTAATGTTCCTGATGGGATTGATCTGGCTTAGGGTGCTTGTATACGCAGAATGAATATCCATGCCCTGTGTAGTGCAGGAAGTGGCTGTACTTGTTGGGCAGCTGCTAATTTTGCAAAAGAGCAGTGCCGTGGGCTGGATGGCCAAGGAATCATCCATCAATTTGAGATGGGGGAAGGTTTCTGTCATCTTCAAAGCATCCAGACAACCTCTGAGGCCAGCTCAGCTTCCTGTTCAGTTTGTGCTCAGGGCAAAGCTGCTGGGCCAGGAAGCACACCGTTTATCCTTATCTAGGGCAGGGGAAGAATGTGTGGAGCTGTATGTGTAGTACCTCCACACCTGTCTGTACCCTCACTGTATGGTACTTGATGAAACATGGAGACAGCTTTACCTTACATGCAGTGTTTTCATGTTAATGAGTTTCACTGCTCACAACACAAACTGTTGTGTGAACAATAGGAGGTGGATTACCATTTGAAATCATGTACTTGTTCACAGGCAACAGTGACAAAATGCCATTCCAGTGATGAAGATTCACCATGAGGTCATTGTCTGGGCACCGTCGTTGGGGACCTCAGTGACTTCAGACTGAACTTGTAGTTTGGTTTACACTTTGTTGTTGTTTTCTGTGTTGACTGTTGTGTAACACCAGGTAGTGCTGCAGCTTTAGTGTATTAGTGTTGTGTATACTTTGAAGAAAGTATCACCATTAGAAATGAAGTTTTTTATCATGTAGTCATAGTTATGGCGTATGTATTTAATTTATTTCCTGTGGTGACTAACTAAACTAACTCCATGGAGCAGAGTCCTTCTTGAGAAGCTAACAGGTCCTTAGCTAGCCAAGAAATTTCCTGCATTGTATGGAACCTGAGGGTTCATTATGGCATTTACAAGAGCCCGTCACCTGTCCCTAACCTGAGCCAGCTCAATCCAGTCCATGCCCTCCCATCCCACTTCTCAAAGATCCATTTTGATATTATCCTCCCATCTACACCTGGGTCTCCCAAGCAGTCCCTTCCCTCAGGTCTCCCTACCAAAATCCTGTATACACCTCTCCTTTCCCCCATCCTCATGTGGTGACAGTTGTGTATAATGGAGGCAGGTGTTCCTAGTTCGAGAATGTTCAACGTTGTAAGTAGCTTTGAGTGTGTGGTTCACCTTATATGATATGATATTGGGAGAACTTTGAAATTCAGTATATGTGGTACTGACCATAAAGTGTGTATTCATACTGAAAATGTTTGTAACGAGGAAGTATTTCAGATCGTGTTTCCTCAGCTTGTTTGAGAGGCAAAGTATGAGAGAAGTGTACACAGTTGGTGGAAAAAGTATGTAATATTAAATATTGTGTCTGTGAAAAACATGCTGCTCTTCTGTAATTCAGTTTTCCCAATGTGACATTCTGATCCGCAATTCAGGTCTTAATATTCTTTGGTACAGTATTTGAGGTGTTCAAAGTGGTGAGGATTCATTATGTGGTCTGCGATAGGACACCATATATTCTTGTATATGGTTATGAGATGTTTTTGAGGAGCATTCTGGGTCTATCTTCACGGGCCTTCAAAAGATGGTGGCAGTATGTCCTGACTGAAAGCTCGGTACCCAAAATTCAGACTACACAGTCCCATAAACCAGAAGGCTGTAATTTTGAATCTTGATATTCTGCATTTTTCATGCATTGTGTCACTATTGTGTTTATTACAAACCAACTAAATACATGTATTTGGCCATACATGTACCTATTATTTTGCATTATATTTTGATCTGAGCAGGAATATGTCACAGAAAATGTAATGTCAAGTAACAAGAGATACTGCCTAATAAGTGTCTTTAGCTGGTTTGTAATAATATCGAAGTTTGCTATTTTTTCTGTGCTATTATGAACTGGGGGGGGGGGGGGAGGTGGAGGATATGTGGTATGGCAGGAAGTACCTTTACCAATGTCTTGCTGCATAGTTCTGTCTGTTACCACCAGAAACATACTTGACCTTCAGCTACTGAGACACGCCGACTACATACAGAAGACCAGGCCATTTGTGGCACTGAACTTTTACGTTGCCACGGAGTTACCAGTCTGTAAGAGGTATTAATCTGTGTATTCAATTACAATCAAAGATCATATAGTATAGACTACAATGTCAGTCTTCTGTGTACATTGCGCGCATTTGCGTAGTGTACAGATGGTAGTAGGACAGTCTACTACTTCAGACATTTTTGCACATTATGTGTGTAACATATGAATCATTGGTTACAGATTCAAATTGTAATGTGCTTATAAAGAAACCAGGAGCATTTTGTAGTCAATGGTTAATTAATAATAATAGTCAACAAGGTCAAATATTCACATGAAGAAGTATTCGGGCTGAGGATGCACCAAAGATGAAGACCGTAACTCTTCTGCATGTATAAAAATAAGTTGTAGCTGTTTTAATATATACCGTCTGGTCTTGAAGTACGTTTGAACTGATATTAGAGTTTCTGCAAGTCCCTGAACATTTCACTGCAAATAAAATTACTCCCTCAACAGCATGCAACACATCAATAAATGAAAAGGTAACAGAACTGTTAATTCTACAGTAAAAACCAACAGAGTGCACAACCTACTATTGGTGGGTGGGAGTATTAATATTCTTCTTACATGTTTTGGCCAGGCTGGGCCATCGTTCCTAGTGATCAGCCATAGAAACCACATCTATTCTTCTGCATTCATAACGTTTGTCATGTCCACGGCATCTAAATACTACAAGACATCTGTGGAGCAATCATTACCACAGACTACATCTGATTGAAGGCCTTATTTCCTGTCCACAATAATCCTCAAGACCGACACAGATGTTAACAACTATGTTAACAACTAGATAAACTGTGGATGATTGAACAGGAAACCTGTGATGTTTCAGAAATAATTTTAAGGATATAATGTATTGCACACAGCTTACTAGACACAATGTATATTCTACAATTTCAATATTTCATATACGTATTTTAAGTGACCTTCAGTTTATAATCAAACAGTATTATACACCATTAGATCATCTTACTTTTAGCATATAATAAACAACATACACTGGGGGATATTGGCATGCTTTATACAGATTTTGACAATGTATTCAGGTACAGTTCTAAGTTTACACTCTGATATGTCAGGGGAATTAAGGTAATAGTTATAGATGTAACCTGAAGTAGTTTATGCTTTGCACTTTATATGTTCTCCTTGACAGTAGCCTACCCTGGCTGAAATATGTGGGAGGAATAATAAATCTATGTTTGTTGTCCACAGCATAGTCTGTACTGTGTTGATCTGTGTGGTAGAATTACACTTACAAGTGCCCTCTGAATAATGCAAAAATTCAAAAACAGAATGGTTACTGGTAAGTAATTTTTATATTTGTTACAAATATTTCTATAATGCAGTAGGCCAATAGATGACAAGGGGACATGAGAAATGACTGAGATCAGTGTAAAGTCACTTTAACCTTTTAAAGCCTAGCGGTAACTTTACATACGACCAGGTTGAACATTAAAAAATTCTACGTGGTGCCCACATTGCGTTTGTGTGTTTTGTACGGATCTCAGAACAAACAGCAACTTTTGCCTTATAAAACATTAAGAGATTGGTTTTTATAACCGAAGTGAAGAGTGTTTACAGCGCGGTACGCACTGAGTCCTTATATAAAACATATACGCTTCGTCTTTAAAGGGTTAAAACACACACCTCATTGGTATCCACTGGTGAAATTTGCAACAAATTAAACTGATGGTGTTCCATACACAAAAGATTGTTAACAGAATTTTATCAGCTCGATTCTTTGGAAGTGAAGGTCAAATTGCAAGTTCAGTTACAAAGAGAACTTAATGCAATTTACGAGAACTGTAATAGTATGACCCTTCACTCAGCCCAAGCTAGACTGCTCAGTCAGTACAGTGACTGGATAATTGGGAATTGGGGTTTGAGTCCTGGCAGGGTCAGGTACTTTCTCCATTGGATTCCAGGTCAGCTTGTAGCCCACCCAGCCTTATATCCCGTGGGTTCTGGTGGCTATTTTGCTGGAGGAAAGCAGCTAAGGCATGACACTGATCGCTCACCTACATCTTGTGCATGGGTTAAGAATGCATGGAGCTAAGCTTTGGTTTCCTCATAAATCTTTATGTTGTGGTACTTAATTACACACAGGCAGTTTACCTCAATGAGCCCCGTCTCTTCCGTGTGCTTTGAAATACAGCAAGTTTGTGACAGTTGTTACTGAAACTCAGAAACAGTCAAATAACGTACAAATATAAACATTTTGTTTTAAGTTATATGAGGTACACATGCTCCAAATGTCATTAAAGTAAAAAATGAGGGTCTGAAAATATACGGCAACAGGTTTATTTCACATGGAATTACCCAGTTATGTGATGTCACAGTTTTCCATTTTCATAATCTCAAATTAATTATAAGTAACAATAATACATTTCTGAGTTCTTGCACCGGAGTGAGTCAGGTGTCCATTTAGAAGTTAAAGTGCTACTGTGTTATTTGGACAACAAAGAAATGTTAGTGGTTTTTGCAAGAGAAACTTTTTCTTTTAATCAATGCAAATATCCGTTAATATGCATCCTGTAATAAACCAGCAATTTCATTATGTCAGTACAGTTTATTTTAATCAAAACCTGTGCAAAGAACATGGATTTTTATTAGTTTATATATATCTTGTACTAACATTTGAAACACAAACCACAGCTTTCTGCAGTAATGGCAGCACTCTTGATTTGTAAAATTCACTGTATTATTTCATCTATAATTACACTAACTAATCCCTCTATATAACTTATTTAAAAAGGTAGTGGAAGTATTTTGTTATAAATTCTTTCATATAGATTGCAGCTTGTGCTGTAAACTTGAAATATGGTGCACCTCTTATGCTACCATAGTGTAGCATTTGTTACCACTGTTAAGCAGTGTACTTGCTTTTAAAATGTGTCAGCCACTTAAAGGAAGGTTAAAATTATGTTGTGTAAGGTATGACTACAGCAATTGAAGACTGCTGATTGTTATTTAATAACAGACAGATCCTTGAAGAGTAGAACCTAATTGGTGTGCTTCACTTGGAAAATCTAATTCATGTGAAAACACTTCAGCCTGTGAGTGTTGACATTCCTTTGGAAATAAATGTGAAGATTACAGTGTTCTTGAATGTGACCCCATGGAGGGTTAGTGTTTGGGATGTGACCCCATGTAGGGTTACACTGTGAACATTTGCTATAAGAAGCCTGTGATTCAGGAAATCTGTTACACATGGGTATATGAAGCGTCCTGAGAAGACTACATTAGAACAGAGTGATTTATACCTAATGGTGGCTAATATATGTACCATGGTATAATGAATCAGCCATTGTAAGGTCTGCATGAGGGTCTGTAAGGATAAGCAGGTCTTGGGTTGAACTGCAGACTACAAATTGTTTAGGCATCACAACAAGGGATAAATATTTGAGTATGGCATAAGATCAGTGGCACATGAGGAGACCACTGCTCATGTCTGAGAGGATTCTTCCAACCTCAGCTTCTTGATTGGTTGGCAACTCCGTCACTTTGGCATCCACTGAAACTAATTCAGTCACCCTGAAGACAAGGGCAGTATGTTCATCAGAAACATCAGAACAAACACAGCACATTACAAGTTGTAAAAACTCAAAAGATGACTGACATTTGAAGAACATATAATACACAAAATCACCAAAATCATGTAGTTATCACATGCCATGCCACACCATTCCTCGTGATAACTTATACATGAATTATGCGTATGCATGTGTGTTATGTGCATTTGTGTGTGCTGTTCCGTAAGTCTGACTGTGGATCACCACGAACAACAATCCTTCATTGACAGTCTCAAGAGAGAGTGGGGCACTCCAAACAGTCATACTGAGGGTGACAAAATGCGATGCTAACCTGCCATTCCACAATCCAGAGTCGAGCTTGCGTTTGATGTCACTTGGTCATAATGATGACACAATAACACACCTGCATCCGTATGGCCAATGACAAGACGAAGGCACTACAGTCCATAGAAACACTGGGAACTACTCCCCCAACAACACAGCGTCACATCTTAGAAGACTTACATCTTCAGGAACACTATTGTGACAGCCACAAAACTGAGACAAGAACTGCTTTGGGGGTTCCATTGTGTGATGTGTCAATGGGTAATAAGTCCCTGGCGTTTCAAAGGAACATAGGGAACTGAACACCCAGTAACGCAGTGTAATGTCCCAGAAGAACAGAATCCAAACTACACCACTGTGAATACCTCAGAACACAAAAAGGCTGCATTACAGTGTTTTACAGTGGTGGCTAAGGTCACATGGACAGTGTGATATGATGATGGCTAAGGTCACATGGACAGTGTGATAAGATGATGGCTAAGGTCACAAGGATGGTGTGACACAATGATGGCTACGGTCACATGGATAGTGTGATATGATGATGACTAAGGTCATATAATACTGTTTCTAATTATTATACAGGCAAACACAACTTATTTTTCTTAATATTTATTACTGCACTGCTACATATTTTGCCCTAAGCAGCCATCCATCACCAGGCATACAAATATAAAAGAAAGGTGTTTAGTGTAAAGGCCTCTCTGTTTTACATGGAAGTTGGTTATTTACAATGTATGGACCCTAATATTTTTCAAATATGCGTAAATTATAAAATTATAAAATGCAGGCATACAATGTCTATTATCCCTTACATGGGAGTAATATAATATAATGTACTGTCTTTGTGTCTATTTCTGTTTTCTCATCCAGATTATAGTGTGTGAAAACCAGCCTTGTGTTTCACTAAAATTTATAAAACTCAGTACAGTATTCACTAAACACCATAAAAAGCCCGTTACAGATGGGGTAGTGGACCACTTTCCAGTTGCAGCTGTATGCAGCATCTTGTTTACTGAGCATTTGTTCCTAGAAATCCTCTTCTTAAACACCCTGTGCAGATTGTGCATTCTTATGCTTCCTCATGTTGTTTTATTCTTGTTGGCCTCTGTTGTTACTGAAGTGCTTTACGTGAATATGTATGCAATTTGTAGTTTTTGCTGCATGTTCTTGCTGATGTTGCTGGTTGTGAGGTCTGTTCACTACTCTACCCTAAAAACCTTTCTTTTATATTTATACGCCTGATGATGGCCGCTTAGGCTGAAACACGTAAGAGTAGTGAACAGGCCTCACAGCCAGCAACATCAGCAAGAACATATAGCAAACACTACAAATTACATACATACACACATAAAGCACTTTAGTAACGTGAGAGGCTTAACAACAATAAAACAACACGAGGAAGCATAACACACAATCCGCACAGGAAGAACAGGATTTCTAAGAACAAACACTCAATAAACAAGATGCTGCAACTGGAAAGTGGTCCACTGTCCCATCTTTAATGGGCTTTTTATGGTGTTTAGTGAGTACTGTAACGAGCTTTATAAATTTTAGTGAAACACAAGGCTGGTTTTCACACACTATAATCCAGATGAGAAAACAGAAATAGACATAAAGAATAATAGCACAGACAGCACATTTTAATCTCATAAGTGTTTTATATAATAAAGTGATGTAATCCTCCCTGAAGATGGCAGTTTGCCAAAACATGTTGGAGAGAAAATAGTCAATAAAACATAACAAAGTAGTAGAAAATTGCGCATTTAGTTGGTTCCCATTTCTGAAATTGATAGACAGCACATTATATTTATTATATTATTCCCATATAGGGGATAATAGACATTATTTGCCTGCATTTTATAATTTTATAATTTTTATAATTTACATGTATTTGAAAAGTCTTAGGGTCCATACACTGTAAATAACTGACTTCTATGTAAAAGGGAGAGCCCTTTACCCTAAACACCTTTATTTTATATTTGTGTGCCTGGTGATGGCCGCTTAGGCCAAAGCATGTGGCAGTGTGGTAATGAATATTAAGAAAAATAACTTGTGTTTGCCTGTATAATAATTAGAAACAGTACTGTATGAACACAATGGGATGGGAAATCCAAATATCTAAGGTCATATAGTTGAATTTTTACAAAATCCTGATTGTACCACATAAAAATGTTGCTGAATGTACAGTGTTATTAGTGACTTACAGAATAATTTATTGATCAGTTGCAAGTATATTGCAATATTTGTGTACCAAAACAGGCTGAATAATGAAAATCCTGTAATATGTTGTTATTCATATGTCAGCTATGAGACAGGTATGTCAAAATAGAATACAAATAGCATGGTATACAGCGCTATGGCAGTTGTGAGACAGGAAACTTCTTTGTTCAACGGGTGTTACTGCTTACAGTTCTACATCTCCGCGACTTCACTTAATGACACATCAGTAGCGGTCACTCCGGCGATCTCCATCAGAGTATTTTCCTGAATATTTGCTCACAGAATAATGGTCACTGTAACGATCATCTGGGTACTTATCTTCGGCCTTGTAGTGAATCTCTGGTGACCCAATGTTCTTTTGCCAGTGATGTGTCCAATAGAGATCTTCAGGTGACACATCCTTGGGTGATTTCACGTCTTTGCAGACAATAACACAATATATAAGACTTCCTATCAGTGTTAAGAAGCCGAAGATGAGAAACACTATGCCCAGGATCCTGAAATCATACATTAGCAACAACTGTTAGAAGTGCATCTTGTGATGTTGGTACTTACAGAACTCACTGAAGCATACAGACATTCACAATATCTGTATCTGTATATGGAAGGACACAGACTGAGGGTTCAGAAGAGAAGTCTCTGGACCTGTGAGGGAGGAAATAAAAGGACACTGGAGAATTTGTACTGCTTGCAAAAGATGATGATGATGAATTTGAGAAGAATATGATGGGTATGGCACATGGGACATACGGGAGAGAAGAGGGATTCTTTATGGGAAAAAGTGAAGGAAAGAGACCACTTAGAAGACCTAGCCATAGTTGAGAAGTTAATATTAATCTGGAGCTTGAAGAACTAGGGGAAATTTCTTAACTAGATAAACAACTGGTGACTCCTCAGGAAAGAATCTGTCTGATGGAGTTAGTCGAGTATGTACTGGTTATAAGTGTGAACTGCTCTGAAGTTGCTTACGTACCAGACAAAGACAGGCTCAAAGAACTGGATAACGACAACAAAACCGAGGGTCACTAGAATGAGGCCCAAGTTGATAAGCAGCATGAGGCAACAAATTCCCTTCGTATTAGGGCAAAATGGGTTGGGCGCTGCCATGGTCTCAACAACAAGACCACCTTTACGTGAAGTCTTTGTCTTAACTGTCGAAACTTCAGATGGCGGATGACCACTGCGATAAGAGTAGTGACTTGGAGCATGGCTGTGGTGGCTGCGGTGGCTGTAATGAGATGCCCGACTGCAACAGAAGTATGGTGTTACTGCTGGATGTGTTCTGTCTGTGTGCTGAGGTCAAGGTGTGCATGCAGCTTGTGTCACAAGTACTGAGAGTCACAGTGGGTTACACAGCACATCTGTACCACCTGGTTTACCATTTACAACGGTATTTGTAGGACTTGTATGAGTCTCATAACAGTAACCATTATTTCCCTAAAATTCTTTACTTGGTTAGTATTGGTAAATGGAGGAACATCAATTTCTGTTATGGCAGTGTTTCCCAAATGATGTTCCATGGAAGCTTGGGGTTCCACAAAATGAAATGAAGGTTGCGCAAGCAAATTCCATTACAGTTTGAATAAGTAATCTGAATATTATTATCATAAACCTCACTTCAAGTAATTTTAATTTCATTTGATAACGAGTTATTTGTTCAGGTATTTATCAACTGCAGCAATACCCGAATAAGTACAGTAACCATACTGTGTTGTGTTTTGTTTGTTTGTTTGTTTGTTTGTTTGTGCTTTAGAGAACCACATTACTTTTTAAGGTCCGTTTTTTGTATACATGAAATGCAATTTTTATTGTACCGATATACGAAATTAAGCACTATGTTCGTCTCATTTCTTTCTTTAACATTCATTTATTACTGTCCATACTTATTTGTGGTCTAGAGTTTGTGGGTTCTTTTTGTAAAATTGCGAAAACACCTACGAGATTCGTCATGCCTGTCTGCACGGAACAACTGGGCTCCCACTGGACGGATTTTCATGAAATTTTATATCTGTCGAGAAGATTCAAGTTTGATTACAACCTGACAAGAATAAGGGATACTTTACATGAAGGCGTGTGTACATTTATGATGTCTTGCTAAGTTCTTCTTAGAATGAGAAATGTTTCACACAAAAGTAGCAAGGAGACTGTACACGTACAAGTTGTGCAGTTTATGAGATAATGTGGAAACATACGGCAGGGCCGGACAGGCCACAGATGACGATATAATAGGGCGCAAGCGCTTTGCTTGCTGGGTAACTAAGGTTATGAACACACACTCAGAATGTGTAATACTTTGTTCCTTTTCTGCAGCAACAATGGTTACGCGAACGTGCCTTAATGTTATGTTTAATACCTACACTGCCTGTCTTGTTAGCTTTATATACGAGTATAAAACTTTATTGGTGTTCCACAACTTTTTTTTCTAGTGCAAAAGGGTTCCATGGCGATACATCGGCAAACAGTGACAGGGACTCACCTCATTTCTGATGGCGCTCTGTACGCAGCGCTCGTGATGTAGATTTCAGAGCCCTCCGTGTCATAATTGCTTTGTCTGCTGGCTCCATTTCTGTGGCGGTCCTCAGGCCCCACGACACTGGCTGCAGCACGCTCATTGGCTATCATATATTCGGACATGGTCCGGTCTGAAAGCGCCCGTTGGCTTTCCTCGCCATCCGTCGAGTACGCCCTTTTAAAAACGGAGACATCAATGTTCACAGATGACATACACCTGAAGCTGCGGCTGCTTCGTGAAATACAGCGCGTCCCTTTTATCGCGTTCCCGACCACGGCAGTGTTAGCGCATATACAGCCGGCATCGGCCGGGACATACCATGAAAGCTGATGTGCTCAGTGACACCGTATGTTACCGTGGTCAGTGGAGCTTCTTCGGCGCTGTCGTGTTAGAAAGGTGCAGTATCTTACACGACTCACAGTTTCTCCTCTGTCCGACTGTTTACCGCGAAGACTACACTGATAGCAGCGAAGTGCAAATACGTTCACTTTTGGAAGGACAGCGAGCGAAATTTGTTAATTTGCTGTTGCATCCACGTGTTCGAGTTCAAATCAGTTCCTATTCCTATCTAACTTGGCGAACATCCGCTTGGGCAATTAGTCACTAACAGGGCAAACGCAACGATCTACTGTAGCGCGGTTGCTAGGATACGGAGCATACACAAATTATCCAGTGTAGATATTTCAGCACGGTCCGGATAGTGTCCTTTAGGGTACGCGCACGCCGGAGCCTAGATGGTCGCAGGTAGACTACACGATCATCTAGCGGGAGGAATGGAACGGCGTATTTTAAATGGCAGCGCGCAAGAAATGCGAGCCGAAGCCGGTTCGGTCGCTTGCCAGCTCGCTGGGCGCTGGAAGAATGGAGTCTTTAATTTTTCCAGCGCTTTATGCGACCTGCTCGCAAGTCACGGGTGCGCAGATCACCACAGTAGGATTTGTTCCATTTAATGATCAGAGGGATCAGAATGCAGTGGATGTGGAAAAGTTGACTGCCTGCGTGTTTATGGAATCAGGCGAACCCGGACCATCATAAGCGATATGTCACATTGAAACTCTGGACAGAAATTGCATGTGAAATGAAGACAAGCAATATGTCCGTTTAATAAGCAATGTAAATCTTGCACCATGTAATGAAAATCTTGTTTATGCCGGTGCCTGTGGCCGTGTTGTCATGCGTGGTTAATTTCTGAAAACCAACAACTACGTAAAAGAAGGCTCAGCTTACAACACTGTAATGTGCTGTTCATAACGCAGTTTACGTACGAGTTGTTGTCATTTTCCTTATTTGCAAAACACGTGCGATGGGGCAAGCGACACCTGCAACTGAGAGAGCCCTTTTTTTCTCTCTTTCTTTTCCCTGTTGTGTTTGTGGTTGTCTATGCTTATTTTGCAGAGTGGGCAGGACGTAGCGGTGTGCAGTGTGTAGCAATTTGTACTGTCGAACAGTCCGCATTGTATAGCAATGGTCAGCTGTGTAGCAGTGCACAACTGGGGACAGTAGTGGTCGTCTTATCATAGTACTGAAACTTAAAATCCAGAGATTGAACTAGATCGAGTCCAGTTATACCAGCATTGTACAATATGAGCAATTCAATTTTTACAAACATACAGTAGAGTCACCCATTCGCATTCAAAAGCCAGGTGCCCAAATGAAGCACCTGTAGCTAAGTTTCGTTTCGTAGTCCTTACCCCTTCCACCTACTAACAGCAGGTGTCGAGGTTGTTTATTTTCACTTGACCACACTCAGACACACACCACAGTCGGTAGGACTCCTCTGGACGAGAGATCGGCCCGTCGCAGGGACCTCTGTCTGACAACACAAACACTCACAAGAGAAAAACATCCATGCCTCCCGTGGGATTGGAACCCACGATCCCAGCAAGCGCTCGGCCGCAGACCTACGCCTTAGACCGCGCGGCCACTGGGATCGGCCTTCGAAAAATATACTTGGATAATTTCTTAACTTTTTATATAAATGGTGATATTCTCCGAAATTATTTCGGTCAACATCGAATGCACTTGATACTCTCGCACAGATAATTCTTGTAGCAATAAGCACTTGGAAGCGCAGCTATCCAGTAATTCCTCATCATCACTACTACTGCTTGAATACGTACACGGCTTTCGCAGGCAAGTCTACTTGCCAGATAGCAATCTCGAAAATGACTGCTGAAATGACACGCCCGAAACAAGCCTCACTGTGCGCAACCGCGGTTTCTGCCCGGCTACCTTGCCGGCGCCCAGCGACCTTCTAGGCTACTTTCTGGACTCCGTCTTGCGCGTACCCTTGCATGGGTGTCTGATAAGACCATTACGAATTACTGGACAGCCCTGTGAAGAAGCTTTGGGCGGGTGTGGTTGTCGCGGCAGTGAATGTGACCCCACGTACTTTCGTGGGTGGTACCGATGTTTCGGAGGAACGCGCTGCCTCCACCTTCAGGGCAGGGCACACCCTGACCTGAAGTAGTTTCTTCCGAACCGCTGGTACCCGTCTACCAAATTACACGGCGTCACATCCCATATCTCGGAATATTCTGCAATCAGCAAAGTGTTACACACATCACAAATGGCGCCATTACATGACAAGGTCAACATAACATCCCGTCTTCATTCATTACGATTCATGACGTCATTATAATACTGGCTCTTTAATTCTTTTGTTGCAAACGTAGCCGAAATCCCTCATTTTTGACAGAGGAAAAGTGGAGCATCTCATGGCAAACAGCTGTAATAACTACGACGATCAAGACTGACATTCTTTATAGGCTTCTTATACTTTACTGCCTGTGAAGAGCAAATAAGCCGATCCCGGTGGCCGCGCGGTCTAAGGCGTACGTCTGCGGCCGAGCGCTTGCTGGGATCGTGGGTTCGAATCACACCGGGGGCGTGGATGTTTGTCTCTTGTACAGTGTTTGTGTTGTCAGGTAGAGGTCTCTGCGACGGGCCGATCCCTCGTCCAGAGGAGTCCTACCGACTGTAGTGTGTGCTTGAGTGTGATCAAATGAAATCACACAAACCCTTGACACCTACTGTGAACAAGTAGGTAGAAGACGGAAGGACTAAGAACGAAAGAAAGAAAGAAAGAAAGAAAGAAAGAAAGAAGAGTAAATAAACACCAGCTCCTTGATTAAAAGCACCTTACAGCTGTCCTACTTAGGATGTCCCATCAAAAAGAAGTCTTCTACAAACGTCCCGTTCAACACAAGCTGCTACATCGTCCGCAGCATATAACGGCTACAATAAGACTGCGTACGCACTGCCGAACTCATACACTGCTCACTCTTTTTAAGTAAAAATATCGAGATGTCTTCAAGCCATACATACATTAATGGCTATACTCGGGCGATTTTAACTATATAAAAGTATATTATTCCTTATAGGGAATAACAAGTAATATATATATATATATATATATGTCTTCATAACTTTATAGTTTTAATGTTTACATGTACAGTGCAGGCCTCCACCTCAAGATACACTTTTCTTATATGATTTTGTGAGTTTCTACCTGAGGATGGCCAGCTTACGCGGCCGGAACATGTAGTAGGGTAATGAAAAACGAGCACGAAGATAGTTTTGTGTTTATTTTGTCAAGACTGCAACAGTGAATATATATGCATGCACAACGGGATGACTATTCCAGAGTAAACGATATATAATCTGTCGGTCGTTCCGTTGAATTCTGAGCGGGTAGCATACAGACATAGGGGCACCGTCTTTAGGTATGGCGGGTAAAAGCCTAATATTAACTACAATACATTGAACTGAAACACGTGCATCGAAAGTCACGGCAATTTGGCACAGCGGGGAGCGCTGCGCCGCCTGTCGTCACGGAAGACGGTCTGAGTGAAATACTGATTCGAGTTGTCAGATAAAATAATGTTCCTGTATACAGACATACCTGTTAATGCTGGCCACGCCCTTGTGCACTTGCACTGGGGACATAGACTCTGTCGGTGAGCTGGCTAGGTAATGGTTTTTCTTTACTTTTCTCGCCATCGTGCTTTCGTGGTCTCATGAACGTTCAGTTTGCCCACATGCGCATTTATGCAACAGGAACAACAAACTCCAGCCTTGCTGCAAGCAAAGACACACACTTGAGATGCAGGGCTATCACAGCGATATCTAAGAAGGGTATGGTATTCTGAGTTGTGATACCTTGTAATTCGGTAAGTAGCTACGTACCGACGTTTCGGAGGAGGCTGCTGCCTCCATATTCATAGTCCGGTCTTGGAGACAAAGCTGCTCCTAAATGGCGGGGGGGGGGGGGGGGCATATTGTGATGACATACAGGGGATGATGAAAATGAAAGGGTCGTTTATGGGGCGGAAGGGACAACAGCCAATGAAGACACTAAGCAGTCGTCTCGGTGATCGGGACCTCTGACCTTTCGTGACGGGTTACGGTGAATCGGAGTGAGACCAGCAGGCTGGCGACTCGGTTTCCCCCACTCTCCACTCTCCTGCCATCGCGCCAGCCACTCTCAACTCAGTACTTCTTTAACCGAGGTTGACCCTTTCGTGCTTTATGGAATGTGACTGTCCTTGTATGACCCAATGTGCTTTATGCTTCCAGAAACTATCTGAATTTCACGAAAAGCAAACTGTGAGGATTTTTAGCCTTTTGAGATTGTTTATGAGTTTATTGCTCGTATTATGTAGCAAACAGGCGTTTTACAGTGAAAGTGGATTCCTATGTTCGTGGGGGTTTTATCGGTGCCAACTAATGACGGCCATCGATGCTACTGCAGCAGTGAACTGCACCAACTCTACAGTGGCCCTGATACGAGGATGGTAAATGGGTCGATTGAGATGAACTGGACACGTAGCTAGCAGGGATGACTTTTACCCCACGAAATGCTCATCCTTGGCAAGTCGGAAGGAAGAAGAGGCCAAGGCAGACCAAGACTCAGATGGCTTGATAGCACAACATGAGAAAAAGGGTACTGAAGGTCAACAGATGGCAGCAGAAGGGTGGTGGGGCCCAAGACAAACCTGCTATACAACTGTCAGGAAGAGACGGGGGGGGGGGGGGGAACACGACGGTTCTCCCCAGCCAATCAGCGTTCAGCCGGTGCTCCATAAGCATCTGTTTGAGCTCCTGAGGCGACGGGCAGCAGCATCGAACATACATACAGTACAGACTCGATGTTCATGGCAGACTGGGACCGTCAACGAACATCGGAATACATTTTGAATATAAAAAACTTCTACTTGGTTGCAAGAACTGACGAAGTACCATTAACAAAAATACAAAAATGGCCTCAAAGGGCACACAAAGTACGGAAGTTTATGTCGTAATAAGACAAATCAGAACTTGTGCGCCAGAGTTGTGGAGCACGAAAACGGTCACATTCAATACAACGCAGAACTTGGGTCAACTGAGAGTGATCTGCGCAGTAGCGGGGACTGCGGGTAAGGCTACTCGCCAGCCACGTGGTTATCTTCCCGATTCGTTGGAAGCAGTCACGAAAGGTCGAAACAGTTTATTAAAATGAGTGATAGAAGGTCGAAATCCCCAACATGGAGACTGCTTTATATACAGTTGAAGTCTTCTGATGTGGGGCGTTGTGTCGATTGGTAGCAGCCAACATTTCGCAGCAGCTTGCTGCCTCCATGTTCACGATCGTATTCGTATACGGCATCACATCGCACGAGACTGTAGGCTTATTAACAAGCCTGTGACACTACATGCGTCACTTCTAACAGCTGAATGGCATGTAAAGCACCGACAGCATGCAGTGGCAGTAGGGAGTGCCACGACAGTCTCTCTGCCCACTGCTTGCACAGGGACTACGCAGACCTGTGTATTTGGGTCAACACTTTCACATTTGTCCACAGTCGAATGCCTTTCGGGTCTCGGAGCAGTTGGCGGGCGTGCTGAGACACAGGTATAGGAACTGCTGCTAGGGACATGTCGGCTGCGTACGTGGCCATACTTCTGTCCCGAAGATGGAGGCAGTAGATACTCCCGACACCCTGCATCGTGGTGTTCATATCACTGTAATCTGGAGCGGTTACGAATGCTTGGGAGCAACACACTCCCTCCATCTCCAGAACGTACGCGTACCTTCTGTACTCAAGATGGAGGCAGTTTGTTCTTCCGAAACGTTAGTAACCACCTAGCAGGCTACATGTTGTCAAATTGCAACACCACAAATGCCTCTTCAACATGGCGGGACCATATTAAAAGGGATCTTCCAGAGAGAGGGTGGAAAGGTGTGCAGTGAGATTCGGACAAGTGGCGGGCTGTTGTGAATACGGTAATGAACCGGCGAGCATTTTCTTGACTAGCTGCGGAAACAGGGCTCTGCTCCATGGAGTTATAATAATAATAGCCTTAATACAGCCACCATTCTCAGCATGTGGGCCCCACACGTAAGTGGGTCTCGCTCCAGAAATTTTTTGTTACTCGTGGGAAGGAAAATGTGTAGTAAGAAAAAATTACGAGTCAGTTAGGAATTATCTGTCTGTATTACACTGGGCATTATCGAACTGTATTGGATGGCGGGACATTATTTTGTCTGACCAATACTGTGTCACTTCCTGTCGGCCCGCTTGCCGTATAAACCGTGGTCGCTGAGTGGCCGGTATTGGTCAGATAAAATAATTATCACATAAAAAAGATAAACTTCATTCTAGAACAGGACACGGAGGCCCAGAGGTGGGATAGAGGTATGGCTACTCTTTCTTTAACCTCGGTGCTAGATGGGGTGGGAGGTCAACGCCACGCCCTGGCCACTTTACCCCGGGAATGAGACGGTACCCATTGTACAGGAGACTGGGTGGGCCCCAGGGCTCGTCTGGATGGGTGCGGAAAATCTGGCCCCCACTGGGGTTCGATCCCCGGACCGTCCGGCCCGTAGCGAGTCGCTGTACCGACTGAGCTGTCCAGGCCGACAAATAATGACCCTATACAATAGGAGACTATAGGGTATTTTTTCCCTACTTGGCCGATAAGCGCCGACCCGACGCTTCAGCCGGTTTTTATTAAACTTCTTAAAGGTTATCATCGCTGCAATCGTTTGTCTTGGTGCCATCATCGACTGCTAAACCTCCCCGACACGTGGCATACGACGCAACGCTGGCGGAGCGTTGGACCGGCGCTTGTTAGTCAAGCAGGAAAAAACACCACCCTATTTTGCTATGGACTGTATGTGTACTCTGCAGGGACACAGATCAGGTGCGCACCCGGAATTTTTCCTTGTGGGGGGGAGGGTGACCCTGAGGCTATATATATATATTTGATTTTCAAAATTCTGTTATAAAAGTCATGTACAACATAACACTGTCTGCAACGGCATTTATATACATACGAATATAAGTACTGTTTCATGACTCAATCACAGTGTCCTATCAACCTGTTTTTTATTTTATTAATGCATTTTTCAAATTTCTGATGTACTAGTCATCAGCCGACTTCTGTGGCTGATGACTAGTCTGCTCAAGGGGAAATCACGTAAAACTCTTCATATTATAATATATAGAAAACCTGTGTTTTTAAATTTTAGTTTTTGGGGGTTTGGGGGGGGGGCTGCAGCCCGGTAGCCCCCCTCCCCCTTGGGTGCACCCCTGACACAGATCACTGGGTGTGGTTAACAATAGGGCCAGAAAATTCTAGCAGTAGCAGCCTGAGTTGCTTATGCGGGAATCGCTATTGCCGCACTGGCCTGTACATATCGTGCGTGTGACTTACACTGCAGCCTTCAGCGTCTGACCTCACGTGTGTTTTGTCCCTCACAGAGGAGCGTTCAGCTAGCAATTATATCAGATTCTAACTTTGCCAATGACAGGGGCCGCTCGGTATAATGCGTGGGTCTGGGGCAAGCCGGTCACTTGCTGGGTTCGAATCCCGCCGGGGTATGGATGTCTGTCTCTTGTGAGTGTTGTGTGTTGTCAGGTAGAGGTCTCTGCGACGGGCCTATCCCTGGTCCAGCGGAGTCCTACCCAGTGTGGTGTGTCTGAGCAGGATCCGGTGCAACAATAACGCTCTACACCAAAAATAAGCAGGTAGAAGAAAGAAAAAATATATTCACTTTGAGTTCTTAGTGTACTGCACAGTGGTAATATAAGTTCCACAACTGCCATATTTGTCTCGGATTCAAGCGATGCACTAATACAGGAACAGGCACTGCAGTGTGTTGTGGATATTAGGGGACAGTTACAGGTATGAACCCAGTGACCCCCGGCACGGCGTCATTCAGCTCAGTGTTTGTGTTCTGCTTGTTGCCTACGCACACAGACACAACGGAGTGTAAATGAGAGACGTTACTGTAATGCATGTCGGTCTTTTAGCTGATCCATGTTAACAGTTACGCATTTAGTGACCTTCAACACACCAATGAGACACACATGCCTGTAGGTTTTTGTGTCTTGGGCTGTGGCGCTGCTGTTGCCTCAGCACTGCGGTCTGTTGCCAAGACAATACGGTCCAGCTGCAATCGGCACAGCGCTCCTGCTGCTTCCTATTCAGGAAATGTCGGGTGCACATCTCGGTCCGGACACGCTGTATTGTGTGGCTGCAGACAGACTGCCGGATATCATTTCAAATTAGGCCACCACCGTTTCCTTCCGGATCCTTTCCATTTCATTACTCAGCAATAATGCTACCGCTTGACTGTTATCGGTGACCCTCAAGGAGCACGTGAAAGTACTCTTATATCCAATGCCGCCCCCCCCCCCCCGATTTCCGAAACACACGATTAACCTGAATTGCATTTAAAGATTGATTCCGTACCGCGCAGTAAACACACCCCGTCTCGGTTATAAAAACCAGTCAGTTAATGCCGTATAGGGAAATAATCGCTGTTTGTTCTGAGATCCACACAAAACACATAAATACACTGTGTGGGCAAAACGTAAAATTGTTGAATGTTAAACTGGCGGTACATATAGTGACCACTTGGCCTTGAAATGGTTGGTATTTAATCTAGCGTCATACATAATACCGTTTGTACTTGAAATGATCAACAGAACCGCAGAGCGCCTTCAGTTTAGCTTGCAGCCCACGAAATGAGACGAATGCTGGCCCAGTATTGTCACACTACATCAGCCATTCAATAAGTTCATGTTCAGCCGACAGTGACAGACCCTAGGTTATAGCCTAAATGCTGAATCAAAGTAGGTGTTCATTCAACGACGCTGTCAGCAGCTATTATATACCGTCGGTGTCACATGAACGAATCTGCCGCATTGGTTGAATGATCACAGAGGCATTCACACAAACCTGCACAGAGCCACTTTTCCATAAGAAAGTCAACATGGATTGCCCTGGGATTGAACCCGGGATTAGAAGACAAGACGCTGGCGACTAAGCACCTGAATTCAAAAAATTTAACTGCACGGAGCACAGTTCTTTAGCAGCTGATAGTCGCTCAGTTCGTCAGTTCTAAATGGTCTGCCTTTGGAGTCCTCAAGCCCACTAATTGATTCCTATCTTATTTCTAAGATACACTTTAATATTATCCTTGCATCTATATGTACGTCTCCCTAATCTTATGGCTAACGTGTTATATTTCTCTTCGCCCCATGCGTGCTACATGTTCACGACCCTGATCATACAGTTTTCTTCGCCGTCTGCCCCAGCCCAGTTACTGTTGAACAGAAAGCTAGTGGGCTACACAGCTGGTCGGGAAGCTTTGTAGAAGAGAAGCATTACTGCCCTCTGTCAGAAGTCGAACCTCGGACCGTCCAGCCCAGAGTCTGATCACTGTACCTACTAAGCTATTCCGATTTCACATTTCGTGGCTGGTTACAATATTTTCCTCGGCACGTTTATTACCTCTAACAGACTCACCACACAATTGCCGTTTCTCCCCTGTTCTCATGTTCCCTGTCCCGACTCCACAGATGTTACGTCACGATCATTCCAAACAACACCAGTTAGTCGCCTTTCCTCACAGTCCTCGTTCCTACGGGAACCTTCACACTTACACGCACACTTTGCACGTTCCTTTTGCAGCGCTTGGGTTCAGTGCCGCTCATGTCAAGCAACTGGCATCTCGCTCCCACCTTGTCCAGACGTGGACTGGCGATTGGCGGCGGAGAGAGAATAGAAGTGACGTCATGACACGACCAGCCGAAGGCTTCATGAATACGGCGCGGTTACCTTGCCGTTGCATGCACAGACCAAGAAAGGTATGCTCGAGGTGCCGAAGGGGCGTAGGACTTCAGTACAAAAATGGACACGCCTCCGTTAGAACTTGAGTGAAACGGAAAGTCGGTAGGGTGACGGCAGCTTAAGGGCTTTATAGAATACTGCGCTGAGGAAATTACTTGGGCCTGAGAGGAAGGGTGTAACAGGGGACTGGAGAAAATTCCATAATGAGCAGTGTGATGATGTTGATAAGGTGCTGAAATTAAGGAGGATGACATGGGCGGGGCATCTGGCACGTGTGGGTGAAACCTGAAGTAAAGAGACAACTTAGAAGACTGAGGCATCGATGGGAGAGTTGTGTTTAGAATGGATTTTAAACACCTTGAATGGGAGGGCGTGGATTGGATTGATCAGGCTAAGGATGGGGAGCAGTGGCGGGCTTTCGTGAACACGGTGACGAGCCTTTGGGTTCCATAAAGTGCCGGGAATGGATTGAGTAGCCCAGGAACTGTTAACTTATCAATAAGGACTCTGCCCCATTGAGTTCATTTCTCACCACTCGGTTTGGGCGCTACCACATACCCCACCCACTTGCTGAACGTAGAGTCCTCAGACCGATGCACCACACAGCTCTGGCGTCGATGTTGTTTGGACGTCGACATGGCAACGTCAGTGTCCACGTGATCACCAGCAGTCGTAGTGTCAGTCACATCGCACTGGGAGTTGCTTCACAGCAAGAAATGGCGCCAAGTTTGTGTGATTTTTCTGGTTCACTGTGCAGTGTAGAATCACGTAAATCAAGCTGTAACTGTATTTAGGTTTCTTGCGGTATTCGCGTCTGGTCACATTCCTCTCTGTGCTAAAGTGTTTGGAACTGTTCCTCGTGACGAGGCAAACTCTTATCGTGCTAGGCGATACCGCTGTGCTCTGCACTGGAGTCCGTGTCATGCCTCATTGACTCTTTACAGCCCAGTGGTCACTATATGTACCGCCAGATTTAACATTAAAAAGGTCTAAGTTCTGCCCACACAGTGTATTTATGTGTTTTGTGTGGATCTCAGAACAAACAGCGATGATTTCCCTATACAGCATTAACTGACTGGTTTTTACAACCGAGACGGAATGTGTTTACTGCGCGGTACGGTCTGAATATTTTAAATATAATCCAGATTAATCCATGGCAGTGCCATGGCTGAAGCGGTTGGTTGCCGGCTTGTCACCGCGCAGGCCTGTGTTCGATCCCAGGTCAGTCCGTTGTGAGGTTTGTGGACAAAGTGACACTGGGACATTTTTCACCGAGTACTTTGGTTTCCCCTGCCAATATCATTCCACCAATGTACTATGCTCATCTTCATCTGCAAGTTGCTATTACCAGAAGCACAAATGGGCAAAGCCTGGGAACCTTCACAAAGCAATGCTCTTATGTACAACGGGAAGCACTGGACAGAGCAGTATGTTCGGTTAGTATTTCAAGGGCTGTGTTTACAGACTCACTAGCTTTCCATGTAGTTCATTTGGAAACAACGCGATTTCTACAAACATTTGCTCACGCAGTAACAAATTTTCACGTTTAGAATAATGCTGTTTATGTTTGGTCGTGTGCATAAGGAGAGGTCGCGTTGCAGTACTGGGATGGTGTGTGAGATGAGAACAAGGCATGAGCGAGAAGAATATGTGCCTTTAACAGCGGACGTAATGATCTTTATTTTTCACCCAATGTCATTAGCGCGTTCAGATCAAGCAAACTGAACTGTACACTGCCGAACCATGGCTCGGGCTGGCAGTCCCGTGCCCGTCACCGCGGAGCCCCGGGTTTAATCCCAGAATAGTACGTGTTGGATTTGTGGTGACACCTGTCCCGGTATTCTTCGAGTACGTACTGTAGGTCTTCACCGGTCGGTATGTTTGCAGCAATCCCTCGTACTCATTCATTCATCAGCGACGTTATGTAATTTCAGAAATTAAACGGCGTCGTTAATTTACGTGCTTTAAAAATAACGAGTTTGTAGTACGCACTGGGAGATAAGAACTACACACGAAAGTTTATGGGGAAATTGTTTTGTCAGGCCTTTGGCTGCAGTGACTTACCGTTAGCGCGCTAAACTGACAGAACTCCCGACGTGCGATGATATCATATTCGTTCCCTGTGCTGTGTTTCTGCGAACGGAAGGGAGGCGCGACCAGCGCATTCTGTGCATATCGTTGAGTACACGCATGATGACATTAACTGAAGTATACTGAGCAAGAACACGCCGACCCCGACTCACGGCTAATAGGAGTAGCGGCGAACGCTGCCATGCGTGCCGTCACTCGAAACGGCCCAAGTGAAGAGTGACGAGAGTTGTGAGATGAAGTAAAGCAGTTGAGAAACTTGTCACAATGAGACCACATGTAACATCGAGGCAAAGGTGGAGTAATAATGGGTCCTAAAAGCTTCGGGCTTGAGAATATTGACCGGATTCAGCTCTCTCAGAATAAGCTCCGTGGTGGAGATGTGAATTATGACCGTTCAGTGCCATAACAAGGGGAGAATGTCTTCACCAGCTAAGCCACAGTCAGTTTATGACGAACGACGGCAGTTAAATGGTCTATCATAAGTGGTCGTGGTCTGTTTTATAGCATCTCGGTATTTGCCTGAGGTAAAAGAGGAAGAGGCAGTGCTAGGGGGGGCTTCATATCGAGTTGGATTGTTCAGTGCTGAATGATATTGTAGTGATATGTGTGCGGCCTAATGTGACAGTGGGCCATATGATGTTCAGTGGGCGGGCTAATGTGACATGGGCCCTGTTATGTCGAGTGTGCGGGCTAATGTGACAGTGGGCCATATTATGTCCAGTGGTCGGGTTAATGTGGCAGTGGACCCTGTTATGTCGTGTGCGGGCTAATGTGACAGTGGGTCATATTATGTCCAGTGGTCGGGCTAATGTGACAGTGGGCCCTGTTATGTCCAGTGGGCGGGCTAATGTGGCAGTGGGCCATATTATGGCCAGTGGTCGGGCTAATGTGACAGTGGGCCCTGTTATGTCCAGTGGGCGGGCTAATGTGGCAGTGGGCCCTATTATGGCCAGTGGTCCTCGATATTCGAAAGAACATTGCTTTATTTCAAGGTTTCTATAGGCTTCGCCCGTTTGTCGTTCTGATAAGAGCAACGTGTGGATGAAGATGAGTATGGAGAATTCGTGGAATGATTCTGACAGGGGAGAACCGATGTACTCTGAGAAAAACCTGTCCCAGTGCTACTTTGTATACCGCAAATCCCACGTGGACTGGCCTGGGAAAACTTGGGTCTCGACGGTGAAAAGCCGTTGACTAACCGCCTGAGCCATGGCACGGCCATGTAGAGCATAACATTAGCCTGATTTATAGCTATGTGAAGATCCGGTCCGTACCGCGCAGTAAACACTCCGTCTCGCTGATAAAACCCAGTCAGTTAATGCTGTATAGGGAAATAATCCCTGTTTGTTCTGAGATCCACACAAAACACATAAATACACTGTGTGGGTGGAACTGTTGACTGTTAAACCTGATAGTGCTTACACTAAACCCTGGGCGGTGAAGGGTTATGAAACTGGAAGCGGCAAAGTTTGGTTTGCAGCAGGACGGCATGCAGTTTGTCAAGCAGCCAAAGGTTAGTGACGTAAGTCACACTGCGTTGTATAAACAATGATAAAAGGATGACGCTTTTTATGTTTAAGGATAACGTTCCTTGTTCCCTGACGCCGCTAGCTGTCACACGCATACGTTAGATCGTGTTGCATGCCGAAGAGACGCTGTTTTGACTACTGTTGCTACTAGCTTCTGACTTCCAAATACAGCGTGAGTAAGCTTCATCATGGCACCATTTTGTCAGGCAAAATTTCAAACAGCAACTATTAATTTCGTCATGTCTCTCCGTCTGCATGGAACAGCTCGGCTGCCACCGGACGGATTTTCATGAAATATGATATTTGAGGATTTTTCGCAAATATATTGAGAAAATTCAAGTTTCATTAACATCTGACAACAATAACGGGTACTTTACATGGAGGCTGAATTGTTGTCAGAATGACAGATGTTTCAGATAAAAGTTGTAGAGAAAGTCAGAACACATATTTTGTGCTGAATGTTTTTTTTTCGAAAATCGTGACTTTTATGAGATAATGTGGAAAAATATGCTACAGCCAGACAGGCCACAGATGGCAATATAATACGGGGCATACGCCTTGCATGCTGGATAACGAAGCCAAGAATACAGACAGTCATAATATTTAACACTTATTGTTTTCCACGGAAACAACGGTTACGCGAACCCGCTTCAGTTGTGACGTACGTTGCCTGTCTTGTTACATCTAACTGCAGGCTATCTGGAGTGCGCTATACTATGCCGAAATTGCGAAGCTGAAATTGAAACTGAAGTTGCTTATAAGCCGCGTACACACTTGCAACGTTACTGCGTATCGTAAAGGCTCGTCCACACCTACGTACTTTGTACGTGGATACGTGTCCGCGTACAAAGTCTGGTAATGGCCGCGGACTGTCCGCGTACTGTACGCAGACAAATTATTTGTACGCGGACAGTGTCTGTTGTCTCCCGGCTAGGATGGAAAACACCAAAGTCTGCAGGTATGGACGTGTCCGCGTGCAACCCGCACGCACCTGCTTCCTTCAGTGTGTGAGTTCACTTGCAGAATCTGATCTGTTAACATGTGGCTGCACGAAAGAGTTCTTGCTTTTATTCAGGATTTACGGTCCAGTGCCAGCATACGGATGTGCATTGTGCCGACTATAAAAACCGTAATAAAAAAAGGTGATGCGACTGATTTTATTGGAAAAAAAAATACAAAATCAGCAATATCGAAGTTGAGAAAAAATCGTCAATCTCAAAGGTCAGTTCCGGAGGGAGCATAAAAAAGTTGTAGCATCCAAGAAGACTGGGTCTTCCCCGAAGAAACCAGCTTGGTTTGCCTACGAGGCTCTGCTCTTTTTGTTGCAACACAACGAATCAAGGGGAAGTCACAGCACCCTCACTGGAGAAGGGATTGACGTAAGCATATTCAGTAATTCAGTAAGTGTTTGAAATTTGCGTGACTAAGGCTTCCGCCGGGATCTGTAGATGAGATCTGTGCTTTTCTGGGATACTACGCAGCGTTGAGTTGTATTTCTGTACCGGCGTTTCGGGACAGCCTGTGGATCCCATCTTCAAGGGTAAGGAAATCCAAGAAAGACTTCTTGACCCTTTAAGATGGAAGGACTTCTTACCCTTGAAGATGGAAGGGCTTCTTACTCTTGGAGATGGGTCCGATAGGTTTTCCCGAAACGTCGGTACAGAACTACCACTCAACACTACGTGATATCGCACCACTGGCCAAATATCTGAGCCTTACGGCTAGTCTGATTAAGGCAGGAATTGCTTCGCGATACTTTGTATCTTTCCTTTGGATTATGGGGCCAATTTTCTGGAGCAAAATCTCAAATTCACTTCTGGTCATCCTGACAAAATTCCTGAATCTTGAAGCATCCTATATATTTAACTAGCGAAGGTTCTGTCCGTGCTGAACTCCATAGTTGAAGCGCTGCGTCCAAAAACGTTTCGCATATTTTGGCCTTTTCTTTCTTCTCGTTAAAAATATATATCCCGCACACATTCCAGCTGCAGCTTCACTCCACGACGTGGCTTGATTGACTGGACATGCCACGTTAGGCGTGGACACAAAACACTGTACGCGATCTGTACGCGGACATTGTATGTAGGTGTGGACGAGGCTTAACGCCGTAACGTTGCAAGTGACTGACACGAAACGGAGTTACGAGCTAAACGTGCATCCCGTCACACTACGGCGTAACAGTATCCACCAAGCGTTACATCGTGGAATTCCTAGTTTGTTACGGGAGCCCGAGTGTTACAAATGCGTAGGCACCCAGGGTGCGTACACACTTGTAACGTTACAGCGTAACTTAGCACCGCAACGTGACAGTGTGGACGGGACTCGTAACCACGCAACGTATCAAAAGTTGGTTACGCTGTAACGTTACGGGCTTTTTCGCTGCGATGTGGGTATGGGTGCATCCACGCTTGTAACGTTACTGCGTATTGTAACGCCCTAACGTTGCAAGTGGCTGACACGGTAAGGAGTTGCGAGCTAAACTTGCATACGGAGTAACAGTAATCACAACGCGTAAAGCCGCGTACACGCTCGTAACGTTATCGCGTAACGTAACACAGTGTGGAAGCGATTCGTGACACCGTAACGTATCAAAAGTTGGTTACGGTGTAACGTTACGGTCTTGTTCGGTGCGATGTCGGTATTTGCCCATCGCATCAAAGGGGGTATTACAGTTACGGCTTGAGCAAGTGTGGACGTGCTTCGTGTCGCGTCCGCAGTTCGCCACCGCCCTGCGGGTCAGATGTTATGACCTTCTTGAAGGCTAGTTTCTTGGGGGGGGGGGGGTGTCCGCTCCCCTCCCATCTTTTCGTTTCTCGTGATTCGCTGGTGACGAGTGGTGCAGATCTGTAGTGATGTGCCGTTCTTTTTGGGCAGTGTTTGTGGCCGTGTACAGAAAGGAGTGGATTCAGGAACGAGTCGTAGAATTTATAGACGGGTGTAAGAAGAAGCAAATAATATGGGCTAGCGTACGAATCACCACTTGTCAAAAAACGTAGCGGCAGTGCCAACCTTTCTTGAACAGAACTGGCTTTCTTGAACGTTGTGTCTTTTTTCGAGATTTTTTCGCCGAGCAAATGAATTAAGAAAGAAAGCCGGATGTGGAAACCATGTCCGTCCTTGACCAAAAATCAGCGACTAAACCGTTCAAGTTTCCATGAACGTCGGTATAGGAGTTCTTCATCAAAGTTGTGCAAAATTTGTGACCTTCGTGAAAGTCAGCTCTGTGGAGGCCGTATTTGTCTTGTGGGCGTAAATGAAGTTATATGCGCGCTTGTACTGTGAAAGCCCATGACGTTTTGAATGTACAGAACGCTGTGGGTGAAGTGAGTGCACTGTGTCGCGGAGTACAGCATGTACTATATTGCTATGTATACATTGTACCATACCTGTATTGTTCTCCCTTTTTAATATATTGATGCCAATGTTATTTTTTGGTAACAGCATGTTTATATAGTTATATATATAGATATGTATGACTTTTGACTGGTTCTATATCTCAAGGACGCTTGTGGTTCTTCTGTACATCACCTGAACATGAATATCACTAACTTCACAACGCCGCGGTAAAGTCAGAGCACGGAGTTACGGAGTATAGCATTTACACAACGCCGTGGTAAAGTCAATGCACCGCGTTACGGAGTGCAGCATTCACAAAACCGCGTGGTTAAGTCGGTGCGCAGTGTCACGGAGTACAGCATGTACGGTTCTTGTTGTTCTGTTGTTTTTTCTATCTTGTCTCAGTGGCGTTAATGGGTCACAATGTTGCCGTGACATGAAAGACAGTCTGCGGCTAGAAGTGAGGGAAGACTCTTATATTCCATATTGCGAAGCTGTTAGTCGCTCAGCCAGTATTGTAACCTGCAGGTTTATTATTTGTTTTACACGAGAGAGCCGCTGATCCGTATCCTAAGCTAGAAGAATCCAGTCGATCTGCTTCATAATGTAAGTCCCACCTCACGTGTGACAATTACGTAACAGCCATCTGGGTTTGGACAGTGTGCAGGTTTGTACGTTGGCGCCAACTTTTCAGAGGACAATACTTGTGTCATTTGCTTGTGCTGGCAGTATCGCTGGGTATATACATTGTCCGTAATTTATCTGGCGAATACCATGTGTCACTTATCGCCGCATGTGTGGGCCGACAGTCGACTGAACAGCGTTAATGCGATAAAAAGAGCTGACAGAAAGTGGCAACCGATAGTTGTGAAACTAAACAATGACCCTATACTTTTTTGCTGTTCGACATCCCCGTTGGCGTATGCTATCAATTTTTAGTATAGGAAACAGTCAACAGCCAACTTTATTTTGTACCTCATTTTATTTAGTTTTGAGGTTAGAACGACCGGTTTCGGCCTACATAAAGACCGTCATCAGGCTCTACTTCAAATCATTGATATTGGAACTCTATACCTATCAGAGAAGGGAAGGCCTTCGCTTTTACAGTAGATTAAAAATATACATGAATGTGTATATATATATATAACAATATGAGATAAAAATGTATAAGTATGGAATAAAAGTGGTACGTCTAGGAAGGAGGCGGATAAATGAGATAAAGGGTAAAATTATTATGGTCTTTACGTAGACCGAAACCGGTCATTGCAACCTCAAAACTAAAAAAAGTGAGGTACAAAATAAAGTTGGCTGTTGACTGTTTCCTATACTAAAAATTGACCCTATACTTGTATCATTCATGATTGTCTAGTTTCCCTTGTTGATAAATATACACATAAGGATACCAAAAATGAGCAGCACATGTGTTGATTTCAGCAAATGGCATTCTTACTGCATGATGTTGATGTCAACACCAAGAAGGCCACGTTTGCTATGGCGTGCTTCTGGGAGCCAGATGCTATTTACGGAGCCCAGAAGGGAGTGATTCGGACCAAAGTTGGGTATTCTGGGGGAAAGAAGGAAAATCCAACATACAAAGATCTGTAAGTACGGTACATCAAGTGTATTAAAGTTAGATGAGCTAATGGGTACCAGGTAACAGACATGTAACGTCCTTGTACCATCTTTAGCTATTTAAAAGTCACCATATTTTTCTTGTAAGTTATATTTGGCAGACCGTGTGCAATCAAAGTGGTGGCCTTTGGAAAACAATTATTGGCATTTATTTTCACACGTATACTCGAATTCACTTAAGAAAAATTTGTGTTGGAGGAGGGTTTGCTGTACAGCTGTTCCTGCAATATGCAATAGTGTGAAGTGGATTAATATGGGTTCCTAAATCTGTCAAATGTAGGAGGGTAGCACAGAGGGAAAATCAGAAATTCATGCAAAATATTCGTGTGTCTGGAGAGAAAAGATCACTTGTTGGACATAGGTGTAGATCAAAGTACAGTATAAAGCATATCTTTCTATTTTTCATTCTGCTCTGCATTACCAATTGATATAGCTACATATTTTGGCCAATTACAAGCCATCTTCATGTTATAAAGTAATTAATATATTATATATTACTTTTTAATTACCTTTTAGACTAAAGATGGCATATAGGAAGCCAAAACATATAGCTGCATCAACCACTAGAATAAATGAAATACAATCGTACTTGGTTATAATGATATTGAGGGGACCGAAACATCTGTATTGTTATAACTGAGTGTCACTGTAAGCGAGGTGTATGGTAAAAATGAAGGAAAAATACTTCAAGACAAAATACAGGCCTGCCGAAATACTACTTAAGTATTCAAGCTATGATCTACTTTAAATTTAAATTACAATTAAAATTTACAAAGAATAAAAATAAATCTATTATACTTGTCAATAACCATAGGGGCTTGTGCAGAAAAGTATGTTAAGTTACATCTAAAATTTAGGAACAAAAAACACTACTATAATTCTGAATTTGCACATTTGGTAAGAAATATGCCATTATGATGAAATCTTGCTGTTCCCTGGCCTGGCTTCGTAGAAGTGGTTCACAACACATCTGTGTGTAAACCCCAGTGAGCAGTAAATACTGGCCTTTGAGTGGTCATAAATGCAAAAGTGGCATAAGTCCCAAAGCCAGCCAGCATAGTTACGTCCTTCTTTCATTCAGCAAATGGAATGCCACTCTCCTGGTCATAAAGGATTTGCTTTCATGTAGCAGATGAGCCTGGGCAGCCATGGAATGGGACAGGAAGCCACCTGATAAGCAGCCAGAAGGTTGCAGTTGCATGGGTTAGAGAATGCCATGTGTTGAGTCATGCTTCTTAGAAAAATATGTTAGCACTGATGTTTGCCAATGTCATCATATCTGAGGTAGATGCTCTTATATATGTCATAGTAAGCGATGTAGAAAAATGTGTGCCTTGTGGGGAATTAGTTGGTACAAGAGAATGTTTGACACTATATCCAAGGTGCTGTGCAAACCGTGGTTCTTACAACAGTTCAACTGTAGTTATGATTGACTGGAGAGTTTTTTTTGATATTAAAACATATCCTTAAAATAGGGTGTAGGTGTGTAAACTGGATTAGTCTGGCTGAGAATAGGTTCTGGTGGTGGAAGTTGGCCCTTCTGTTCTAATTTTACAAATGTGAGGAGGTATGTGTCCACTCCACCATACACCTTCTTGGCATGGTGCTTCAAGAGGGATAACTTTTTGTTCTGCTGGTATAATAAGAACCATGATCACAGTTACCATTATGAAATTTTAAAATATATTATTATTGTCTTCTTGCCATGAAGAAATTGAGAGCAGATTTCATCCTGGTTGTACCCACTACCTGAGAACCTTTTGTCTTCCAGTTTGCTACCTAAAAACTTAAAAATTAAAATATGCGGAACTATGATTTTGCTTGTTATTTATGTTGGTATGGAGCTTGTTTTCTCATGTTAAGGGAAGAACACAGGCTGAGGTTGTTAGAGAAGAGAGTGCTGAGGAAGATATTTAGGACAGAGAGGGAGTAAATAACTGGAGGATGAAGGAAATTGCATAATGAAGAGTGTCATGATTTGTACGATTCACAAAATAATCTTTGGGTGATGAAATCGAAGATGATGACATGTATATAAACACAGTGACAAATGTTGAAGGCCCTTCATCAAATATTTAGTGAGGTTTGCGTTATGACCGTTTTTAAGAGCGGAATGTGTTCACTGGTTTGGATCTAGTCGTGTGTTAAAGAGAGTAATGTTGGTCCAAAAATTGGTTTGTATGGTGTATAATTTTGTAACTAAAATAAAAGCTGATTGTGAATACATAAGGGTAATTTGTCATCAAGGGACTGCCATGTGCTTCCATTGCGGAAGCAAGATTGTGGCCACCACAAATTCCAAGATTATTTCAAGGAAGAAATACTTATGCCATGGTGGCTGATAACGCAGAATGTGGACTGATATCAACAGGGACTAGTAACGCTTGTCACACATTGTGACAGATACTTCAGTTGTGGAACAGGCTATGTGAAAAAATAGTGAGGTAGCAATAGAATTAAGTGTGAACTGTTCTTCCAAGAGTGGGAAATGAAGAACCTGAAACTTATGCATTGGAAACTTATTTTCTGACATATTCTTATAAATGATTGTGTGCTAGTACAGTGTTCTAGAAACAAGCCTGAAGATGAAGGTGAGTCCCTTCCCTAAAACATAGTGTTCTATTAGCTTTATTGCTTTTAATATGTTAGACGATGGAAATGGCCCATGAAGTAAATTGCATATTACAAATGACATATACCATCATCAGGATCTTATAGAAGAGAATTTGTTTACCAGGTGAGTAACATCTTAAAGACTGTGTTCCATGAGTTAGTTTGGAACTTAGGCAGTGAGGATTATGCCCTTTGGCAAAGTGTTTGGTGTCCTGAGGTTTGTTAATAATGTAACATGTTTGTGTTACAGGGGAGATCACACGGAAACAATTGACATTGATTATGATCCAAAAGAGGTCACTTACAGGGAGTTACTGGATGTATTTTGGAAGAACCACAATCCTACTGCAAAGACAACACTGCAGGTACATTAACATTCATGTCTGTAATGACAGTGTGACATTACAATTCTGACAGAGTAGTGATGCATCCATAATCAAGATTGTCAACATTTCTTAGTATCATTAGTTAGATTTTGCACCATCTTTATTGAAGAAATGCGTACCACATACTAATATTGATTGCACTTCATTGAGAGTGTTATAATACTTTATAATATTAGTGGCTAGTGTAAAGACTACTCAAATTGCAGCAAGAAGAGTTGACAATTCACATTTCTAGCTGTGGTTTCTATAGATAAACCTTCAGTTGATCTGTTTGTATTATAGCCCTAGAGGGATACTTTGAAATCACAATTTCATTAAATGTTCCAGCCATGAATTTTAAAAAGTTCTTAAACTTAATGCTCATCATCCCAGTTGGCATTTAAGTACAAGATACAATTCTGTTCTTTCTCAAAGAAGCTCAAAAATAAAAGAACTAAATGAAAAGTTGGCTGTGACTGATTATGTCTTTGAGAAAGAATAAAAAGTTTTTAGCTTGACAGATGTTACTGCTAATGCTGACTGAAGCAAATGTACCCCTACTTTCATTATGTGTGGCTCAGTCCATCTATTAATCATCCTAAAACACTGCCAAAATGTCAATGTTTGTCTTTCTTTTCTGATGATTTGTGGCTGCCACCAACAGACAGACAGACAGACAGACAGACAGACAGGCACACACACACATGCACACACGCCTTTTATTTTATACATTTTTATCATATAGCTGATACATTTAGTGTATGCAATGCATGCATGTTCCAAGCAGAGTCAGTCAGAGCAGTGCAGCTGTAGCTAGGGGCATAGCAACACATTGTTCACTGAACAGCTCTGTTCCTGTTGATACAACTGTTCGCCTTGGTTGGGAGATACAGTGAAACTCACTTAAGAAAAACCTGGTTAAGAAAATTTCCCGCCTAAGAAGTCAGGATAAAAAAGCACCAAAATTCTCCCATTTCATTAAAATTACCCTTTTAAGAAATCTCCCACTTAAGATGTAGGATTTTCTTGGAACCTTCAAAATTTTCTTAACAGGGTTTCAGTAAGAACAAAGGAAGAAAAATGTGCTGATAGGGACTTACATACATGTATTTGTATTGCAGTACGCATCAATCATTTTCTATCATGATGAAGAGCAGAAGAAGTTGGCTGAAGCAACATTGACAGAGGAAGCCAAAAAGCATTCTGATCCAATTCTGACGAAAATTTTGCCTGCAACAACTTTTCATGATGCTGAAGAGTATGTACTATTACTTTCTGATGAGAACAGTTTTGACCTTGGACAGCATGCGTAGGGGTCTCTTATCTTGTGTCTAACCTTATAGATGAAAACTACAGTAAAACCTTGTTAAGACATTTTTGAAAATTCCAAAAAATCTGACTTCTTAAGCGGGAAATTTCTTAAAAGGGTGGGACCAAAAAGTTTTATTTTTTAATTTTTTTGTGAACTTGTCACATATGTATGCTGAATTTGGAAAATTTGCAGCTGTCTTTAACATATTCTCTCTCATATCTGACCATTTAACCATTTTGTCTGTAACCTTTCATTCACAGTTTTATTTACACCTTTATGTATACTGTCACTGACTTTTCATTCAGAAGTTCACATCTCATTCCAGATGTTTACTTTTCCTTGAAATATTTTTCAAGCGTGGGTAGCCTAGCTCTTTTTTCAAAAACGGTAGCAGCATACATCTTCAGATTCCATAGGTTCGCTTTTAGGTAGACCATAAGGGTTGGTCAGTAGTTGCAGTCACTTTCACTAACTCTGCAGTGTCCTGAATTTATTTTCTGGAATTGCTGATATAACTTATCTGCACAGTCACCACAAATGTTTCACAATCACACTGCACCATGACGTGTTTATATTGCTGCCGATAAATTATGTTTAAACAAGTTGTCGCAATCGATCATCCGCTTATCTCATGTCAAACCGATGTCCCCCCAAAAACGTGGAACACCGTGTCACTTCGACTAGCATGCATCTAAACTTCTTCCAGTGTTATTGGCTGCCTTAGTTTCCTCCAAGTCCCAGGCAGCTGAAGTGGGAAGTGAGCTGCCACATGCCAACGTTGCCAAACGCAGGCTTATTTATGCAGGTCACGTAACAGCTAGGATCAGCTTCTGGCTGTCTGATACAATTTTTTGGTTGTCTGAGAGACTGAGTACTGAGCACTGACTGATTGCAGTCTTTGCATTGCGGAAGAAGTACGACGCCCCATGTCAACCGTGAGGTTGAGTCATTCTGCTGTATGAAATGTGGTGGAAATGACCTTGGAGATTTACCTGTATATACAAACTGTGCCATTTGAATGCTGCGTTTTGGAAATGGAACGAATGGAAACTCGGGGAAGTTCTTTATGATTTTGAAACAGAAAATGCATTAAGTGGGTAAAAAATTGTTTCGTCATCAAATTTGTTACTTCTTAGGCGGGAAATTTCCTTATGCAGGGATGCATTAAAAGGGCAATGTGGGATGTTAATCAAATGGGAGCATTTTGGTGCTTTTTTATCCTGACGTCTTAGGCAGGAAATTTTCTTAGCTGGGGCACCTTAAACAAGTTTTATTGTACATGTCCTCTGAAGCATATGAGTCTGTGTGATGTGGCATTTAATATAACTGCACTTCAGCTAATTAATTTTTAACTGGAATGCTTGTGTTACTGGTCATGAACAACTGGTGCTCTGACTTCCCCTTCTACCACCACGGCCAAAGTCACAGAAGTTCTCTTGAGTATACATTCATCATCATTATGAGCTATGAAGTGCTAGGCATAATGCCTGTTCTTTTTCCCTCAAGGTGAAGCTGGTTCTTCCATCTTTTCCTCGGGAATCCTATGCTTCTCTTCCCCTTTGTCCTATATTTCAGTGCCTGTTTGGGTATCCTGTTTGTGTCCATTCTGTCTACATGCTGTAGCCATTCTTGTTGGTATTTTACTTCCAAAACACTGTTGTGCACTCAAGTTTCTCCTGAATGGATTGATCTCTTTTCCTGTCTAATTTAGTAATTCCTAATAAATGTCCTGAAAATTTCATTTGCGCTGCCTACAGTCTTTGTTCACGTTTTCTTCAGCACCCAGGATTCAGTACCAAACTTCAAAGCTGCTTTAGCTGTAATATTATGGATTCTTATTTTTGTTTCTTTAGTCATCTGTTTTCCAAAATGTCTCCATATAACGCCATTTATTTTGTTATATATCTGTAACTTGTCTTCTAACTCACTTTTGTAGTCTGATATAAGGTATTCTAGGTATTTAAAATCTGATGCCTGTTCAATAGGGCTATTGTTTATGACAATTTTTACTCTTTGTATGTGGTTCGCACACATTGCCATTGATTTTGTTTTAGTGCTTGATATGTTCATTTTGTACTTCTTTGCTATAAGGTTTAGGTGGTATGCCATCTTAAGACGTGGCCATTAGAATTTGGTTGTCTGCATACAATACGTATAGTGTTAATTATCTTCTTGTTAGTTAGTTGAATGGCCTTATTTATCACCATTTAGAATTCTTGTAAAACTTTATTAATATTAAATATTACTCGAGAAAGGCCACATCCCTGTCTTACACCTTTATTTATTTGGATGGGTTCTGATATAGTATCATCATTAAATTTGTTTACTCACGTTTGTATTCCTATATATACATTCTGTTGTCTTTAATAGTGAATGTGGGACTTCATCGTCCATTATTTTCCACAGTGTGTCTCTGTTCATGTTATTATGTGCCTTTTCATGATCTATAAACAAAAGAAATAATGGTAAGTTGTGTTCTTTTCTTTTTTCAATTATCTGCTCTGCTGTAAATATAGCATCTACACAACGACGCCCTTTTCTAAAGCCACACTCTTCCATTTCTTCTTCCCAGTGGTCAGTTACATTGTTCTTTATTATGTTAGTAAATAGTTTGTAGGCTGTAGGTAACAATGTAATTCCTCTGTAATTTTCACACTTGCTTTTTTACCCTTTTTTTGTATATTTATTTCCATTTCCCATTCTTGTGGTATTTGATTTTTATCAACTATGTTACTGAATAGCTCTAACCTGTGCAGGTTTAGATCATTTCCTCCAAATTTAAATAGTTCCATTGGTAAGTTATATAAACCGGGGCTTTTCCTGTTTTTTAGTAAACATTTGTAATTTTATTAATATTTAGATGTGCAGATTTTTATGTTTGAAAATGATCCACAAGATTTAATAAGAGTTGGTTTTCTGCAGCTATCACCAGAAATATCGTTTACAGCAGCATCCTTCACTTTTGAAGGCTATTAATTTGGAGCCTGGACCAAAAGTGAAAAGCTCTCACCTGGCTGCAAGGCTTAATGGCTATGTTGTTGGGAAAGGTGGCGTGGCCCAGTTTGAAGCAGAAGTAAAGAAACTTGGCTTGGATGAAAACACTGCCAAGATTGTGCAGGACCTAGTTGTGAAGAATGAGGGTCGACAGCTTGTCTGCTGAATCCATTGGAAAGTGAAACCTTGTTACAGTAGGATTATTTTTGTAACATCCTTGGCATGTGGTCAGCAAGCCTGGGCTGATGTTGCAGGTCATAAAGTCATATCTATTTCCTGCATTCAGAGAGGAAGGACTGACTATCAGCTCAGTCACTCTTTGTCTTGCACTAATTGAGGTTCATTGCTTTTGTACTGTATGGAAAGAGACTGTCCTTCACTAAATGTATTTTGTGCTTCCGGAAGGGGTGTGTATTTAATAGAAATGAATTTCTATGATTGTTTTTGCAGTTTGAGCTTGTTTCATAGTCTTGTTACTGGTACACCTATTTCATAAGTTCTTGGAACCAAACTTGCATTTTACACTGAATGGATTTCTTAGCTCTTTATTAGGATGTTCGGGATGGTTTGAATGGTCCCAGTTAATATAAACACTGAGACTGTACTGTAGGCAGTTTTTTAATATGGAAGTTTTAAAATATTTACAAAATCATAACCTGAAATTACTGTCATCTGCAGTTTGATGCCATCTCATTAACAGACATACCAGTGTGATGCCATCTCATTAAGAGATACATACCAATGTTTCTTCAGGAAGATGCAAAAAGCATGTTCCTGCGAAGTTCTGGTACCTGCTTGCCAAGACAGTGTGTTGTCACATTCCATAAGACAGTGATCTTCATAGTCACTTCTATGAGAACTTCAAATCTCACAACATGAGCCACTATAAGTTGTTTAATTCAATTAGATTGGCAGTGTTCTGTACTTGAGACTATAAACACATTAATGAGCTTTGTTGTAAACAGTCTTCCAGGACTGTATATTATATAGTGTAACGTGTTTATGTGCTGTTTTGGACAAATGTGCTGCCACTGTCTTCAGGATGATTTATATATTAGGAATGTATATTGCATTGAGTTTTTAATCATGGATTCCATATTTGTGTCCAGAATTTATATGTCAGTGTCTTTATACAACTGTATATGTAACACCTGTGGTATTCCACTTTTGTTTATATGCTACTGAACTCCTTGATAATGGACCAGATTGGTCAGAACATATTGGGGGCTTAATAAGATAGCTGGAAATCACAACCTCATTGTACTCAGTTGGTTTGCTTTAACAAATAACAAAGAAGTTGTTCTTTTGCTCACCAGTAAGGCATGTGGGGGAATGACCACGGGGTGCAGAGGGAACACTTTACCTTCATTACGTGTATTACTTTACTACCAGTCATCAGTGCCAACCTGAAGGAGACTTGCATTGCTTTATTAGTGGCTAGTAGCTAGTACTCAGCATGGAAAGGTTCAGAATTGTGAAATTTAATGATGTAAATTTAGAGATAATATGTGATAGTTCATAATCGTGAAGTCACCTTAGGTGGTGTCTTTATTTTTACTCTTTTTTTGTACTTTTCTTCTAGATATTATCTTTATGATTGTGATTAAGTTGCTATGTTGACAGAGGTAACAGAACTGCTCACTGTGCACACTGACACCGTACCCAGATGTCATGAATGTGTTGTTTGCATTAGAATTATTGTGTGGTTTCATGGTACACATGTACACGTAATTTGGTTTAAGCCCTTAAGGAAAATACAGCCTTCCTATGCTGGTCATCACAAAACTCACAAGTGTGAAGCAGCATATTTGCAGATCCCTTACCAAGAAGTTCAAATGACACAATAAATATGGAAAGGACAGATATCAATTTATTTACTGCCTTATGTACAGTATGACTTCCAGAGCCAGTTTTCATGACACTTGCACTTGTTTGACAACTTTTTGTGAAAAGCTACACTGAATTTAATAAAAATGTGACAAATGCTGTAGTTTTTCATACTAGGCCACAAGTGGATGGATGTGGTCTCCTCTGCACACAAGGCATTCTTTTTTAATTCTTAGAACACAGGCCATAATGGGAGGGAGGCAAATGCCCCCCACCCAATATTCTTCTATGTAAGAATAGTCTTTTGGCTGCTGGGTTGAAGAAGGTCAAATAAAAAAATTGTGCTGAGAGTGGAGGGAGGGGGTATATGTATATTAAGGGCTGGTTCAAACCAATCTTTGCCTATTCCTAACTTGACTCCCTTGTAAATTAGAGTTCATAATAGCCATGGCTGATTTTGCCTCCCCACACCCAATGTTATTAGCCAAGTTATGCATATGTCTTAGAGAACCTGTAAATGCATATTGATATCTGTAGTGCTTTACAGCTCTGTGTTTGGGGTCTGGGCACAGTGGAAGTACACTCAGGCATGCAGCTTAGTCCCCACTGAAGTACCTGTGCCTCTTGAACCTGTCTTTGGCCACTACATATCCAGGACAGCTGAAAATGCGTTGTAAAGTAAAATAAGGGTAAATACTTTGAGACGTTCTTCATGAAGTAAATAAATGATGCCTTATGTGGAGACAGCATCCATCAGTGACATAAAACCATTTGTCAGATTTGTATGAAATTCAGTATAGGGTTTCTTTTTAAGTGGAAAAAAGTTGTTGAACAAGTGTGACTTTCGTGAATATCGACTCATTGACAGTTATGCTTTACATAGAGGCGTGAATGAATGTGTACCAATACTCTCTGTGTTTCATGATCGAGGTGGGTGATATTCGGCTTGGATGGTCTCCACATAGTGCAATTTAGCATTTGTCAGTTCCATATGGAAGCAATAATTTGAGGGAGTAAATGAAATTTTACCCGCATTTTTGACACTTTTTGTCTGATTTGGATACAATTCAGTACAGGGAATACCTGTAGAGATTTTTGAGTCACTTTGTGTTTCATGACAATCAGTGAAATGAAAGCCAAACTTTACCAAGGGGTGTGAGTGAATTTCTATCCTTGCATGTACTTTAAATGTTTATTGTCTGATTTGGGTCATTTTTGGTATAAAAAATATGACCATAATGCCGTTGAGGTTTGGTGATTTCATGAAAATAGGCGTGTGAAATTGTGTATGTTTCTTAGGGATGTACACATGCACACGTACACATTCATATCACATTTCACAAATCTAACATCTGTGCACAACAGGTGAATACGAAACAAGTCAAAATAATGTAGACATTAAAACAACAACACAAAATAATAAAAATAAAAATGAAGTAAAATATATACATTCAGTTGTCACTGTACAGAGCTCATATAAATGAACTCTTAGACAATGTTGTAATATAATTAACATTTATAAAAATTCATAGTTGATTCAGAGAATTCATCAAGACAATAAAAGACACTAAAGAGAGAAAATATATACACTTATTTGTCCCTGTACAAAACACATACAAGTGAACTCTTAGTCAATGTTATATTGAAACTAACATTTATAAAAGATCTTAGTTGGTTCAGAGAATTCATCAAGACAATAAAGTCATGTGAGCTGAGATATTCTTTCAGTGCATTTTTAAAGAGTAATTTACCATGCTGAAGTTTTAGAATACTAGAAGGTAAGCTATTAAAAACTCTTACAGATGAGTAGGTAACTCATTTCTGAATAACTGAAAGATTCACCACAGGCCTATTCAAATGGTCCCCATGGCTTGTGTTTATATCACAAATTAGAAAGTTGTTATGATTTTTAACTACAAATGTCATTAAAGAAAGAATGTACAGACATGGAACAGTCCATATGTTCAGTTTTCTAAACCATCTACAAGAGCACCTAGGTCCTATTCCTACCATTCCACTTATCCTTTTCTGAAGCAGAAAAACTTCGTTAATATTAGTAGAACTGCCCCAAAATATTATCCAGTACTTAAAAACTGATTGGAAGTGAGTGAAATATATCACATAAGGGTTTCGGCATTTATAACATGAGCTGGTTTTCTCATTATAAAACATACAGAATGTAATTTAGTAAGCAAATAATCCACATGATTCTTCTATGAAAGATAATTATCGAAATTCAGGCCGAGAAACTTTATGGCATCTACTTCTGTAGGAATTTGATCTATGTACATCAATTTTAGAAGATATTTACAGAATGTAGATAATTTAGAAGGTGTAAATTTATTAATTTTTGTCTTTTTTTTGGATTTAATGCAGTTGATTAGCTTGAAACCATTTGGATGTTGCACATAGGATGTAAATGTATGTACCACGAAACCCTATGATATTTTGGAAGCAAGGAATGCCAAAGTAGAGTCTCTTGTATGTATTATGTTACGCAGTACACCACTTGCAATCTTGTGTAAATTTAATGTGCTGTCGCAGATTCTCGGTTGGTGGAGCTGGGTATCCACCATATGTCAAAGCAAACTGTTTCGCCCGAGTGCACAGTGGGTCAAACTACCCAAGAAGTTGGCCAGAATTACATGTTGCATTTTGCAGGTGAAAATACAATGGATTTGCTAATAAATAAATGAATGTCAGGACACAATATTATTTATAAGAAATACATAATAACTCAGAAATATATGTTCATAATAAACATGTTCAGTACCACTAGAATAATCGTCTGATGAACTGCTGGATGGTTTCTCAGAGGATTCTTGTTCAACTTCCGCTGGTAAAAGCAACTGAAAAACTTCTGGAGTTTGTGGCATTCATCCTCTGAAGGGGTAAAAATAACACCTTCTTGGGCCTTTAACAGTAGCGAAACTGTGTGGTCCAATAGCGCTCGAAGTTTTACTTCTGTAACAGAATCAGAAATGACAGTTGCTTCTGTATGAGGATAACATTCTTCTTTGGCAGCCCTCAGTTTGCGCTAAATGTCTGGGGGGGGCCCCGCCGCGTTCTGATTTCCATATTCTGACTTTTCATCAACTTTGTTTCAATAAACAAAGACCAGGCTTCGTCAGGAGTATACGTCTCCATAACGTTTATCTTTCGCCAAGCTTTCCTAATTTTCGTTGCTGTTGTTTGAGTTGTGTCCAGAGCTTCACTGATAAATTTGGCGGCGTCCCTTTCACCCTCTGTTTGTAAATTCATCCGCGCAGCTTATGATAAGGCTTCAATTTCGTGTTCTTTACGCAATTGTTGGGTCTCTCGTCTTTTAGTTTTTTCGTTCGTTTTTTCGAACGATATTTGTGGCCACCCCACAACTGATACTGACGGCAAATTTTCCGAGCCATTTGCAAGCACTGCCAGGAGTAACAAAGATTCTTTGTTCAACCACTCGGCATTGTTTTCTAGAAAATATTTTCTATCCCATTGCTACTTTTCCATCTTCTCAAGATTTTGCTACAAAAACGATATAGAGATTGTCGAATATTTTTCACTTCCTCTTCCGAAAGCTTCTCGACATTACATTTTGCATATGGTGTACATTTAACTTCGGATCTTTTTACCAGTTTCTTCTTGCCATATTCGATATAAATCAATCCTTTTGGGCTCGTAGAATGTAATACCTAAAAAATAACAAATTCGAAATGTTTTCACGAATTAAGGATTTTATGCAAACACAAAAATGTTAAAGTTTATAAAATAGTAAAATATTTAGTAACAAACTCCAAAAGCTTGATTGAGCATAAAAACATGTTCACGCCTTAGTACGCGGCAACAGCATACGCACATAAAAAAAAGTTGCAACACGTAGGGGCTATTTTTGTATATATTTTCGTCAAGACTTGAAGCTACGTTTTGGTATCAAAATTTAAACAGGAGCTCACAAGAAAAATTTTGTAGCGCTCTCCAAACTTTGGTGTTCGACGTAAAACACACATGCATATTTGTAGTACTGAATTTAAAATATCAGCGTAGGTTATGGTAGGTATGTTTATTTTCTTTACAGTTCCGTGCTTGTTTTGTTGTAGGCCTACCGTGCAAAGCATTGGATTTCAACTTAGGTAATCTGTGGAAGAAATGTTACACATTTACGTAACTGCGTTGAATACATGAGGCACTGTTCAGCGGAAGTGCAAGAAATATGTGCAAAGCACTTACATGCAATGTAATGTGTCATCGCCGTTGGTGTGTGTTGGTTGTGAAACAGGAAATTTGGTAATACAGCCCGTCAGTTCCGTATAGGTTATGATAAGAAATCTAGTCATATTTGGGAGTACACGACTGCCATTGTGCCAGATGGGCCAACGAGGATCAACAGCAGCGGTCAGTGTAAGGGCGACAGCTGTTTGTTAATTTTAATGGTAGGTTGTTCATGATGATGATGTTTTATAATATCAGCTGTACTACATTACAGAAGATGCCAACGTTATTGCATGACGTGGATGTACCAACGAAGAAGGCCACATTTGCCATGGGCTGTTTCTGGGCACCAGATTCGTTATTTGGAGTCCGGAATGGTGTTATTCGAACTCGTGTCGGATTTGCAGGGGGTACAACAGAAAATCCTACCTATCACAGTATGTAAGTGGAATAAATGTATTATTGAAGAAACTCTTATATCACAGTGGTGTTAGATAGTACTGTTAACTGCCACGTTTGGTGACATTGACAGAAATGTATGTGAAGTTCTGCATACTACCTGAATCTTGCATGATTTTTCTGTAAGGAAAGATTGGTATGTCTGGCATTTTCATATTGACATGGATCGCAAAGAAATAGTATGGGAGGGTGTGGAGTGTTTTCAACTGACTTGGGATAGAAAAAAAGTGATAGGCTGTTGTGAGCTTGGCATTGAACCTAAGGCTACCAGAAAGTGTGGGAAATTTCTTGACTAGCTGCATAAATAGTAGCTTTTGAAAATGACTGTGCTCCATTTGGTTGGTTAGATCCTTCTTTGGGCTAAGCCAGAGGATGTAAAGCATGTCATAACAGAAGTGCCAAACTTATTCAAGATGTAGATGGAAGTAACTACTTGACACAATTATAAATGTAAATGTATAGTCTTACAGTCTGTAGAAACACACTGTATAACACGAGACGGTAGACGTGCGTAAGTTATTTCATACATACAACAGTAGTACCAATGCTTAACATGCATTTAACTACATAATTCTGAAAACTACAAACACTATTAAGAGCAGACATACAGTGTAATGTAAATCAGTGTATATGCTACTCTAAGGAATGTTCTATGTATGTTCTTATGTAACTTAAAAATTTTAAACTTAGTTGTGGACCAGAGGATAAAGTGTTGTTCTTCTAATTTTTTTTCAAAGAAGGTGGTGGTGGTTCATGTGGCTTTCAGTGTACTTGTGTTTGGAAGACTCAAATACAAGATTATTGACTAATGGTTTTTGAGTGAGGTTGTGTGATTGTGCAGTTGGATGGAAAAGCGGCAAGTTCTGTCAATCAGGTTGTGTTCACTGACAACACATAAGTTTGCGTCATGAAAACCTTGTTGACAAAATTAATTGCATTATGAGAAAGTAAAACTTAAATTTGTCCACATGCTAAATTACTTATCACATAATGATTCATAGAGATGTGAGGTGTGATTCCTCACACTATGTGGCCCTGTATGGAGGTGATTGGTTAGTTTCACATGCCAACTGCTGTACTGCTGTGGCGTGGCCTCCTGCTCCCCTTTGGGTAGGAGGTTGGGTGGGTCTCAGAGCTGGTAGGGGTATTGTAGAGAGAAGTCTGTAAACTTTGATGAGAACTGAATTCAGGTTCTTTGGTTTTGCAGCCTGTAACTTTGTCACCGTAATTGTGCTGTCAGGTTTCTTAGTATGGGAACATCATTTTATCTGACAACTATCACTACTCACTTCCCCATTGGGTCTCATAACATATAAAATTTTGATTTGCAATGTACATGCATAGTAGATGTGCTGCATACCTGTGAGCCTGACGAAAACATACACAGAACCTTCTTTAACTGTGATATTTATTGCAGTGCATTGAATTTAAAGATATGGACCCCAACACATGACAAATTAGAATGGTGGCGAGTTGTGCCCTGCTTGCTGTCATGTGTGAATTACATGTGATGGGAAGTTGTCAGATGCAGTGATGTTCCTGTGTAGTGGAATTCTTATTTGAAATGTTGGTTCTCTGCTGCTGTAAACCGGCATTATGTCAGAACACTGCACATATGTTAACATTACAGAATGAAATGTCTGTCTCCACTGCCATGTTTTCAGGTGCACAGGGTTTACAAAGTGGGCTGAAACATCTAGATCACTGAGTCCCAGCCTTTTCAACCCCTTGTAGGCCTTTGGGTTTTCACGATGGTTGTTCTTCAAGTGATGGTTGTTTTGGTGGTTTTGCATCACATAGTAAAGGTTTGTTCTGACATTTCAGAGTAGCATACCGCCTTCAGGTTCAGGGTGACTGAATCTGATGCAGGTGAATATTGAAGTAATTGGAAGGAGGGAGTGCATCCGCTGTGTCATAACAGACCTTACTGCAGGGCATAGAAACTTCAAGAAACATGCATCAAATGAGGATCCTTTCTTAACTTAAGAGAAATTTAATGGACTCACACACATTAACAGTTGTACTTCGAGACTGTGTGAATTGAGAAAATACGTAATGACAAACTGTTACAATCTCAAGACTGCTGTAAATGAATTCACATTTATTCAACACAATAATTGTAACAGAGGATAACATAAGGAACCAAATGCTGGCTGAAGAAATGATGTGCTGTGAAGTTACATGACTTATAAGGGCCCTTGCAATGACCCTAGGCTCCCCCCCCCCCCTCCTGGGTACGTTTGCTGAACACCAGATGGAAAGCAGTGGTCTAGATTATGGCAGTATGTGGGGGATGTGCCTGGTGTGCAATGAATGTAATGAAATGTCTGTTTACAGAGGGGATCATACAGAAGCAATTGAAATTGACTTTGATCCTAGTGCGGTGTCATACAGTGAGCTGCTGCATATGTTTTGGAAGAACCATGACTCAACAGCAAAAACATCTAAACAGGTATGTAGACTGAGTCAAAAAAGGCTCACCTGATACACTTGTGCTGTAGTGGCTGAAGTGGTAAGTTCAGTTCTGTCCATTGGACACTGTCATGAAATACAGTAAAACTCATTTAAGAAGTCCCCGGTTAAGAAAATTTCCTGCCTAAGAAGTCAGGATAAAAAAGCACCAAAATTCTCCCATTTGATTAACATTACATGTTGCCCTTTTAATACATCCCCGCATAGAAAAATTTCCCGCCTAAGAAGTAACAACTTTGACAACAAAACAATTTTTTTACCCATTAATAGATTTTCTGTTTCAAAATCTTAAAGAATTTCCACAAGTTTCCATTCGTTCCGTTTCCAAAATGTAGCATTCAAATGGCACGGTCGGTTCATAGCGGTTAACATCCAAGGTCATTTCCCCCATGTTTCACACAGTGGAATGGCGCAAACTCATGGCCGACGCGGGGGGGGGGGGTCCTACTTCTTCTGCGATACAGAGACTGCAGTCAGTCAGTCTGTCTCCACTACTCGGTCTCTCACGACAAACGAAAAATTGTATCTGGTGGCCAGAAGCTGATCCTAGCTGTTCCGTGACCTGCATAAGCCTGCATTTGGCAATGGCTGGCATTTATCAGCTCACTTGCCGTTTCAGCTGCCTGGGACTTGGAGGAAACGAAGGCAGCCAATAACATTTGAAGAAGTTTAGGCACTCACTAGTCAAAGTGACACGAGTTTGCACGTTGTTAGGGAGACAGCGGTTTGATGTGAGATAAGTGAGTGGTCGATTGCAACAACTTGTTTAAATGTAATTTATCAGCAGTAATAAAAAATATGTCCTGGTGTAGCATGATGTGAAACATTTGTGGTGACTGTGTGGGGATAAGTTAAATCAGCAATTCCAGAAAATAAATTCAAGACACTGCAGAGTTAGTGAAAGTAACTTTAACTACTGACCAACCCTTATGTTCTACCTAAAAGCGAACCTATGGAATCTGAAGATGTATGCTGCTACTCTTTTTTGAAAAAAGAGCTACGCAACCCACGCTTGAAAAATATTCCAAGGAAAAGTAAACATCTGGAATGAAATGTGAACTAGTGAATGAAAAGTCAGTGACAGTATACATAAAGGTGTAAATGGAACTGTGAATGAAAGATTACAGACAAAGTGGTTAAAGGGTCAGGTACAAGTGAGAATGTGTTAAGATAGCTGCAAATTATACAAATTCAGCATACATACATAATAAGTTCACAAAAAAAATTTAAAAAATGGAACTTTTCGGTCCTACCCTTTTAAGAAATTTCCCGCTTAAGAAGTCAGATTTTCTTGGAATTTTCAGACACATCTTAACAGGGTTTTACTGTAGTTCCATCCATTTTCTGTTCTCATCATATCTGCTCATTATCCATCCTCATGAAGATTTAATTCATGTAGTCCAAGTGCTTTTTGGCTGTTTGACCCTGATGAAAGAGGCACCATGATCCTTCAAAATATCTGCATCTGGTTACCAGTCAACATGGCATAACATCTCAGAAGACCTGAACCTTTATAAATGTCATAGTTAGAACCTGAACAATTAGTCTGTGTTAATGTTATCCTCATATCTGTTCCAGTGGATTCTCACAGGAAAATTATATATCTATGCTCTATCTGTCCCATCCTAGCTATGTGCCCAATCCATCATAGTGGCGTCTTATATGTTCTTAGTTTGAATACGTGCTATCAGAATTTTTGTCTCTGGCTGCTTTAAATGTGACTTATGGTGCTTTACTTATTGAGCATTCTTTGTAGCATCAGTTGTGATCCTGATGAGTGACTTGTGACTAGGAAGACATAGAAGGAAGTGGCCATGGCCTCTGCATTGCCCTGGCAGTGACTGAGTAAAACCCCAAAGCGTGCTATTCAGGCTCGCCAGTGTCAAATTTTGGCTGGACACCAGCTGAGATGAAGCAAGTGGGGTGTGTTCCTGCTTGATATTGCATAGTGCAAAGTACTGTGTTCATGTTCATATCATTGCGACTTGTATTTGTGTGAATGTTTGTCTTTCATATTATCGTGATGTGATATTTTCTTGTCAAAGCTTTTAAATGGGTGTTTGACATGGGTAGTAAGATAATCACATTTAAGGGATTTAAATTCAACGTAACTAAAGTATTTGGGCATCATGTTGCATTTATTTATATCACTGTGTGTTTGTCATGTGAAACAGTGCTTTCCTACAGCCATACCATGAGGCAAGCTTGAGATGGCCTGTTTTGATTGTGGGTGCAGGCAGGGGCTGTATCCGATTTTGAGCCCTGACTAATGACCTGACCGGCAGCAGCAGTGATGGAATGATGATTGGCATTGGAGAAGTGAAATTTCTGAAAGAAAGCTAGCCCATTGTCTCTGTTTCCCACAAATCCCACAAACTGTCCTAAGAGTGATCCTTTAAGAAACTCATGTGGATTGCCTTGTACTACTTATTAACATGCTTTTTGTATCATTTGTGAGTATTTTCTACTGTAACTGAATTTGAGAGATACCAGATTTATCTAAATATAAGATGAGGCCATTTATAAGGCAACCACCTTCACCATCTTGAGCTATTAGGAAAATGCCTGTGCAGAATGTGTCTAACTTTGTGCATGATTCTAAGATGAGTTTGCCAGTTTTCAGATGTCAGTTATGAAAAAATCCCATATTTTTGGTAAATACAGTAGTTTTTACATACTGTATGTTATAATGTAGGCAGTACTCGCATATATGTGAATTTATTTGCTTTCAGTACACTTCGCTTATTATGTATCATGATCAAGAGCAAAAGGAGTTAGCTGAGAAAACACTGAAAGAAGAGGAAAAAAAGAAATCAACATACATTGTCACAAAAATCTTGCCTGCCACAAAGTTCTACGATGCTGAAGAGTAAGTATGTCAGTGACCAGACGACTTGGTAGTTGTCAAATGTGGTGCACAGGAAAGGAAGCACTGTGCATGCACCACCTAATGTTTTCGTACCATTTCAAAAATGTCCACAGTGACCTAAGCTGTGAATGTACTTGCAACAGAGTAAATGTTTTTGAGAGAGGTGTGATGCTGCCTGGCTGTTTGAAGGTGAGCCTAGCAGCAGCCATACTCTGCTGACTGCAGCTGTGTACAGTGTTATTGAGCACAGCAGCAAGTTATCTGGTCACTGTAGTAACACCTGCGTGATGTAAGTGTTTGATGTGATTTAATGCTTGGTGCTGTGTGAAAACTGCACACTTTAACTTGCAGTTACCATCAGAAGTACCGTCTGCAGCAGCACCCATCACTTATGAAGGCAGTAGGTATTGTTCATGGAGATGAGCTGAAGAGGTCACATCTGGCTGCAAGACTTAATGGATATGTTGTTGGGAGGGGTGGTGTGTCCCAATTTGATGCTGAAGTGTCATGCCTGGGACTGGATGAGAAAACAGCAGATTATGTTCGTAAACTAGTGGTGAAATATGAAGGTCAAGGATTATTCTGTTAATCTACACTTACAGTAAGAGCAGGGGGTGAAACTCTCTCCTCCCCCCCTTCCCCCTCTAAAAGGCAAATCTTAGGTGAGGTTCTTGGAGAAGACAAAAGCATCGGAGTGCTTTGTTTCAGTGATTGGTGACTCGCCATAACATGCAAGTCAAGAAACGTACAAACTCTATGTGAAGCAGCACTATTGAATTAGAATGATTTTTAATTTTCAGAGTTTGATGTTATACTTAGAATTTGGTGCCTCACCATTATACCTGGCACCCCAGATGGGCACATAGTTTCCCTGTGCTTGTATGTAACAGTGGGTGGAAGATAGTATGAAGTAATGTAAATGAAAAGCATCAATTTTCTCACAGTTATTTTTGTGAATATTTGTTTCAATAGAATCATTGTTTTAAATTGAAATAATAACCACTTGATGTTATAACTATCAATTTTAATGTGCTGTGGGAATGTGTCTGTGCTTTCAGATGCTGTTTTAATAATCAATATATTTTAGTTCTGTGGCTCCGTGCATGAAACACAACCATCAAATTTGAAAAATTGAGATAATGCTATGAATGTGTCGGTTTGCCACGTATCTGTTGCCTCTGAAAACAGGAACATATTAGGTAGTGCCTACAGTGAAGTACACGTGACAGTACCCTGCAGTAGCTCTTCCCAGACTAGCACCTTCTGTGTATTAAACCCATAACCCACATTTATATTTAAAGGGGCCAGTGACAGTATCATAACTAGAGGGAAAATGGAGAAACCGGTGAATATGGGTGCCAAAATGTTTGATGAAGGATGTGGTACACAAACAAGTAATCCCTTTATATCACAAGTTTTTTTTATAGAACTGTCAAAATGTGACATAGTTGTACAAATACTTTACAATAAGAAGTTATATAACCTATAAACTATAGGTGTGGATAATTTCTTAATCTTCATGACTGTAGACTGCGACTCTATATTGCCAGAAAAAGAGGCCATGGAGACCATGAAGTCGTCTAAAATGTATAACAATAGTCTACCAGACAATTTGCCCCCTGGAACATCAAAACAAACATGCCGCGTAACTGTCATTTCTGCCATTGTTAGTATAAAAAACGCCTCTCCTTCAGAAGCTGTTATGGTAGTTTAAGTGTCTGCTGTATGTGGTGGGGGTATGGTCGAGACTGTTTTGTCTATTTCCTGAGTGTGGCGCTGTAATCTGGAACCCCACCCCCTACTTGCCTAACATTAAACCAACAAAAATATACTAGATCTGTGCCTACTTTTATTAATCTGTGGCATCTGACAGATATTGTTTTTGCCAATAAATTTAAGAACATCATATGTGCTGTGAAAAACACTAGCTCTAAGAATTTTTCATGTTTGGTGGTAATTACAGTAATAATGAACACAGACACATCACAGTATACATTTGTTTTGCACACTATGTCATTTTACTCTAAGGTTGTACCAATGTACATTACTGTGTAATGAACGAGTAAGGGCCCATCCCGAATTTTAATAATGCAAACGGAATGCTTGTCAGCCACCAAGGGTATTCACCTGACAATCAGTATAAAACGCCACCCAAGGGAAAATCAGCTGAGTACGGTGGTTAATGACCACGGGTCGCCGCACGCACAAATATGCGAGATGCAACACATTCTGGCGTAGTTGCGTACTCTAAGAGAGTGCCGTGAGGTAAACGCTCTCAATAAAGTTCCATATTTTCGGCAAGACGCTTCGAGTTCCTGATACGAGCAGTTGAAGACATGAGAAATTGCAGTTTCTGGCTGATATTCCAAGGTACGTGGCATTGTTGAATTTCTAAGTATCTTGAGTGAGTTACTTATTGGAACGAGCACTTTGGTATCTAATCGTTTGGCAATTACATTTATAAATTCCAAATTACGGATAACGCGGTAACGAAATTCTGTTACAAGTCTGGCGAGCAACTAACTTATCTACTGGTGGCACTCCCTCCCTGTTGTGTTTTATTGTAACCATTGTATCTAATTAATTTTGTACAGTAATTCTTGTGTAAATATTATTACTCATATTATCCATCATTTGAGTAGTCTGTACTTCTTCCTGACTAGTTGGAATTCCCGCACTGCAAGCAGAAGTATTGCGTTACTAGTGGTCAGAGTCCAGTTTTCTCGATTGGCTTTCCCTAGCTTTGATTACCGTAGGGAGTTGGGATGGAATGTTCGGCAGTTACCGATTTCTGCCTTGGGATTTGTTAAATCGGTTGGTGGCAGCATACCAAGAAGGCGTGGATCCAGTAAGTGCCCCTCGACACCTGCCAGTAGCACCTCCCTTCCTATTCCTACTGACCCGAGTTACCGACCCCAGGACCAGAGGCACTACAACTGTATTTAGAATAACACATCTGGATGACCTAAACTAAGATTGATGGTAATTGTAGTTGTTATATTTGTTTCATTTATGTGTTGAGTGTTGCATGTAACATGGGCCATTTTGTTGACTGTAATTCAATGTGCCTATGTAGAACGTCCAACGTTTTTCATTTCAGGATGGCTTGAGCTTTTCTTCTTTTGTATCTTTTCATGCTCTTGTTTCATGTGAGGCACTAAGAGAAACTGTGACACAGAAGTGGTTCAAACACTCTAGCATTAAATGCTGTACAGGTAAAGGACATAATGTGGTACCTGTAATTCAGTTTTCCCAGCATGAAACATCTACATTTTTGTCATTTATATTTCTAGGTTCTTAACTTCAGGTTTGCGCAATGGTGAAGAAACATTATGTGGTCTAGGTTAGGATAGCATATGGTCTGGGTAGCAGTGTTCCAGCCAGAGGAGTATGTTGCTTGCGTCTTCAGGAAGCTTATGAAATTGGGGCTGGACATGGTGGTAGCGGGGGGGTGGTATGGAATAGTAGTAATGGCAATATGATATTTCATACCACAGTATACAGAAATAAGATTTCTTGTAGTCCTTAACACAATTTCAATTCTGAGTATACTGCATGTTATGATAACACTGTTGGCCATCTTTGGGTCAGTAGATTGTTAAGGACATGTAGAGTAATTAAAGTTGTAATGTCAATATACATCTGCATTTCATGTTAGCTAAGGGTCTGAGATCTCATTCCCATTACAACTCTGTTCTATACATATTATTTTGTATTAAAATTGTATGTATGCACTGTGGATTGGGACTTGCATTTGGAGCCTTCATTTGAGGCAAGGTGAATGAAGTGCACAAGGGAGAGTAATTTAAATCCTACTTGTGGAAAAAAGAAGGACCGTCAATCAGAGACCAAGCAGCTATCCAGACTTAAGATTTAGACGTTATATGCTTTTGTCTAAAACTTTTCTCTGTGTCTCGATTACATTAGTGGTACATGATTCTTTGTGAAAATCTCTGAATTGACATGATGCATGGTCAGTAGTCTTTTTTGAACTCCGCCATTTATTACCCATACAGCCTGTGTTCTTTCCTTCGTACTGTGATTGGTGTGTGTGTGTATATATAAGCGGGTTGTTACAGTCTTTGTGGCCGTATCCCACATCCTAGTCACCATCTATTCCTGTCTAAGTAGTCTTCCTGTAGATTTCTTCCATCCATTGCTTGCTTTGCTTTCTTCTTCCAAGTATTTCTCGGTCTTCCTCTCTTTTTCCTTTCTATTGGAGTCCATTCATATATTTTCTCAGGTAGTCTATGTTCTTCCAGGCGTTTCATGTGTCCGTACCATTTAAGTTGTTTAGCTTCTATAGTGTCTGTCAGTGTCACCTCTGTTTCCATGATCTCCCTAATTTTATCATTCCTTACGTGATCTTCTGGTGTCAGTCCACAGCATCTTCTCCAAAAACTCGTTGCTACTGGATTAATTTTTTTGGAAAGCTTTGAATTCATGACCCATACTTCAGCACCATATATTGTTGGTGTCTCTACTATTTATTTGAATATTCTTTGTTTAGTGTTTTTCGAAATTGTATGGTTCCATAAAAGTGAGTGTAGCTGTCTTATGATCTTTTTTCCTTGTACTATTTTGTTGCATATATCTTTATCATCTCTCCTGTCTGATGTAAGAGAAACTCCCAAATATTTGTATTGACTCGTTTTGATGGTTCCATGATCTGTTATTATGTCTTGTCCTTGACCTCCTACTACCATATATTGAGTCTTGTCAAAGTTAATTTCTAGCCCCCAGTTGTTGTATTCTTCAGTTAGTTTTCTCATCATATAATTCATATCATCCTCATCCTCACCTGTAATTATCTGATCATCTGCAAATAAAAGTGTATAGACATAACCTTCATTGATGTTAATGCCCATATATTTACATTTTCTTATCCAGTTCTTCAAAGCTTCATTTGGAAAGATCTTAAACAGTGTGGGTGAGATACAGCAACCTTGGCATAAACCTTTAGTGACTATGAAGGACTGGCTGATTTGATTCTTAATCCTGATACAACTTCTGGTGTTTTTGTACAATCTTTTCACATCGTTTATGTACACCGTACTCACTCCATTTCTCTCCATTGCTGTCTGAAGTTTATTAAGAGGGACACTATCATATGCTTTTCTCAAGTCTATGAATATGAAGTGTGCTTCTTTACCGCACGCTAATTTCTTCTCAGCTATCTGTTTTAGACAAAATATGTTGTCTATTGTTGATCTTCCTGGTCGGAAGCTGCTCTGTTCTTCACTCTCTTTTATTTCCCATTCAATACGTTGATTAATAATCCTCCCATACAGTTTACCTATTGATGCTAAAACGCTTATGCCTCTGTAGTTGCCACATTCCTTGCTACTTCCTCTCTTATGCAATGAGCTTATTAATGCCAACTTCCATTCTTCTGGATTCTCTTCTCCAAACAGGCAATCATTAAATAACTCTGTCACATATTCTAGTGTGATTTGAGGTGTGCACTTCAACAATTCAGTAGGTATACCTCCTGGGCCCAGGGCTTTATGATTTTTCATCCTCAATGTTTCCTTCACTTCTTTGACTGTAATTGTTTCAATGGCTTCGAGGTCTTCTTGCATTATCTCATAGTTTACATTTTTGTATTCATCTCTGTTTTCAGTAAGCAGTTCTTTATAATGTTTCTTCCACTTCGTTAGTCCAATAGGATCCATTCCCACAGTATGCCTAGTATTCTGTCTTAAACTTTTTATCACTTTCCATGGTGATCTAGCTTTTGATCCTCCTATTTCTGAGTCTACTTCGTCGCATTTCCTGTTCCAAAAAATGTTTTTTTGTTCCTTTACTATTTTTTTTACTGAGTTTTTGTTTCGGATATATGTCTTGCTGTCTTCAGTATCTCCAGTTGCAAGCCATTTATTATATACTGCTCTTTTCTCTTTTGCTGCTTTTTCTATTGTGTCAGACCACCAGTATGGTTGTTTATTTGTATTATATTTGCATTTTTTCCCCCTAATGCTTCTTTCGCTGATTGATGCAGATTGTCTTTCAGCCAAGTATACCTTTCATCTACTGTGCCTGCTTTCTTCGATTTTATTTTTTCAGCTAGGCGAAGTTTGTAAAGAAATACTATAGATTCTTCTTTGAGTCCCTCTAAATTATATTTTGGTACCTTTAGAGCCTTCTCTCCGTTCTCGGTTTCGTCTTTATCTCTCATGATATGACTTACATTTTTCTTATAATTTTCGAACAGTTTAGCCTTCACTATGAAATGGTCCAACCCACATTCTGCACCTCTTTCAACTCGTACATCGAGTGTTTTCAGCTGCGACTGTTGTCTCAGGATCATGTAGTCGATTATCGATCTCAGATCGAGACTGTGATTGGTTGTTTTCGGAAACGAAATAAATGGCGCGGATGATTAAACAAGGATGCCAATCTGAGAATTAAGTCGCTAAATCTAGCGTATTTCAATGTAACCACATTTAGTTATTTAGTTTATTTACTCGTATTTTACATTCTATCAGCCTGTTTATGGTTAATAGTAATCACCAGATATAGAAATCAGTCCACAAATGTACATAAGAACACAGCAAACATGTGTTTGTCGATATCTGATACAAAGTAAATGAACGGCAATGAATATGAATAAAACACTATGTGCATAATTTATTAAGGAGGACAATACAACTACTTATTAGAGTAATTGAAATATCCATGTGTTGTATAATAAGTGTTGGAACAAAATAAATTCTTTAACATCTTTAAATGATTTTTTATCACGTATTAAAATCTTTATTTCAGTAGGCAGTTTATTAAAAATTTTTATGCTGATATTAAATATCCCATTTTTAAAAACTGATAAGGAAGAAGATGGCTGGTAAATATCTACGTTATGTCTAGTATTAATATTATGTATGTCAGAATAAAATTTGTAGTAATTAATATTATTAGCCACAAACATGAAAATTGAGAACATATATTGGGATTATTGCCTTTTTAGGGGTTCTTAGAGTCAAACTAGGAAAAAGCGTAAGCATCTCAATGCTGAAATATGTTGTGCGTTTTTGTTAATACAATTTTGTCATGTCAAAGGTGGACATAATTGCGACTTTTGGGTTGTTGAAACTGTTTGTGTTAGAAAACTGTGCGTTATGCACTTCAGTCGTGCTGGTTACGAGAAAAGAAGCAGGTATTATGACCCGTATTAATAACCTCTAGCCAACGCGTGACACAATATAAGTTGAAGTTTAGTGATTTTTGTTTTTAATGGAGACTTTCGTAGCTCTTCATAGAAATGTTCTCCACCATGTGTTGGCCACACTGTCCGTGACCACGCAGTGCAGCAGGTGGATATACGAAATGTGTGTTTGATCATGCTGAACGATGTGGGTTGATAGTAGTGGAAAGAGAACCAATTTGTATTTGATATTGTAAATCCTGTGATTAGTTTCTGTGTCTTTGACATCAAGAATTCGTTAGTAGATTCGGTATTTGGATTGTTAATTGTATTTTTGGGTTAATAAGTTTGTGGTTATACTTCAGAATGTACTAGAAAACTTCGTGTTTATTCCTCGTTGCAATTTTTTGGTTATTTAATTTGCCATAACTAGAAAGGAACTTTATTAGGTGAGTAAGAAGTTATAAGCATTTTTAATATGTTATTAAAAGTTTGTTACAAGATCTGTTTACCGAGAACGTTAGCTTACATGTCTTGGTTAAGGATCGTTGGAAGGATTTCATGGTAGGGGATGTCATGTAACTTGTAACGCCATACTTGAAAGTTTACTTGACATGTTTATTTGATCTGCCAGAAAACATTCACTTGCATGCATCAGTGACACAATTCCATGAAGTTAACTTGTGTGTGGTGTGTAAGTACCACAATGGTTTAGTCCCACAGTTCGAGATTGAATTTTTATATTATATGAAAGACAAAGTTGCTTATGGTGTTATCAGAGGCAGTAATTGCATTACTGAAGCTTCAAGTGCAGTTGTTAATGTGATCTGTCTGATATTATCAAACTCTGTGAATTTTCTTAACACTTGCAACTCTTAGTTATTTTTATGGGCAGAGTGTCCAATTGCTTCAACATTTGCAGGCCAGTTTTTGAGCAGTGGGTTGTATTCATTTGCTTTAGTTACTGTATAAAAGAAATTTGAAAGGAAAATGTATCAAATAAAGCATGGAACGCTCCCTGAATGTTTAAATGCATAAAACTGTGGCTGTTGGTGTAATTGACAATAATAGTAACTTAACATTTTCATCCTTGGGATGCTGTCTAGGATTTCAGCCATAGTTATTTCTGTTGTTATAGGACTCTGTTCTGTATATGCACCGATGCCTCAAAGAACTTCTTTTTGTAACAGTCAAAATTTGCAGTTGAACATACTAATTTATTCACATTATACAAACTTAAGTTAATATCACGGAAGGTGACTTTGCCATGAATGGTATCCATTAGCTACTTGGGGTTGTCAACCTTCTAAAAATCCACGATGGTTATGAAGATGAGTAATGAATGTATCTAGAAAGCTGAGGCTGTGATATGTGATGTATTCATTTGCACCCTGAAAAGCTACAGTTTTACTGTAAAAAAGATTTGGAGCCTAACCTCTATTCTGTTATTAAGTTGAAATGTGAGTAGCTAACCCCCTTGAGCATCTGTGAGCAAAATGAAACCAGAAAGCCTAACCTTGCTGCTGTAATTACATTTGTTGATTACAAGTTATTTTCCTCATCAAACCCTGACCTCTGCAGATTAGAAGCTGCTTTTGACCCCAGTGTACCTTCAGTGTTCTGACTTCAGTTTCATTGAGTCCTTAAGTTGTCAGACCTGATATGATACTGTGTCAAGATGCATTCAAATATATTGCTTTATTTACTTCAAGGTACAGCCATTAGTGAACAAAAATCTGTAATAGTTTGTCTGAGATAGATAATAAGCATGGGGGGTAATTCTGGATGAGAGTGTTAAGTTGTAACTGTGTTAGAGTAATGGTGTAAATATAATTGCTTCTCATTGCTAGTAAGAAACTCCCCTGAGGATGGCAAGTGTATGTGACCAAAACATGCAGGATGAATTTGTTTTATTGCCTGCATCCTATGATTAACAACGTAGTGGTGCTGTTATCAGACATTAATCTGAAGACCATCAACTGTGCATATGACATGCCAAATAATTAGGCCCTTTGCATGAATAACACTTTCCCATTGTAAACTGGTAATGTGTACAGCCTTCACACAACAGGCGGAGTTGTACATATGCTAGGTGCCTCTAGATGTTGTGCATATGGAGTATAGTACACTGTATACAGACATCCAGTCTATGCAGGCCTCTGCTTGTGTGAACACTGTACACCACATGGCTTAATCTCTTCTAAAACACCACATAACAGTAAATTAAGTGGCCCACTTGTTGCAGCTTAGTCGTCCTTGAAAAGCTAGTAGTTTCTCAGCTAGTCAAGAAATTACCGACGTTTTATGAAGCTGAATGTATGTTACTGTGTTCACAAGAGCTTTCCACTGATTCCTGTCCTGAGCCAGATGAATCCAGTCCACAATCTCATATCGTATTTTTGTGAGATACATTTTAGTATTATCTCCACAATGATATTCTGGTTGCAGTATTGCACTTGATGTTGAGAATTGTTGGTAGTTGAAGGCATGCCTGAGATCACATTATGTTGAGTTCATGGCAGATGTTTTATGTGATAAATATTCAAATCTTCTGAGATTTAGCACTCTATTGTGTGGTGAGTAGTTCTTGGTGTTTCAAATTATGGTGCCTCCATCTTCACGGGCTGAATGTCCTCTGACATGTCATGAACTACTAACCAAGTGACACAGTGTCATGTCCCAGAATACTTGAATCTTCAGCAACACTTCTGTGGGAAATTCAAATGTAGCATTGTTCATGATGTTTGTGCTTGAACTGTTTGATGCATAGAAGTAACAATGCATAAGGAAACCAAAGTTCACTTCCTTAGCTCTGCAGAAGATTTTTGCTTGCATTACTACTGTAATTGGTAGTTCATTTCACTGCAAATTAAAAAAGAATTCTACAGAGCATTACTGTATAATTGTGGCAGACTGATACGCTGAATAGCTGCAGCATGTATATTGTGGAATGCTAAATTTTTGTTCGTTGTATGGACAAAAATCTGAAAGGTGAGCACAATAAGTACTTCCTAAAATCAGGAGTGGACTGTCCACTAAGTGCATATACTTTTCAAGGTTGTGTATCCACATGTCATGTAGTTCAGATGTGAACTGTGCTTAAAATGAAGGGAACAGGTTTAAGTGCCCTGTGATTGTTTAATTAAGCACCATGCCAGGAATGTCATGTAGGACATTAGGAGTACAGATCCTGTCTAAACGTAAGTGAATGTTTAGCTGTCTGTGAATGGAAATTGCTAACATTCTATTAGTAAATCATTTTTGCAAACCGTGACAGTATTATCTCTGTTTAAGCATGGGGTGTTAAATAATGGAGTAAATGTTTCAGAAGTGATATTACTTTCCCCTCATCATACTTACATGTTAATGTAACCAGGCCTTACTACTGAAGGTGCTGAAAAAGAACTATGGATGTATACAACTGAAAGAGGAACCATTCAGTAATCTGAAAGGAGATGGGTGGTGAAGGTAGGGATGACTTTGATTTATTGACTTTACTCCAGCTATCAATACTAACTTGAAAAGTTCCAAGCTACTGAGCTTGTTATAAACTCTGCTTGCGTAGAGCCCAGCGGGTGCAACCGTATCCTGCCTTGAGTTTGTTTATTGTAGTCACCAGCTGCAGGCCCAATTTGAGGAAGATCCATTTTGATGTCCTCTCATGAATGCTTGATAGCTGGGATAGCGTAGTCAGTATAGTGAGATGGCTATGAGCTGGAAAATGTGGGATCCGATACTCAGCAGGGGTAAAGAATTTTCTACAAGATGTCCAAACTGGCTAAGGATCTCATCCAGCCCCCCGTTCTGTGCGTAGGGCAGGTTACTTTCCGCCTCTTTTCTACAAGTGTTTAGTTTTCCGCAATTCTTTTATTTTCCAAAACTTTAGTTTTCCACGACTGTTTAGATTTCAAAAACTGTTTAGTCTTCCACAACTATTTAGTTCTCCACAAGGGTTTAGATTTCCACAAGTAATAATTTTCCGCAAGTGTGTAGTTTTGAACAAGTGCTTAGTTTTACAGAGTGCTTGTTAGGTTAGGTTGGGTTAGGTTAGGTTAGGTTTGGTTTGGAGAGGTTAGGTCTTGTTGGGTTGGTTTGGGTTGGGTTTGG
>BLKM01004702.1:0-10538 GCA_013340265.1 Coptotermes formosanus
AATAATTCTAATACAGGAATCTGGAATTCTGTATTTACAATGTTACACTGTGATAAGGCACAGTTTGTATAAAAAATATCCTAGTGATCGCACAAATAAAACCCATAATCCGGCTGATATGTATGGCTGCTTCTGATTATGTACATCTTGGACTAGAAACAATGCTCATAAAATTGTAGTAAACTGAATGTTACTGTATACACACTCCCATCACATTGTGCTCTTTTATCATCTAACCTTCCTGAAATGGCACGTTAATACACAACCTGTTTCAATTGTCTTATAAACGCACATACGAGAAAAAGTAACGAATTCACCAAAAACAAGGCGAAACTGCATCTCTCCAAATAAGATGCCCAAAAATCATGGGTTATCTGCTGTGAAGTAACACTCCCTACTGTCAAAGTTGCCAAAAGTAAGAACATCAATATTCTCATCTTTCTCAACTCCTGCACGAACTTACAGATGAACTTATAAATGGTGGCCATAATGAACATCAAGAAAACACAACAAGCAAATATAGCTGACTCAAAATCAAACCTTTTAGCGCACCAATTAATGACGTGGATTACTTGGACACAATTCCAACAGTGCGTACACCATAGAGATTACGGTACGCAGCAATTGACGAGGTGCAAATAGACGAACGCCACACTCAGCACCCTAACACCACCACTTCACACCACAGATTACCTCTTACCCGTACGGCTACACCGCCATTTGCGTCCTGTTTCTTGTGATGATCTGTGGTCGTGTATGACCATGGATTAGTATGAGCCCCGACCGAGGCGGAATGTCCGCACTCGGTTGCGTCCGCTTCAAATCAGTGTACGATGCCGCATAGATAGTACAACCCACCGCTCTCAAGGAAGAATATTTTATCTCCATGCCCTGCTTCCAATGCGCTCCAGGGCGAACGTACCGTTAGCCGGTTGTTAATAATTCCAATAACAATACGACAGAACCACAGCAAATGCTCCTGTGTGTTCACATTAAGTTACATTTCCTGGTATGTGCATATGGACGTGCGTCTGTATAACAAAAGAGAAGAAAACAGAGCCCCCAGGCCGCGCATCTACTATGATCGCTAGTTAACCTGTGGCCATCCATTAGGACGACACGCCGCAAACAGCGACCGGACCCGCAATAGTATGTGTGTCAGCAGGTGATTTATATAGTCACCGCCAGAGAAAATATCTGCCTGCACAAGTGTAACAGGGGAACCATTCTTATTAAATTTTTCTGAAGTAAATGCGTGTAGTTAGATGTCTTGCTTGATAGATGGAATTTTTTTTTCACCTTATGGATTTCTTTTACCGCGAGTTATTTTCAATGCAAATTTTACATTGATTAATTAATTTCTGATTAATAATTAACGTGCAACAGTCGCTGGCCTTTCCTAGTAGTTAGTATCCGTATTTGTTGCAAGGCAGCGCTTCGTTCGGTCTTTCGAACTTCATTTGTCTTAGTAATCTGTGGTTACTGATATATTCGGCTGAGAGGAGCGGTTCGTTCGCATAGGGTGTGATGTTAGTATTTGTTTTCAGGAACTAATTTCAATAGCAAGTTTCTGAATAATATATAAAGCTACACAACACTGAATGTTGTTGTGATGTAAGAATTTACGCTATTTGTGCGTTATATGGAAGGACTGTTTTGGAGCGATTTTCATGTGCTGAAAGACAATTTGTGCGGGTGCTGCCAACTAACTAAAAGCGTAGAGGGTGGTTAGACAATTTATTTGCTTGTCGTCTGTGTCGCAGTGGGAGGAAGGTGAGTGTTGCCGTAAGAGAGAGACTTTAATTGAAGATGCAAACCGCAGTTACTGTTGGCAGTGTGACCAGCAATCACAGTCGTAAGGTAAAAACAGCACTACAGGTATCACCAGTATTTTGTGCAGAGTTACTGATGTTTGTTTATTGCTGTGTGGCAGTTACATATGCTGTGATGTGAAATTTTCCCTTAAAATAACCAGCTTTTTTCACTCATAGGTTTATGCATAGGTTGGAGGATAATATAAAGGGATGCTGGTTACACAGGGAGGACATGGATTAGAGCCATATGGTTTAGGATATAGTTAAGCGTCACATTAGTGAACACTGTAAAAAAGTAGTCAATTTCTTGATAATCTGATTGTCACCTTATCAAGGGCTGTATTCCACAGAGTTATTTGGCTCCGCGCAAGCTGGAAGCCGTGCTCGTAATCCCTGATGTGAAGTGCAGCTGATAATTCTGTTATCTTATGATAAGGTGCATATCTTCTGCCTGGCTGTGTTTTAACGAAATCACTGTGTATGTGGAGTATCTTCTTACGCTTTCATTTGCGTGGTCTTCAAAGTTTTCACTTTCTGAGAGGTTGTGATCTTTTTTGCATTTCTTCCCTACCTTGCCCCCCACCCCACCCACCCTCAGTTGTAACTTGTTGAAAGCTTTCAAAACAAAGAGATGAGGTAAATTTTGGACCAATGACAGATTAAGCTACAGACTAATATAGCATAATACATGATTGATTTCACAATTTATACAGGTCACCTGGTGCTTTAGGGTAAATACTTAGATGAGATGCGGTAATGTTAAGATGGATCTTAAGGAACAGTTTGCAATGGTAGGAGATGGATGGAACTGGTTGAGGATTGTGTCCATGGATGGGCTGCGGTGTTAATGATATTGCTTTTCATAGGCATCATGTTGTGTATTTATCCCAGTATAAGACAGCCCTCCATATGAGATGACCCCCCCCCCCACATCACAACCTTCTATTTCATACCTGTACAAACATGTTTAATCATGTGTATGATTACAAGGCTACTCGCCATTTTTAAGATGCCGAATTAGGAAAAAAATTCTTCTCTTATATTTGGATAAATACAGTAAATTTTTCTGTATTTGAAGAATATTGTTGTGGAATGTGATACTAGAAATTTATACTGATATTTCAGAGGAGCTTGCTGCCTCAGTTTTCAGGGTCTCAGTAGTTATTCGACTGCAGAGACTCTGAAGATGGAGGCAGCACACTGTTCTGAAATAGCAGTAAGTACTTACCAATTGACATGGCATCACATTTCAGAAGACTTCATGTCACAATGGCTTTCTTCCTAGACAGAATCTTTGACATGACATGGATTCAGCTGGCTCAGGCTAGGGCTTAGTGGGCTTTTGTGAACATGATAGTGGACTTTCAGGGGCCCGTAAAAATAGAGCTCTGTTTATGAGCTGAGTTAAGTATCAGCTTTTCAAGGACTTCGTAGTGTGCTGTTTTTTAGTTGAGCCCATACTGAAGTCAGCAGTGTGCTCAAGGTCACTCTCACATACAAACTGTTCCAAAGTTCAGTGGCTGATCGTATCAGTTGCAGCGCCTGCCATAATGCAGTCCACTCAGTTGAGTTAACAATATACGAAAACCAAAACGTGCACAGTATTTATTGTTTCAGAGGCACGTCTTGTTTGCCTGACAAGAAAATGATAGTTTGCATACAGCACTGAAGTTATGTCTTTAAGTCAACCTCTTTATGACGTCTGTTGATGGCAGTGCGTCTCCTCTGCAGCTACATCTAATTGGCTGGAAATTTCAGCTGGTACAGTGTTATCTTTCTTGATACATGCTGGTGAACAAAATTCATTCTTTAGTTAAGGAAAGGCTGTAGAAGAACATAAGTGTGCTATCTGTTGGTGAGAACAACTAATTCCACAACATATGTGTGCACTTCAAAAATGTATCAGGGACAGAGTTTTTAATTGTTATTATTCATAGATATTTAACACATGCACTAAATCTTTATTATTGAGTTGAAAAAATGTATCACTGCATCTGCATGCCAAAACATTAACCCTTTACAGACGAAGTACATCTGTTTTATACAAGAACTCAGCACGTACCGCGCTGTAAACACTCTCCACTTCGGTTATATAAACCAGTTTCTTAATGTCTTATAAGGCAAAAGTTGCTGTTTGTTCTGAGATCCATACAAAACACATAAAAGAAATGTGGGCACCACATGGAATTTTTTAACGTTAAACCTGGTCGTATGTAAAGTTACCGCTAGGGTTTGAAAGTTTAAATATCACGTTCTATTAAACATCTTTTTTCATACAACTAATATATGTGTTTTAGTTTGTTACACTGTGCTCGTTATGCTCCAAACTGTTGATGAATCAAGTGACCCATGATTGTATTAGATGGCAAGCAGTGCCTGTTGATTCAACAAAACAGTGGTATTCATGGAATATAAAAAATCCTTTTCTGCATGTGCATGGTGTTAGAATGTGGTCACGTCCCTTAAATGGAGGACATGAATTATAGATGCCTGATAACAAATTCCTGCAAGAAAATATTTGGATGTAAGAAGAACAAAGGAGGTGAGAAATATGAGATATTACGAACAGGGGAGCTTAATGTTTTATACAGGTATCTATATTGGTAGGGTTGTGATTGCAAGGACTGGATATTTACTTCATATGGCAGAAACATGTAGACATGTTTTGGTGATACCTGTTGACAGTAGGTCATGTGGAAGAGTGTGAAATGAAATGTTCCTCCTTAAGTGTAGTACAACACAATAAAAGTGACAACAGTCAGTCACGTGAGCGACCTTGTGCCCAGGATTTCTGCACCCCTGGATGGATGATATTAAAAGGATCTTAAACAGGATGGGAATGTGTGGAATAAATTCATTTGGCTCAGAATAGGACCCACTGGTAGGTGAATGTGAACACACAGGTGACACTAGGGGTTCAATAAGATTTGGGTAATTTCTTAAGTAGCTGAGGACCAATTAGGTTTTCAAGAAGGACCCTACAGTTTGTAGTTATGGATATGCTGTACTGGTGTTCAGAACATGAGTGTGGTGGTGTTTTTTCTCTGAACTGTAATGTGACATTGCTTTGTCTATGCAGGCACGAACTTCAGCACTGCAATCAGACGGTGCATTCGACTTGGTGAAAAATTGTGTTGCAGCCAACGTAGAACATGTCAAGAAAATCACTGGGGTGCTGTTTAGAATTTTCATGTCTAAGAAGTTACGAGGGTTTGTCTTTCACCAATTTTATCACCAGTGAACTGATGAGTCCTGATGTTTGTTGCACCTATCTGTTTGCTCCATCCAAAGTGCCTGAACATTTATGTGGAAGTAGTATGGTCACTCTTAGAACTTCTGTCTTTGTTGTAATCCTGGACATCCTCCTGCATCTGCTTTCTCTCTCAACACTGCTTGCACAGCCTTTGATGAGATGTAACTGGCTGTTCTTTCTTGTCAAGTGTTGGTATCACAGACATCACTGTCAGATTGGACACGGTTAGAAACGTGATTGTCAGCATCTGGGTCAAGTATCAGTTCAATAATATGATTGTATTTAGTCTCTGTCATTCTTGAATTTGAGCTGTATCATCTGGTGTGTGTGTGCATGTGCGCGCGTGCGTGCGTGGAAACTAGTGACACGACTAACACAAATATGTACCTGCTGAAGTAAGAGCAGGAGGAGAAATTTATTATTTACTAACAGTTTCACTACATAAACTGCAAATAAATATAAAATGATGTACCAGTAAACATCTGTCTTAATTGACTGGCTATCTGGTACATGTCACTCATTCATTCACATTCCATGGATCCTATCTGTTACAAAACCAATGGATACGGAAATAAGCAAAAACAACAGAACAGGTCACAAAATACTTAAATATGTAATATACAGAAAGTCACAAATACATAATATACTTACCAATAGCAATTTTCAGAAATTTGTTACTCATCACGTAATAGCAGGCCATTAAAAGACGTATAATTACTGAAATATTATATATTATGTAATGTAATTATTATGTATAATATCAGCTGCAGCAACTAAAATAATTACAAAAATTTAACTGAAATTACAATTTAAATATTCATCTAAGGAACAGAATGAATTAGAAAGAAGAAATCATATTAGGGCCAACTTAAATAATTTTATTTCATTATTAAGCTTCTTCTACTATGTGGGAGATGACTGAAAACTCTAATTTCAAAGTAGTAGGTTCCTCTTTGAGAATCTGCCAAATTTGAGGTTGGAAGGTGCAAATTCATGCTGTATCTAGTATTGAAGCTATGAATCTCTTGGTTTGATTTGTACTTATCTTTATTATTTATGATAAATAGCAGTAAAGAAAATATATATTGTGAATACAAAGGTAAAATACTTAGGTTTTTAAATCTGCACAAAGTTAAAACACAGCAAGCTGCATAATGTGCATGTTGCATTCCTGTGCGTGTCTGTCAGCAGTTATTTCTTCTTTAGTAATCCAGCCACTGCAGGCTGTTGCAGGATGTAATACTGCTGATGTGACAAGCTTATTGCAATCAATTTCTGTTTCATTCCAGACAAACCAGCACCAATCAGTTCACGACAGCTGCCCGCAGTGGATGTATTTTCTCTGCCTAAATATTATGGGATGGTGACATCATAGATGGAGCATACGCACCTTCAAAGTAACAGAGCAGTTTCTTCAGAGTGACCATTTCCAGCACTACATAGCCTTTCTTTTCTAGCCTGCTTAGAGCCAAACCGGCCCTTTTCAGGACCACCACCTTATCATACAAAGGAGTAACTTTTGTCAGTAGACATTTCGACTTAACATTCTTATCATATACACTGTTTGTTTTGTTGGCCTTTGTACTTTCATGCATTCCATCCCTCCACTGATTTCAGTCCAGTTACATATAATGTTAATTTTAGTTTATTATCGATGCAGCCCAGTGAATAGGCCACAGACTGGATGAACAGAGTTTCGGAGCCTGGTGGGGGTGGGGGCAAGAGACCTTTGTCTCAAAATGCCCACACCGGCTCTGAGGCCCACCCAGCCTTCTACTTAATGGGTACCGGGTTCTTTTCCGGGAGTCAATTGGCTGGGGCATGAAGTAAACTACGCACATCCATCTACTACCCAGGACAAGAGTGAATGGAACTATACCTCTACTCCTCCAATATGCATAGGCATAAATCCTTCTTGAGATATTTTAAAATTACACTGAAAACACAAGTTTACGTTCAAATGCCTCAGCAATTAACAGTGTTTGCGAAAAACATATTTTACAACCATTAAAAGACAAATTGAAGGTTTAGGAAATTGGGAAACAAATTGACTTACCAAGGTATTTTCCTCTTCCTCAGTGTTCAAAAAACTTTTCTGTGGAAATTTGCTGATCATACAAAACATGCAACAAATAATATTACCAGAAATTTGTTTAATTTTCTTTCTTTAGCCACATCTCCTTTGTAAGGATCTCGTACTATTTTGTTTTCTGTGCCGTAACAACTTCGCAAATTATTTATTCCCTTTATTTCTGAATTTTTGTCAGCATTGGAATCAACTTCCTTTACCCGCAATTTTCCTACAATCTTACTACAGGCACAATTTTTAATTTCTCAGTAAAATAACTTTTACTTTAACTCTCCATGTACATGGCAGCTGTTTACAAAGTTCAATAAATTGTCAACAAAATGGTGACTTGAGGCCTTCCAAATCTTTCATTGAATAGGTACACAGACTGTTAACTAAACATGTTTTCGTTATGTTAACTACAGATAATAAGTACGAATTAGGACCATACAGCCACTGTCTCAGTGCTCTCTAGTTAGCACTGACCCATACGTACTGACATTTTTCAACGCATACATGTAGTCTGCAGCAGAAGTATCACGCTGCGATTGATTTGTCGGAGGTTTGATGACAGACATACAAGTCTTACAGAGCAGTGTCCTCGTGTATGAACAAGGAGTTTTAATGCATACAGCAAGTGCAGGCTACAGAGTAAAGAGACATTGGTAGTGTGGACATGATTAGTACTTATTCGTATTTCCCCCAAGGCGCAACAGCCTGTACAGGGCCAGGGCCTCCTCATTCTCGGGCCTTCATGGTCACACTCAGTCAGACACATCACACTCAGTAGGACTCCTCTGGACAAGTGATCGGCCCGTTGCTGAGACCTCTACCTGAAAACACACGACACTCATAAGAGACAGACATCCATGCGCCTGGCGGGATTTGAACCTGCAATCCTAGCAAGCAAATGGCTGCACACCCATGCCTCAGACTTCGCAGCCACTAGGGTCAACCTTGTTATTGGTATTTGACAGAATTAGGTGGCCACAGTCATGAAGTTTCTGAGCATTTTGTTGAACTGTAACAAACATTGCTAAGTTTCTGGAGAGTTCTATAAGGAGCCCGTTTGCTGTACATTTGATTCACCAGAAGAACTGAAACATAATATGTCTTCCAAATTCAATTACAGGCTCCAATTCCATATACAGAGCTACGCTTTTACAAGAGACACCAGAAATACCGGATGGTTTTTGAAACCAAATAACATTTTAATGCAAACTGGAAACACTAACAATAGTAGATACATTCCAGGCCCATGACAATTTATGTTAATCATTACTGTTTGAATATGACACTTGGCAGGTGACCAGTTGTTCAATACACTCCTGCAGTTGCAATTGAAAGATGACATAACACATACCATTTCTTTAGAGGCCCCCTTGTATACCCTCCCAACTCACTGTGTTAAGTCACCAATTTGGTAGGATGTATTCCGGCTACCTTGGTTTTGATGTAGCCCCATAGTAAGTAGTAGGTTACTGCAAGATCAGGAAGCTTGAAGAGTGGAAAATGTGTGGGGTTTCTTTAATAAAATGCTGAACATCACTAAACCATTCATCAGTATGTTGCGGTGTTGTGCACTGATTAGAAACCTCCACATCATACCTGGCTGGCTGTCATACAGTCTGTTGTACGTTAACTTTGATCCCTTTCCTTTAAAATGGTGGGTGGTACAATGTGTACCTGAAACTGAAGTTGGCCAGATTCAAATGTAGTAACTAACAGAGATGACACATGGAGAACAAGGAGGCTACAGAAACATTGATATACTATTCTTAGAAACAGACAGAAGTCAGCAGGTAGTAGATTTGCAGAATAGGCAGGATACACAAACACTGATATACTGTTCTTGGGCAGAGGCAGCAATCAGCAAGGACTAGATATGAAGAACAGGGAGGCTACAGAAACACTGACACACTGTTCTTGGGATGCGACAGCAATCAGCAAGGACTAGATCTTGAAAACAGGGATGCTCTGGAAGCACAGCCTTCATTAAGCACTTTCATGCCAAAGGAGAGAGATGACCTGGTGCATTGTCACATTTCTAGATCCCCAAAAATGAGGGTGGATAGGATCTTGCAGTCATCTACCGCTTCAGTAACTTCACTTGTTCTTCTAAGAGTAATCTTGTCTCACCTCTTGAACATGGGGCTGTTGTTACACTGGCTTTCCCTTCTGCAGGAGACCTCTCAGTAACTTTTGGCCTTCCTTCAAAAGCCTAAACAATTTCTAAAGTACAGCTGGCGCAGTGACCTTGTTCCCATATGTTTCTCAGAATGTGTTCCTTAGTCATCGCAAAACCTGTGTTCATTTGCTGTTCCAACTGTGGCATCCTTGTGTGTGAAGTTCTGAAAATAATAAAATCCATCTGGTACAACAGCAGGAACAGCAACTGCAACAGCAACAACAAAACAACACAAGTACAACATACTGATAGATGTGGCAATACCAGCGGGCAAAAATGTCAAGCAAATGGAAGCAGAAAAGAAACTAAAATACAACTGTTTATGTATAAAGATAAAGCAAATGTGGAACATGAAATGTATGATTATACCTGTGGTAATTGGAGCCACTGGAATAGTAACAGAAGGTTTAAAGAAAAACTTTGAAGCCATACCAGGAAAACATTCAATAGATTCACTACAAAAGGCAGCTATACTTGGAACATCACACATAATACAGAAAGTACTGCAGTCTGAAAACTGAAACATGAGCAGGGGTGATCACCATTGGTTCAAGAGAAGTACCAGGAAGAAAAGGCCTGTGACAGGACATAATGAACAACAACAACAACAGTGTTTCCTGGTTTTTGGGGTTTTGCACGATGTGTGCAGGAAAACTAGGAAACAATATTTATTTCATGGTGACAGCTTAAAATCAAAACAAGTGTTCTGCCTGAACACAAGTATATTTTTATTATTATGATATTGTAAATATAATAAGGATGAATCACCTTAAGATCGATCAATGGTGCCTTTCATATACATCATACAGGGTGTCCATCTCCGCCCATGATTTCCCTACAAACTTGGCATGCTCATACAGGAAGACCTGGATAAGTTTTGAGTCACTTTGTGCCTGATGACAAAGTTTACAAATGTTCTGCCATTTAATGGTGTATGTGAGGCACCAGCAGTAGCTATATTAATAAGCACGAATTACTGGTACCAGCACAACTGGCTTCACGACTAGTATGTAATGACACGGAACAGACGAACCTCCATTTAATGTTCTGCCATTTAATGGTGTATGTGAGGCACCAGCAGTAGCTATATTAATAAGCACGAATTACTGGTATCAGCACAACTGGCTTCACGACTAGTATGTAATGACACGGAACAGACGAACCTCCGTTTAATGTTCTGCCATTTAATGGTGTATGTGAGGCACCAGCAGTAGC
>BLKM01004705.1:0-24600 GCA_013340265.1 Coptotermes formosanus
GGGGGGGGGGAACTGGCGAAAATATTCGCCATAAACAGGGAAGGCATTAGGTGCTACAGATGCGACAAACTAGGTCTATGCAGCGCGACTGTAGGATGACGAAACCGACCAACACGCAAAGTGTGCGTGGTGGCGAGGTTAAACGAATGGCCGAGACAGCACGCGTCAGTAGAAATTCTATGCGTAGCAACCGACTTTGTTGGGGTTGCGGGAAAGAGGGGCATATATCGCATTGCTGCACCCAAGGGGCCGTACAGTGTGAAACCGAACCCAAAGAGAAGAGGCAGGAAGGTAATTTAAATTAGGGCAGGCCTACGCGAACCCTGACCGTAGGCCTAGCGCAGTTAAGACGTAAAGTATTCGTGCAATCCATTGTCAAAATTTGGGTGAACTGGTTGTGACCGTTTTCATCCAACGTAGGGAGTGTAAGTTTCTGTTAGACACTGGGGCTAGCGCCAGTTCAGTCCAACCAGAAATATGACATGGATTGAGTAAGGGACCACAGTACACTGTAAAGGGCATCACAGGCCAAGAGCTGACATTCCACGGTCTAAGACGCCTGGAATTTCAGCTGGGGCCACAAAAATTTTGTCACGAGTTTTTGGTGTGTGACACGGACACCCGATATCAGGGGCTGTTGGGACTAGATGCCCTAAGAGCTATGAAAGTTGTGATAGACCTGGTAAACGATCGCTTGTTGATCGGGAACGGGTCGTACCAGCTAGCCGACTGCACTGAGGAACGGCATAGCGTTAGAAACGCGTGCATCGAAACCCAGGTTGAGCAGGAACACAGGACTGATCACCCTGTTGGCCCAACTTATGACATCACAAGGGAGTCGACTGCAGGAATAAACCCTAATGACGGTGAAGCTAACACTTCGCGGGTTCCGAGCTCACCAGACGGACGGAACGTGGAGCAGAGTAACAATTCAAGGGGGAGTACGGAAGAAGTGTGGGGGGTTATGTCTTTTAACACCACCGTACCGGCCAGATCCACCGTCGTAGCTCGATTGAATCTAGTGTCGGAGGATCGAACTAGGATTCAGGTAGGGCAGATAGGCCCATGGGTCCTAGTGGAAGGCGCGGGAGCGACAATTCCCGGCATATCCGCGGGCAGAGCACTATCAGGTGTGTATGATAGTGGGGAGTTAGGCGACCCCAAGGGAGATTTGAATCCTAGACTCGATAATGTTAGCGGCTCTGGGGAGCAGAGCAAGCACACGGTACCCCCCCCCCCCCCCGGTGAGAGGTACTGTGCTGTACAGTGACCTAGGGCTCAGGGGCCCGGTAGCTGTAGTGAAGACGGCAGTAGCGTGAAGACGGCAGTAGCGCAAATAGCGACGAAGGAATCACGAAGAAAGAGGCGGGGAAACAGAGGTCCCCTACTCGCGAAAAGGGCGGAAGCAAACCGAAGAAGAGGAAGAAAGAACCCCAAAGGGGGACGAGCACTTGCGGCGGAACATGGATTCCAAATAGAAATGAATCTGAAGTATCCGCTGTGAGAGAGGACCACACGAAGGCGACGGTCGACATCGAGACTGGGAGGTCACGATGCCAGAACCGGTGTAAGAAAAAGAAGATAGATTATAAAATCTAAGTGTATGTATATGGGTTAGGATAATGTGGTTTAGTAGGTGGCAGATGTTAGAATTGGTACTATGCCGATTCCTCACTAGCAGTTATAGGCTGTAGGGAGCGCGTCCATGACAGCATGCTTAGAATCGTGTTATAGTAAAAGGGACGTAAGTCCGAGTGGACAGAGAAACAGACAGTGCTGAGTAAGAAGGATAAGATTACCGAGAAATCAGTTGAGTGGGCGAATGAAACGCGCGAAGTAATAACATATAATGCTAGAGAAGCCAGTTACCCACGAGAGGTTGGGATGTACTTATCACTCTTATACACGGATATTGCTGAGGTGAGTCTTAGTATTGAACTAGCGTCATTAAATAAATGAACTGCTAATCTGATTCCCGTGGACAAGTTTTTAGTTACAACAGGTTATGATTCAATTACCACCTGAGGCCAAACTACTAGCTCCGATTAAGCCGGAAAATATGCACATATTCTATGAGACCATGCAACTTCTGGCGGTGGCAACTAAAGAGTCGGTAAGACTACTGGTGCAAATTCCTCTACGAACCGAACGGAGTACATACACCATATATGAGGCTATCCCAATACCCACCTTCCAGCCAGACATCCAAATTTTATGCAGAGAGGCAGGACTAGAGAGTGGGTTGCAATTAGTGCAGATTACAGAAATTATATGGAATTGGGTTTTGATTACGTCACCTACTGTCGAACCGGATATATTACGTTTTGTGATTTCAGAGAAGCTATTTTAGACAGAAGCTTTGAAAGCTGTGTGGGAGGGTTATTTTTTGGCAAGCCAGAAGTAGCTGTTCGCTGCTGCGAACGGTTGATTATAGGGCGAAATTTTGAGCCAAGAATGGTCAGAGTTAGGGCCAACCCGCCAGTATGGTTGTACTCGGTGAACGGGATTGTCAACTTTGAGACGAGGTGCGCTATTGGGAGCCGCGGGCTAAGGGTTCAGATCACCAAGACCGGACTTCTAAGACAGCCAAACGGATGCGATTTGGTCAACGAATATATGATGTTGAAGGCCAGCCGAACCTACGGGTCACATTACCAGATAGAATACGCCCAGATCATGATACGCAAAATGGAAGGACCCTTCACTGCCCACGAGTTGAAGTTGTTGCAGGAGGACCCCAAGGGCACAAAGGCCACCCTGGATCGGTTGGACTAGGAGTGGTTACACCACCACGGAGCGCACGTAACCACGCAACAGCTCCTTACCCAGGTCCGCGAGGAGCGGGAGGGCCGGCTGTCTGGTCGATGGTTATGGGTAACCGCAGCAATTGGCGGAATCTCGTTGTTGATGAGGGTGCTATGGTGTGGGCTGGCGACGCCACGAAAAATCTGCGATTGGTGGCAAGCGCGGAGAGAAAACAGCACCAAGACGTCCCAAACTGCGAACCCCGACCCAGGCGAGACAACCCGGACACTGGAAGCCGATTCGATGGATCCTGAAGGCGTTTTACGCAATCAAGGGACCCAGGACTTTTACAGGCCACACGCTCAACTGCAGGTGATGGCGACGTAGCGAATGTACTAGAACTGTGAACTAGATTGTAAAAGTATGAACATGAAAAAAAAAAAAGACAGAAAATGTGTATGTCGTGTTACAAACACGAACATTATAATCCATTCATTCATTCATTCATTCATTCATTCATTCATTCATTCATTCATTCATTAAAGGACTTGGTCAAGCCATTGTATGCTAGGGCCAACTGGACTGTGATAGATTAAGAACTATATCGGTATGTATATTTTGCATGGAATGGTGTCATGTTGTTGTCGTTGTTTCGATGTTACAGTTGCGTTATTTTATGTGCATAACATATGTACAGGGGAACATGTTATATGTTAAGTGTGGGGGGTGTAATGCTGTGCATTACGAGATGGGCCGCAGGCCACGAGTTACTCATCTACCGTCATTTTTGTACGGTTGTGCCATTCATGTACTCAGCAGAATGTGTAGTTCCTGGTTGTAAGTAGGCCTAGCCTTATTATGAAAGACCGAAGTCAGCAGACTTCCAACTGGAATCAGAGCAGGTCGTACTGCAACCTTTGTCATCTTGCTGTTCTGCTGTACACCAGGTAGGACCTGTATCAGTGCTCCAGTCTGCTGGGGGTGAATTGGCACTAACTGACCTGAGGCTTAGATTCCCTGTGAGGGTTAAGGTGATCAAGTTACATACCGAAACATGTGTAGTTGCTTATGAGATTCTCTTTTTTCAATATACAGTAGTTGTAGTTAAACCAGACTGCTGCTTTTGAGGATAAGTGCACCCTTATCCCTTCCCAAGGCATTACCCGTAGACTTACCTATGCCACAATAGTAAGCACGCTACCAAACCTGGTATGAACCAGGAAGAAGAACTAATGGGAGCTAGCAGGGTTGTCCCTCCATACACCAGTTATTAGAGCGAATGTAGGCAGGCAACACACTAATGCCAGTGGGTGGATCACACTGGTTACCGGGCACAGCAATTGGGGGCAGCGGCCGGATAAGCGCCAGCCCTGACCACTGCAGTGACATACCTTAATCTTCTTATCCCTAGCCTTGAGTGCATCTTGTGCTGTTTGCAGCTGGACAGCTGCTTCTGGGCCTGGCTGACGGGACAACATTTCATGTAAACTTGAGCATTGGAATTCCAGTTGCTGTAACTGGTCCTCTTGTCTAATTGCTCTTTCTGCTTGAGCTAACAGACGCTTCTGAAGGAGTCTCACCTTCTGTATCAGTTCATATTTAGTAGGATCTGAACCCTGATACAGACAAAGAGAGGATTATTGTCATAAATGTATTGCTGTACAGAAAATCTTTCTTAGCAGTATGATGACAAGTAACTTCTTCAGCCCATTTGAGATGTACTTAAATTCCACATGATCAGTTCCATAAGATGAAGTTTAATTTGGGGCTTTTAAAGAATTACAGAAAATTTTGGAAAAGATTAATATCTCAGGATCTTTAGGAAAAGACACAATGAACACGGTACAGATAACATCTGCCTTAATGAAAAACGCTGCAGAATGGTTTGTATTCTACAAAACTAGTAGCCAAAATATTGGACCCAACACAGAATTCTGTTTTTTATTATGAAATATTTTTATACTTACAGTGATACAACAAAATAGTGCCCGTGAAAGTCCAAGAACAGAAATTCCCTGTTGTACAGTGTTTCATTTTACTGCCACCCATCACATATGACATACTGATATCCCATCTCCATGTGTGAAGTGTCCAGTGACACATAATTTGATCCCTACAGTTGGGACCACCACACTGTCCCCAAAATGTCGTGCACCACTCATCCAGTAACATGACACAATATTCAACAAGAATGGACACCTCAACTTCATCCACTACCAAATGTCGTGAGGGAGTGTAATATTTAGGAAACAAGTCATTCAATGTGTCAAAAAGTGTTCTCAGCTTCCATAATCTATCATAGTTTTATAGTCCATCACACTTTTTATCAGTGATGTCATGTTTTTTGGTATGTCAGAGAACTGAATGAAGCACAACAAAAGTACTGATCAGATTTTCATCAGCAGTTGACAACTCCTGCGAAATACAACATTGACACACTGAGAGGTGCACTGCCTTTGTTGATAGGGTGGGATTCATTTTTGCCGACACCCGTCAGGGCTCAAGTAAATAGGTGGACAACTCTGTACCTTTGTTGTGAAACTCAGCACTTCAAGTCCCCACCAGGCCTGTCCCAGGTTCCATATCTTCTACTATGTCTCCTCCTCCTCCTCCTCCTCCTTTTTCTTCTTCTTCTTCTTCTTCTTCTTCTTCTCCTTCTCCTCCTTCTCCTTCTTCTTCTTCTTCTTCTTCTTCTTCTTCTTCTTCTTCTTCTTCTTCTTCTTCTTCTTCTTCTTCTTCTTCTTCTTCTTCTTTTCAGTCATGGCACTGCCAAGCTTCCTTTCTGTAGCCATGATATCAGCAGAATAGCTACTTTGTGGAACTGATATACGAAGTGTAGTAAAAGCTCCATACCATTTACACTGTAGAATGACAGATGATATGCTCATATGACTGAAACACTGTTGTATGTGGGCACACCTTTGATCTTCATGAGAATGCAGTTCAATGTCGTCACACTTGAACTTCAGACAACAAAGCAAAAGACTGTGACTGATTATATCTAATTTAGTATGGATAACTCAGTCATACAAAACACAAAATAAACTTCCTACATGGTCACATACTGTTCGTAATGAATGGAAAGTAATCAACTTCTGTCTCCAAGCATTTATAAGTCAGCATACCATCTCCAGACACGGGAAGGCAGGAACAAATCTTTTCTCTGTGTGTCAAGATTTGCTGTCAAGTTTGCTGTCAGTTTATTAGTACACATAACCTTCTTCCAGTTTGGTGCAAATTTCAATTTAAAGTATGCACACGTGGAAAAGGTTAACATTCTCAATGTTATTATCTGATAAAACAGCCACCTGCAGTACATCATGGCAGAAGTAAGCTGGGTAAACTGACTTGACAATATCCTTTTTTCTCCATGGCTCAACTCTGTTTCTTTTCTTGTGAAGCTTGGGTGAGAAACCATCAGCATATTGGTGTGCAGCAGGGTGGGGTGTAGGCCATAGGCGACCTATAGTCATCTGCTGTTTTGAAAGTTGTAGTCATCTTATGTCATAGACAGCCAAACTCACAAGTGTTGTCAAGTGTTATTCTGGTCTTTGATACTTAAATTTCTTGGCTAAATTGAAAAATATGATAACGCCGCACAGCTAAAACTCCTTGGGACATGCTGAAGGCTTAGGAAGAAGGCGGCCTCCTGCCTTCTATTTTGACTGTTGTATTCCCCAGCCAAGGTCAAGCTTTGTAAGAAATATAATAGGCTACAGCCTACTAAGAATTGCAGAGGAGTAAAATAAAAAAGAGGGCAATGCAAAGGTCAGACCATCCTGCCTGCAGCTATGTGATAGAAGCCATATGTGCAGGTTACTGTGCTGTGCATTACGCTCAGGTTAACAGCCCTCTGTGTCCTCCTGTTGTCACTGCAAGTTCCCTACATTCACCATAATTATTCATGAGAAGCCAGTAGTTAGTCAGCTACTGAAGAGATTTCCTGCCTTTAGTGTGGCTGAAACAGAAGGTAGCTAAAGTACAGCAAGAGTATGCAAAGCATTGTGGTCCTTGAGCCCATTGCAACTAAATATTTCTTTATAGTAACTGGGTGCCACCCATTATTTGGTTGAATCTGAGTGTCCTGTATTTGCAAGAAATCGGCTTCATGCAAAAATGATTCTGCATTGTCAAATACTTTTTTTACTTAAAAATTTTGTTGTTTGCAAATATGGAGAAATAAAAAACACAAGGGACGGGGTGCAAACATAAAAAAAGAAAAAAAGGCAGTGAAAAATTGCTCATACTTAATTATTTTATTGTAAAAATCCAGGATGTCAAATTATCTTATTGAAAGACTGACTCTATTTATAACAATGTAATAAGAAGTAATAAGAAGTGGACATATGTTTCACTGGTACAACTTGGCCCATTGGTAACATTTTGCATAGGGGTCCAAAAGTCCTGACTGTGCCACTGAACTCAATGGTTCATTACTGTGTTCACTAATCCATACTCTGAGTTGCAAAAATCAAGTCCACACATTCTCACCCTCATCCTTTAGGATCTATTTTAATATTATTCTCCAAAGTGGTCTTCTCTTCATTGGAAGGGTTAAGGAATTTGTTTATAAAACAGGTACTAAACAGGTTTCTGTTGCAGTTAACGCTATAGGTAAATATTCAGAAGGTACCCAGTTTGAATCTTGTTTATAATATTGGGATATAACATCATGTGATTTGGTGAATAGGGACCAACATTCTGAAGCAACCTCCTGTCTCCATGTCCAGGGTGTGGTAAATGTTCGTACCTATCTCTCAAACAACAAAGCATGAGCTCCCAGAAGTCAGCAGTTTTCATCGTTATAGCTGTGGGAACCTCAAGTCTGATACAGTTCAGTTTGAGTTTCATGTAAAGAGAGATTATTTGACTGATATGAACCAAAATTAAATCTCCCTCACAACTTTTAATATAGGCACCCAGTATCAGGTTAATAAAAATCTGTTCAGGCATTTTGTATATGAGACCTTCCAATGGAAGCATGCACACACACTACCCATCCTCTATGCATGCCTCTCTCATTGAACATGCACTTTGTGCAAAGCATACAAATTAGAAGGTACGAGCATGATTTTAATGTTTCACACACAAGAAGTGACGATATTCTATTAACAATGCGGAGTAAGTACAGCAAAATATATGGATCTTACTTGTCATTACATTATCCTCACCTTTTTGGCAGCCAGGATAGCATAGTTGGTACAGCAACTTGCTATGGGTAGGGCGGCCCAGGGTTCGAATCCCGGTGGGGGCGATGTTTCCCACATTCATCCATACTGGCCCTCAGGCCCACCCAATCTCCTGTATGATGGGTACGGGGTGTTTTCTGGGAGTAAAGCGGCCAGGGCATGGCACTGACCACATTCCGCCCACCCACCCACCAACCCTCTTCTAACACTGTGGTTGAGCATGTGTAGAGATATACCTTTGCCTCCCCTCTGTGCCTGCTGGGCATGTAACTGGACAGCTTTACCTTTGTCTTCTTTAGCCCAACTTTCAGCGAAAGGTTACGATTTTTTTGAACTCATTTATGCTAAAGAACAAGCTAATGTTTCGTAATAACTCACTTCCAGTTTCCTCCAACGATGAATATTAAGAGGTGTCTGTAACTCCTCCTCCAATGCACGACACTTTAGTTTCTCTCGTGTAAGATCTTGCTCCAGATGAAAGATTTCTTGGCGCATATCTGTCATATAGGTCACACTTCTTGAAAGTAAGGCCTTTTCTTGCCTAAATTAGTGAATGATACAAGAAAAATTAAGTAAGAAATACGATCGAAGCCCCACACTTAAGGATTTTCGTGTCTAACACTTTGACTGTGGACTGTGTTATGTAAAGGACCATAGTACCTTGCAACTTTTGACATACAATTGTAAATATGAATGTAACGTTATATCAATCAGCTTTTTGACTGTTAGGTTACAAGGACACTGGAAATTAACATTAAGATTTCTTCAGATTAGGAAGTTTAGCCAACTATGCAATAACAAAGCTGTATCTGTCTCTCCTAATCTCCAGCTTCAGCACATAAATTTCCTCCAATGTCTGATCATATTTTGCTTTGTCTGTATGGAGTGTACTTTGTAAAATATTTAGATGCAATATACTATTGTCAGGACCTTGTAGTAAGGATCTACCTGTCTCTCCTAATCTCCAGTTTCAGCAGACGAATGTCCTGCAACCTCTGATCATATTGTGCTCCACCTTCATGGAGTGTATTTTGTAGAATATTTAGTTTTTCATATAGTGAAGACAACTGATTATTTTTTCTCACTAACTGTGCTCCTAGAATGTCTTGCTCAATCATTATCTGAAAATACATTAATAATTTCACCTGTAATATAAGTTCCATCAATCTGTAAATTCAATGTTGATACCACGCATGAATTTGCACATCTGATAATTGACATTACTCAAAAGGGCTTAAAATATCCAGCAAAACCTCAATTTAACTGAATGTGGGTAACAAATAAACAACTTTGGAGATTTAATACATAAATAGCAAACATTTTATATCATCTCTACATTCCATACCTTTGTATAAAAGACTGAAACCTTGTATGCTTTTATACAATGTTATAATATGTGACAGTTATCAAAAATATAATTTTATGCCTCAGTGTGACTTCCAGAGGTCACTGAATGCCACTTTTACATGCCAGGTACACATTCATTTGTAGTTAAATGTAAAATGTTTTATGCAAAAATTTTTTCTCAAATTTAAAAATTCATAAATACAGATTATACGCTGTAGTTAAATTTACTGATATTGAATTCTCTTTAACAAAAAATTTACATATTATTTTTTAAATGATACTTACTTCTGAACCAGTACACAATTAGGTTTGTTATTTTTGTATCAAGGTTTCAAAGAACTGCATAATTTTTAAAACATTACATGATGCTCCGAACATGTGACGTGGCACACTTATGCTTTGGACAGCACTCTCCATGCAGGCCCCTGTCACAATTATGTTCTGCACAGCACTCTTCATGCAGGCCTCTGTCACAATTTGCACATACAGTCCCAGATATTTTACATTTTCCTGTGCCATGCTTTATTCTTCTGTTGCACATATAACAGTCTTTCCCTTTTCCTTGGGCAATTTTTTTAGGTATTTCAAATCACTACTTTTGGTGGGTGGTGTAATACCAGATGTCTCTGCACCATGTTCTTTTCTTGGGGCCACAACGTTGCCAGGTGATTCAGTAATTTTCATTGTAAAATGTAGTCTGGATTAGGTCTCATGTCTTTTCCTAAATTTTCTTTGTACAAAACCATTCTTGCAAAAATGTTGCAGCAGATGTTTTCCCAGTATTTTAGAGTTGTATGTTCATGAAGGTACAAAGCAGCATGTCTGATGCATCTGTTCCTCCCCTGAAGTCACTGCTGGCCTGAACTATGGTAGGTTTTGTTAGGATGTTTTGCTGTTTATAATGAACATGAGTTCCTTCACTGCCTTCTACGGTGCTGTGTATTGACAGAAGTAAAACAGGCTAATGCAATAACTGGGTCTTTCCTGAAGTACAATATTTCTTCTTCCATCTTAAAACCTGTTTCTGATGGACTGTGGTAAGAAGTTCCCGTTTTTATAGATGGTTTTTGTTGTAAATGTTCCCATGCGTAACAGAGCAGTGGCAAGTGGCACAGTGGTGAAAAGGTCATCCACAAATAGATTGTGATCTTAGTACATGTAATTCCCCAGTTTCAGGAGTTTCGTGATTAGGGTGAGCTAAGCCATGCCTGTAAGTGTCTGCATTGCCTTAATCCTGTTTGCTACTTGATATACACAGAAAGTAAGAAAAAATGTGACAATCACATTACATCAACAACAGTGATGTTGCTTGTGTGGTAAATGCTTCATCAGTTGAGCATCATTTTTGCTTCTTACTAAGCTCTCATCAATGCTGAGTTGTTACTGAGGGTTGTAATGCTGCTAGAACACCCTGTCTGTGTGGTAAAGGAGTGGCTGAAATTCAGCAGTGGGATCGTACCCTGGTTCCCCTGGACCAGGAAAGTTTCAGTTATGTACTAAATGCAACAATTTCAGAATCACTGGAATTCGTTTCTGGTGGGTATTACTGAAAACCAGTGAAATGTTGTGTAGAGCTTGTAAACCTGTATGATGCAATAGTTTTTCTTTGGGCAATGTTCATGTTGAATAGAAAAGTAATAGAACATTTTATTTTGCCTAAACTGACATTCTTCCCTCCATCTATTCTAGCAACCACAGAAAGAAGTCTGAAGAAAATGTTGGGCATATCTGTTCATGTTAGTTACAAATGTTGTGGTGAAAAACAAACGTACGCTGTAGGCTGCACTTTTTCAGGGGATGTGTATTTAGGTCTCTGTTGTTCTTGGTACTGGAAGATTGGTTGACTTTGATCATCACCACTGTCAACAGTTTCTTTCCACATTGGGTCAAGATCAGGAAAACTGTTACCGTCACTGTTTTCTGACTCCTCTCTAATTCATTCTGTGTCATTGCTCTCAGAGACATATATTACAGGTGCAGGCATGCACCTTCTTTATTTTGGTGATGTAGGCAGTATGGAGTCAGTATCACCACATGATGCCACATCATCTGCACCATCACTTGATAAATCACTCCCTCTTAATTTTTTCCTATTTTTACTTAGTTTATAAACACCTGACATTCTTGAGGCACTGTGCTCACGGGATTTTAAAACTTTTATGCCCACTATGCTGCACAGTGATACTGTGTACTTCAGCAGCAAGAAATAACCAGCTCTTCACAAATGGCTTCAAGCCTAAAAGCAACTGAAAATTTATAACGTGCAAAAACAGAAAACTGTCCATACATGTCATGAGTAGAACAGTCAGGCTGTTGAATTACATCATTTTTGCGGAAATGTTATGGGTGAAATATAAGTATGACAAACTTAGATATGGTAGCTGACTGTTTGGCTGAGTGGTCACCAAGATGTCACCGAATCAGTTAGTCTTGCTTCTGTTTATTGTTTGTAGGACATTCCTGTCCTCCTTCACTCTATGTAACACTTCTTCATTTCTCACATGATAAGTCTGACAGATCTTTTCCAGTATTCTACAGCACCAAATTTTGAAACTTTCAATGTATTTGTGATCTATTTTGTGAAGGGTCCAAGTTTCAGCATCATGCAAAGCTGTGCTCCAGATGTAGCATTTAGTTAGTTTCTTCCTTAAATTTAAGTTCATTTGGCTGGTTAAAAGAGTCTTCTGCTTGTTGAATGGTGCTTCCTAGATTTAATTTCACATGCTCATCTTGCATCAATTTAACATGTTACCAAAACATTTGAAATATTCTACATTCTCCACTTGTTTTTGATCTGTACTAGGGACGGTTGCCTTGAGATCCTCATGACCTTAGTTTTTTCCACATTCATTTCCATTCTGTAGTATCTTCCAATTTCAGTTAGTTTATCAGTCATGCCGTATAATACCATTTCTTCCTTAGCCAGTAGCACAACGTTATCTGCACATTTCACGGTGAAAATTACTTGTCCTCCTATTTTGAAGTCTCCAAACCCTTGAAGAACTTCCTTGGTAAAGGAAAAAAGGTGTATAGAATTGGTGACTCCTCTTCCAATCTTCACACTTTTTTTGTCTCTGCTTGGTCTAGTCGTACTTAACACTCTGATCCATGTCCAATTTGCTGATCAATCTTTCTTTGTGCCAGTCAATACCAGTTTCCTTTAGTATCTGCATTAATTGGGTCAATTTTTCAAGGTCAAATACCTTCTACCAGTCTATGAAGGAAGCAAACAATTCATCCTCTATGTACAAAGTTCGTTCTGATATTATTCTCAGCATCCCAATTGCATTCCTAATTCCTTTTCCACTTCTAAATCCAAACTGATCTTCTCCAAGTGACTGTCCAAAATGATGCAGTTAGGAGCAGTTAGGAAATCACATGCCTACTGAAATACAGCAGAGCACTTTTCATTGTTTGCACTTTCTTAACGAGTATCTCTAGGGAGATAAAATTTGTGTCCAAGCAACAACAAGTTATGGACACTTGTGGGACACATGGAGATAAATCTGTATTTTGGCTCCAGCAGTGCAGACAAATGAGTAGTTGAGCTGCACATTCTACTTGCTCTGTTCTGCCAAATTTGTCAAACTTTGTATGATAAAAAAACCAATAACCTGGACTGAAATGAAATTCAAGTCTTGAGGATCATTGTCTTCTTCATAGTCACTGCTATAATAACCTTAAATCAAATGACTGAAGGACTTGTTTACTGATATTCTGAAAGATAACTGTTACAGAAAATTGCTTTCATAACAAAAACATTAATTTAGCTAGTGAAGTGTGCAGAAGGAAAACCTGGCTGACAGTTACCTGTTCCACTACTTTCTTCTGCTTCTCTTTCTCCTCAACTGCATCCTGAATTATCTTTTGCAGCTTCCTTTCCTCTAAGGTAAGAGCCTTAATTTGTTCCTTGCACTCATGTAGTTCAGCTTTCAGTTTTGTTAATTCGATTTTAAGGTTCTTTTTCTCTTTATCGCTTTCCTCTAAAGCTACAAAACAACAGGAAATACCTCAGACTCAGTTATTTTATATAATAAGTTACTCTTATTCAGTTTGAATGTATTCACAGAGACAGTCAAGAGTAACTCGGGCAGCTAAAGAGCTATGAATCCATGGAAGAAGGAACCATTCAGCCAATACAGTTATCCAGAAAAAACCTTCCTGTATTGTATGACGTAACTATGTATCAGCAAAACCAGTCATGTACTTAACAAAATGCGGGTTAACATCATCAGAAAACCTTGTCCTAGAGTCAGCTAAGGTGATGTGACCAAAGGGTCACAATAAACATAACATGCAGTGAAAACATGCAAATATTCTCTGAGTATGTTCTTTGTAATTTTGAATATCTTATGCTCCCTGTATTTCATTAGTAAGTGTTTTGGAATAAAGCATAGGCCTTCACTTCATTTTGTATAATGTACCAATGTTTTTTATATACAAGGAAGGTGATGAAATGTTTGGTTTAGCTTCATAGCATACAGAGGTTATATTGGACTGATTCAGGACACCACTAAATTTGCGTGACAAATTACAGCCTAGATCTCTCTCTCTCTCTGTCTCTCTCTCTCTCTCTCACACACACACGCGCGCGCACACACACACACACACATGTTTAGTCAAACTCCACTCAGACAAGATATGTAGACAGATGGGCAAACAAAACATAATTACATGTTAATTTATGTGATACATGACAAGAATGAAAGCAAGAGGCCAGTCCTAAACCTGCAGGATATATACACTTAATAAAGACTCCATGAACATCTGTAAACCATATACTGCATTAGAAGGAGAGACAGAAGATCAGTTTACAGTTCTGGTATTACCATTCTTCTGTTTCAAGAGTTGTGTCTCTTTTGTTGTGATATCATCTTTGAGCTGCTCAATTTCTTGGCCCATAGTTTTTAATTTCTGTTTAAGTTCTGGAATTTCATCCTGAAAGAAATATTAAAGAATGACAGTACTGAAAACTTGGGAAGTTTATATTATCAATGGTATGTAAAATGTGGGGTAATTTCCACTCATCCTTCCTCCCTTTTCCAAAACGAAATTTGATAAATTTCACGTAGGTACATTTACATCCGTGTGGACAGCCTATTAAAGACACTCTTTTCATTTTCTGTGCATCAGATTGTGAGATAGAATTGGTAAACCTATGAACATTTTAACAAAATGTGTCAATATATTCTGGCTAATGTGAAGGAGCTATTATGCTATACACAGATATTCTAACGTGTTCATTCTTATCTTTGTTATTATGCCGGATTTGATTACAAAGGAATGTTCAACAATTGTAGTGTCTGTACTTAAATTTATCTTCCATCTCAGTGTGTGGCAGAAGCACTTTCCACCCCAATGGAAGCAAGCAGTAATTGTGCCTGTTTATAAGAGATAGCAAAAATGCCTGTGTACAGAACTACAGAGTTACTTCTTTTCTCAGTAATGCTTCAAAAGTCTTTGAACTCGTTATGCATGGCCATTTGTCTTATTATTTCAAATGCAAACTGAATCCCTCTTAACATGGTTGTCTCAAATCCAAATCTACTGTTACCAGCTTGGTATCATACTTAGATTATACAAACTCGTTAGTTTGTTCACAACACCAAGTTGATGCCATTTGCTTTGATTTAAGCAGGGCCTTTGACCTCCTTCTCACACATTTCATTTACATAAGCTCAGTGCTTATGGGCTGTCTGATAGTTATGTCAGTTGCTGGCATAGTTACATAACTAGTTGTTATTCTTTTGTTGGAATCTGTATCATTTATGTGACACCCTTTGAAGTGCTTTCTGGTGTTCCTCAAGCAACGATTCTTGGTCCCATGTTGTTTATTGTATTTAATAATGATGTCTGAAATCCTATTAAGTCCTTGAGATATTTTTATTGGCTGGTGATATGAAAAGCTTTCACACTGTAAGCTCTGCAACTTACTGTATGCTTCTACAATCTCACATTGATTCCATTAAAGGTTGGTGTGCTGCTAACAGTATTAAACTGCCATTACCTTTACAAGGAAAATTAATGCAGTTATTTACAATTACAAACTGTGTATTAAATGGAAACTTTTACTGACTCCGTCAAACATCTAGGAGTGCTTTCGGATCTTACACTCTGAATTCTAACACTACCAATGCATCAAGTAGAAGTTTGTAGCTCTATGCTTCAGTTGGTTTTCCCTCAGACTCCTTACAGTTGTGCTTGTGCATTTGAGCTTCTAAACTTACACACTTTATAAGTTAGAAGGCATCACCCTGGTGCTCTCTTTCTTATGAACGTTTTTCTAAGATCTAAATTTTGCCCTTCCTTGATTGATAATCTTAGTCTCAGAGTGCTGTCTCCCAATATTAGACATGTCACCATGCCATCTGCAACATGCAAAGTCTGCCCTTCTGCTAGATGTGCAACTGCTGGGAATTTGGTATACAGTTATATAGACATATTTAGTAAGCAAATTAGATCTCTTTAAACAGATTTGACCATAGTAGGATGTTTCATTGGAGTTACGGTTTTAATTATTTAGCTAATCTGCATTTTGATTTTTGTGAGCAGTGATATAGATATATTTAAAAAGCAAGTAATATCTTTGAAGCAGAGTTTATGCTAGTGTCATGTTTCATTGGAGTTATGGTTTTAATTATTTAAAGATAATATTTAATCTTACCTGAAGATTAAAGTTTAATCATTTAGCGAACTTGTGTGTAAATTTAAGCCATAAATCCAATTTTTGTTGATTGCTGTGTTGTGTTGTTTGAGTATGTTTATTTGTGTAATTAGTGTTGTAATTATTTTGTGCTAGTTTAGTAATTGGCCTTTGCACTATTAAGCAAGCACTTTAATAAATGTGAATTGAGTTGAATAACAGCCAGGGGTGAACCAGCATAGCATAGCCATTATACTCACTAGACCACAAGCTGGACAACCATGGAATCAGGGACAGATACCTGGCAGGACCAAGAGACATTTATCTTGTCCAAAACATCTAGGCCAGCCATGGGGCCACCCAGTCTCCTGTTCAGTGGGTATTGGGGATCTTTCCATAGGGTGTAAAGCTGCTGAAGTGTGAAGCTGATCACTCACTTCCATTATTACCGAGGCTAACAATGTGTCATACTATACCCCCACATGTCTTCATGACATACACAAGGATAACCTTACATTTTTAATAACCAAAGCACCACACATATACCTGTCCAGTTGCTATAGGCGAGTTAATGTAAACCAGTGGTCAGTACATTTTCATTCTCTGTTTAAACTTGTTAAAACATCAATAAACACATGCTTTATTCTCTTGTGTTTAAAACACATTGCTTTAGTTCCCTGATTTCAGCATTCAAGGCTGAGTCTTTTAGATGTATCCCTATAAGGACCTCTGTATCCAAAAACAGTAGGCAGGATCTGATAACAGAAACACTATAATGGAAGTTCATCAAATTAAAGGATACAGTAAAATGGGAACATCTGTACATGACTAGAAGCAGAATTCCTTTGGCAGCCTGAGAGATTTAGTTACTGTATTAATGAATGGTGTAGACACTAGGAACTAGACAGGGAGATCAAATGAGGGAAAACAAAGAGAAAAGAGCTCAGAATGTATGTACACAGATGCAAGAGGATCATTTATGGGAGGGAGAAAAGCATGGAGGAGGAGTGTCATAGGAGACCGACCCTCACAGAAATGTTAATGGATGAAAACGTCGCAAGTAATAAATCTTTCAGGAACTGCCTGACCCTGCAGGTGAAGGCATTATGATCATTTCACTCGGATGTACTTATAACACTTTTCCAACTAGTGCACTCTTTTAGTATCTCTGTATTACAAATTTTACAACTTTGTTATAATTTTGCCAGACATGTTTCCATCGTTATTAGGTCATCTTCAGGGGCTTTCAATTTTCAAGGTTATAAGTTAATTTTGAGAGCTACACACACAGCTTATGTCAGTATATATTAAGAATGATACAGGTGGATGTTGTGTATGGATTGTTTTATATACTGGGTGTTATGAATTGGACACATATGGTAGGAGACAGAAGCAGTACAGTTATAACAACTTTGTAAAAGTTGTAATACTGAGATATTAAAACAGTGCATTAGTGGGAAAAGTGTAATAAGTGAACAATGAAAATGCATGGAACAAACAATATAAAAAACTGGGATCTGCTCAACCCATAACACAGCAGGCACATCCCAGAAGACTTAAATCTTCAGCAACACTGCTGTGAGAGCCTCAAATCTCACAAAAACATATTACATGGGTTCCACATTAATATGCAGGTCCCTTCTGCTAGCTCTCACCTACACAATTCTTGTATCATTTGAACCAAACAAAATTGTATATTACTGTCTTCTGGAGTGTATACCTTTGTACTCGGCAGCTATCCACCAAACTACATGATGTCATATCCCAGAAGACAGTCATCTTCACAGGCACAACTGTGAGAACCTGAAATCTCACAAAGCTTCCATCACATGAGTCTGTCTGTTTCTGGAGAGCTTTCCTTACCTCTTGATAAAGGGACATAGAGCAGAAATGTAAGAAGACGGTAACTGATGATGACTGGTCAGCATTGCCTCACCTGGGCTTCAAGTAGCATCTTCTCTAAAGTAATTTTATCGTTTTCAAGTGCTTCAAAGCACTTTTGCTGCAGATGAATTTTGGTATCTGCTTCTGATATCTTTTTCTCATAATCAAAAATAGCTGCCTCCTTCAGCTTCACTTCATCCAGTGCATCCTGAAGCTTTTGAGCCCATTGTTGTGACTCATGTATATGCCTGGAAAATATATATGTAATTAATTTTTCTTGCCAGCTGTGACCACTTTATATTTAACCAGTGCTGAATGTATGAATGAATGTTCCAACATCAGCCCTCATTATAAGAAAAATTCAGCGAGACATTATCACAAATGTACATAGGTCTTCAAGTAAAGTACTCATTATCCGTGTCATATTATGATGGACCTTGGATTTTCTTGACGGATTTTCAAAAAATCCTCAGCTATCAAATTCTGTAAGAACCTGTCCAGTGGGAGCTGATTTAACAGTTAAACAGTTGCTTTTTGCAATTTTTCAAACATGCCTAAAAGTACTTACAGGGTTTTGGTATGGAAACTAGAAGGGAAGACACTGCATATTAAGACCCAGGCATAGAAGGGAGGACATTAAAATGAATCTTACAGAAATAGGGCATGGAGTGGATTAATCTTGCTCAGATAGGAACAAGTGGCAGGCTGTTATGGAAATGGTTATGAACCTTCAGGTTCCATAAAGTGCATGGAATTTCTTGACTTGCTAAGGAACTATCAGCTTCTGAAGAAGGACTCTGCTGTATGTAGTTAATTAGCTAATCAACATTAAACTCTGAGGCCAGGGACACACTTTCCTGACTGTGGTTTTGCGTAGCTTATCTCAGTTCCTGTGGGCAAATGTCATGATAGTATCTGAAACTAAGTTGCAGCTACAGATTTTAAAATTCATTATTCAGTAATAATATTAATCATTCGACACTATGTAGTGTGAGCTACCGATATAATTAGAAACACAAAAATTAAAACATTAGTCTTCGATTACAGTCTTTATAAAAGTTTATAACATATGACACATACTGGCAGCTGTTCCTGTATTTAATAATACTGATACAAATCACAATGACATTGTAGTCTAAGGTATATGCAGGGTTGGGTGATTCAAACACTGATATCAGAGGTTTGAATCCCTTCTCAGGACATGCATTATGTCCACAGTTTTCTGTGCTGTTTTGTGTTACACCACACATATAGATTAACTTCTAACGTGCTGATCCAAGCATTCCTACCAAATTTATCAAAGTTTCATGGTATATTACTTTACATTAGGGCTTAGGTCTTAATCTACAGTAGCTAAAGTGCTAGTGACTTAGGCCATTTAAAGTTGCCCTGTGCACGCCATAAAGGCATACAGGTGGAGCAGAGATTAGCTCCACTCATTCTTAACCTTGGCACTAGATGGGTGTGAGTAGTCAATGTCATGCCCTGCCCACTTTCCTCACAGGAAAGATTCATGGTACCCACTGAATAGAAAGCTGGGTGTGGCCCAGAGCTAGTCCGGATGGTTTGGAGGACAGACAAAATCTCTGACCGCTGCCAGGATTCGAGCCCCAGATTGTCTGTCCCACACCTTACTCACTGTACCCACTATACTATCCCATTTAAATCAATGTAAAATGAAGACAGTATGCATAATTTAGTGTAATAATCAAAAGACATTTAAACTGCTCCAAATTAAACTGTGAGACATTTCCAACATGTCTTTATTCATATGTTAAAAAAACTGCACCCCCTCTTTCTGGACCCTAAAATATTTTGTGGAAGCCATGAAGGATGGCAGTTACACATACACAACACATACAAACAGTATAAGTATTTAAGGAAAACAATAACGGAAGTAAAAATGAGAATTACAAACATGAAAGAACAGCAACTGAAATGTGGCCCTACTTACAGAATTTGAAGCACAAAAAGAACAAGCCCATATCACAATTCAGAGAAACCAGAATATCTGTCTGGTGTCATGGGAATAAAACAGAAATCGCAGGAAGTCCACAGACCCATGACACCAGGTCAGGGATACTGACTTGGGGTTGCCAACCAAGAGGGAATTTTGAAATCAAAGGTAAAAGAAAAATTTAAACTTTTTGATTAGATTTTCAGGCATAAGAATTTTGGGGTACAAAGCTGCCGTACACACCAACAAATGGATCTTCCACTGCACACTGACAATGTACTTCTCAAAAGGATAATTCAGAATATGAATAATAAGAAATCTGTAACCCCACCTGTCTCTATCTTTCTCAAGACTTGCAACAAATTTTCTCTGTTTATTTGCTTCAAATTTGAAACTGTTGATTTCTTTCTCCAAGTTTCTCTTCTCTTGTTCCTGCATTTTCACATACTTTTCCTGCTCACAGGCTGCTCCTGTAAGTATAAATTTTGTCTCAAAAAGTGTATGAGTTGGCACTGTACAACTAATAACAGTGCCACAACAAACATGTGCAATGAGCGGTGATATGTTACTACCATTAAAATCAACTGTTCTCAAGCAAATTAGTCGTATGAATAAAAAGCTATGCTGTGGTTGCATTTGGGAACAAAAAATTTCAGTGATCGCATTCAATTTCCTAAGGCATATATAAAAATGTAAATTTTCTGTTAGCTTCTGCATGTTTCATACCATGTATCTGACACAGGAAACCTAAAGATATTATGAAATTTACTCCATAATCTTGCCAGTAGATATTACAGTCACAGTTGTTAAAGTGATTTTCAGTAATACTTCAAAGTTTTCAGATGTGATCTGAAAACTCATTCTCAGTCTCGTCCTTTAAATATGTGAGAAAACTTCATAGTTTCTTAATTTGAGCATTGCTCCTTCTTTAAAGTTTTAACGACACTGTGATATTGATGAGGATAGCAACAACATCTCAGTTACAGCTGGCCGTAAGGAACATGTGATGTAGATGTTTCAAATTACTTAAAAAAACTCCCATTACATAGGAAACTTGTGTAAAAATATATGGGTAACAAATTTATTGAAGCATGCAGAACAAAGATTGGATCAGAGGTAACGTTATCAAATTATGCATGAAAATGCGCCTCTATCCTGATTTATGTGGTAGTCACATTACTGGAAAATGCTTCACAACATGAAAAATTATACTCTGAAGCTTTCACAGTAACTGAATGCAATGTGAAACTCTCTTAGGCTACCAGGCATGTCAGGTGGTCGAAAGACAAATATTATTCACCTGTCAGCCACCCGACATGGCTGGTAGCCCTCGAGTGCTTCATTGAATGTTAAAAATATGTAAATTAAAGAACAGTTTTCCCATGAACAAAGTAAGCGTTGTTTCCCAGTGTGATCTTCCTTTTTATTGCTTAAAAGGTAAATAACACCATCATAACACAGAAAAGTTATTTAAATATACAAGTATACCAAAAAGCAATGAGTTTACATTAAAGATATTTATAACACTGCATTCTGCTATGGAAGTTTGTATGCACACAAAATATTGCCCTCTCCTGTTGAAGTGTGTATGCACACAAAATAATACTACCCTTTGCTACTGAAGTGTGCATACACACAAAATAATATTGTCCTCTCTTACTGCAGCGTGTATGCAGAAAAAACTATATTGAAACAGCATACTGTATCTGACTTCTGATACTTGTTAGGTGCAGGGTGCAGGCCGAATTGGTGTGATGAACTTTCTCAGAAATATGGCTGGATGTGCATTAAAATACCAAACAGGACTAGAAATGAATTAAACACACTCAGAACAAAATTTGGAACAATAAAAATAAATGGGTATGGTGTGTGGAAATCTGGAACCTCCTCATACACACAGACAAATAATTTATTGCATACCTAAAGGTAGAAGGCTCAATGGATGGCCAAGACTGAGGTGGAGAATTCCATCTATTCAGTAGGAGGGCAGAACAGAGCTAAAGACCACACCTTGACAGTGATGAGCCTGTAGGGGATTGAGTCGATGTTCCTACTGAAAACAGTATATGATACAGAAGTGTACAGAAAACATGTACATAGGAAACGCCTGTAGTTGGTGGCAAAAATTCAGAATTTCTGGGGTGAATGGCATTAAGTCCTCGAAAAACTGGTTGTCATGGAGATGTTCAAGGAAGTCCCTGGTGCATGTGGTACTTAAATTAGCATTACTGTATTCACAAGAACTCACCAGTCGATTGTATCCTCAGCAATTTAAATCCAGCGCAAAACCTCATGCCCTATTTCCATACTTATGTCTCCCAAAATGGCGCCTCCTTGTCAGGTTTCCTGACCAAAATTTTGTGTACAGTTCCGAAGTCCTTTTTCATACATGTTCTGCCCATCTCAATTTGGTGAGAAGTACAGTTTTCTGAATTATGTTATTTTTCTCCATCCTGTTGTGACCACACCTGAGACTCAATGATCTGGAATGTGTAATACAGTTGCCTGAAGACTTATTTCCACAGGTGGAACACAAGATGTGTTCTGATGGCCACCATTAACTTGTGAAGGAGGGGGAAAATAAGGGAAAAGCACAGAGTGTTATGCACCTACACATAGCATCTAACAATCCCTGCTACTTCATCATGAATTGCTGTGGTCACAGGTACTGTTCACATTCATGTGACACAGGATGTTTTCTAAAGCACATAATATCAAAAACTTTACACCTCTCCACCCACCTCTCAATGCTAGCACAGAAGCATACCTGATGCTTTCAGAATTTTCCTGTTGAGGACTTTTCTATCTCTCTGTAGATCATGAAGAGCTTTCTTTTCACTCTCGGTATACTTCTTGGCCATATCCAGGTCTTTCCGTAGGTGACCAATAACTCCATCCAATTTCTTTATCTCCTGTTCCAGGCTTGCACATCGTTTCTCTGTTTGTGTCAGTTTCTGAACATAGTGTTCTTGCATTTTGCCCACCTTAGCAGCTTCACTGCGCATTCTTGTAACCTCTTCCTCCTTCATCTGTTAAAATTGGCAATGTAATGTACAATTAAGACAGGGTGTGCCCACAAAAACTAAACCAGTTATAATGATCCTTACTTAGGAGGCACAACTTTAAAAGCAAGAAAATTTTCTCTTTTATAGCATTCTTTGTAAAAAAAAGGTATTGCATGACTCAAACTGGTAAAGTTGTCCTTGAGCTTACTTAAAGTGATTGAGGGTAACTGATTATGTAGGGGGTTGACTGACTATTAAATTATGTAGTGAGACTGTTTTAACTGTGGAGGTTATAGAGTGTTAAGTGAGGTAAGACTAGAGGAAAGGTCAGAAATCAGAAGGGTGCAGCCATGAAATATTCAATAGTACCATCCCACCAGTTGTCCAGAAAGAATGAGAACAACTGAGTTTTTGGGTGTTTGCAGCAGGGTGGCTGAGATGTTGGTTCTTCTGGGATATAACACTACACCACTGGGTATTTGCTTTCCCAGTGTGACTGTCTTGAAACACTGGGGACCAAATATCCAGTGTTACAGGGTGATATCCCAGAAGAACGGATGACTCAAGAAAACTCTTGATTCAGGATAGGTGGAAACCCAATTCTGACTAAAACTGAGTGCTCCCAAACAGAAATTGAGGCTATTTACACTATTACAACCTTCTTGATTATACAAGAAACACATAACCTGTGTTGTGTAGTATTACCTTAAGTTCATATGTTTTAGTAGATTGCTCACTTATCAGTGTTTCCAGAGTTTCTGCCTGCAACTTGGAATCCACCTGCATCTTGTTGAGTCGACTATTGAAGCTTTCAACATCTTTCTGCAAGCGCTCATTTAATGCCTGAAATGTTTCATGGAAGTTTCTTTAAAATGTCTGCAAAAATTTCATCCAAATCCACCTTGCTTCCTTTTCCTGAATTCTTCCCATACAGCACTCAAAATTTTGCTGCCAAGAGAAGTGAACCAATCTAAATACCCTCTAAGTTTTTCACCAACTCATTAGACACTAACTCTTCTCAAGATTGTGTGTTGTGAATACTGATGTATAACTGTGATTTGCTTCAGTTCTGATTAACCATCATACCTACCCTCCCACCTACCTACCTGCCCACCCACCCACCCACCTACCTACCTACCTACCTACCTACCTCCCTCCCTCCCTACTACCTACCTACCTACCTACCTACCTACCTACCTACCTACCAAATGAATAGCCTACTGACCAACCAACCAAACAACTCCATGAGGCAGACACCTTCTTGAGAAGCTAGTCCTGAAATTTGGTGCATTTTATGGAACCCATAGATTCATTACTGTATTCACAAAAGCTTGCCACTTGTCCCTCTCTGGAACCAGATTCATCCAGTCCATGTCCTCGTATCCTACTTCTTTAAGAACCATTTTAATATTATCCTCAATTTAATGTCTAGATCTTCCTAGCGATCTTTTTCCTTCGGGTTCAGTGATCTTTATGCACTCAAATTATATTCTAGAAGGCACCACTTTACTACTTCTGGTGTATATTTGAGTACTAGCTAACTTTTGTAGGCTACAGAATCAGTACAGTTAGAATAAGCAGAAATCTTATTGTAACAGGGTGTGAGTGAAAACCATTCAAGTGTGATTTTACATAAATGTGTGTTATTTTATAGTGACATATTCATCTTGATGTATACACAAATCACAGGATGTAGAATAAATTATAATCCAAATTATCCATTAAAATTTGAATATTTGAAACTGGCACTAAACCCAGGATTCTCCTTATTTTGCAGTAAAGCAGATTTCACTTTTTTCTGGAGGGGGGGGGGGGGGGGGGGGGGGGGGG
>BLKM01004705.1:24638-114801 GCA_013340265.1 Coptotermes formosanus
GGGGGGGGGAGTGGGAAGGAGTGCAGCTGAACTACCAGTACACCCCAATGTTTAGAAATTCTTCAGTATTATTTTAAGTTCACTAGACAGCTATAACAAGATTTCTTGCTCTCCCAGTGGTGTCATTAAAGTTACAAGTTTTCTGCAATATGATGCTGTATTGATTGGTAAATAATTACTGATATTTTGGAGGGGCATTTTACTTCCATCTTCAGGAACCAGTCTGGTAAAACTTTTTGGATGTTTCTGTGCAGCGTACTGTTTGCAGACCAGTCTTCTATCCTGATCATGGCAGTGATAAGTTCCTCCAGTGTGGGTAAATGTCAACCAGTCTACATGGTGACGTATTTTACATGACAGCAATCTGCTGGGCTGTTATTTCAAGTATATGGCAATTCTGTATTCTGCAGTATGTTACAGCTCGCTACATACTTATGGATCTGACAATCTTCAATTCACTAATTTGATTTGCTTTGGGCCTGCCCCCCCCCTTCCCCCCGAGGTTTCATGAAGAAATGCACAATCATATAATGTGATGTTTTCCGTGGTCATAATGAATATGGATGAGAAAAAGTACAGCATTGTTAGCCATGCTTCCCTATACTTTGATTCACACACTCAGATACCGCATACAATACACACAAAATCCTACTTACACTTACAAGTACACACACATTTTTTCCAGCCCTTGTGGTGAGTATGCATTATCACTACTGAGTGTGCATGTTGACCATTACATATATATGCAGACAGCAACCATGCATCATGTATGATTGTGCTCTTCTAAATGTTGACACCACGAAGTTTTACCAAGATTTCAAAGGAATCCACTGCCTGCTTCTTCAGGGTAGAAAATGCATGTAACATGTTCCTTCAAAATGGTGCTAACATAAAAGATGACATGGTATCATATCCAAGAAGGCAACAATCTCAATTATTACCACCATGACAACATCAAACCTCGGTCCAAGCATTATCTATGTTACAAGGAGTATCTTCTTCACAGAAAAGTTTTTAAATCTGTTCATGATACAGAACTTGTTATATAAATACAGATATGACCATATATTTTGTTTTACTGTTTTCTTCCTTTGAATACCTTCAGGTCTTTTGTGCTTGTTTCTAGCTTTCCTATGTTGAGCTGTGCTTGACCAAGCTGAAGTTTCAGATTTGTTACTTCTGATTCTTTTCTTTCTAAATTTGTAGACATCTCCTTAAGTTCTTCTTCCAAACGTTCTTTGGTATGGACTTCTTTGTACATTTCATTTGTTTGATACTGAAAGCAAATCAGAAACATACAATGAATGTAAGACACACAAGGCATGGAATTATTCTCTATTACTTCCTTACAAAAATGCAATATTCCAAGGCTCAGTTGAGCTCCATTAGTATCATGTGCACACTTCTCAAGGTTTTTGTGCATTTGCTTGAAGGCAGTATTTTGATGAACAGGAACAGTATGTTTCATCGGCAGCACAGTTAAAAGCAATGACAAGTGGTGTAGACAGTCTGTGTATGAATACAATACAATGCAATGGGTACTGGGCTTTTTTCCCAGCCATAAAGGGCATGGTGTTGACCACTCACTGTATATGCCCTCATGGTGTGGACAGGGACAAATTTGCCTTTACCATTAAGATTAATTTTAGTAGTAGTAGTAGTAGTAGTGGTGGTGGTGGTGGTGGTGGTGGTGGTGGCGGCAGCAGCAGCAGCAGTAGTAGTCTCATACTTGTTGTTGTTGTCGTCGTCACTGTCGTGGTCGTTGTTATTGTCGTAATCGTCATTGTCATCATTGTTGTTACTTCATTATCACTCACGGTAAACACAAGTAATTACTTGCTATAATTGGTTAAAAGCATGTCGAAACTCTTTTTCAAATTCTCATCATAACACTGGACTGAGCATGTCCAGTCTCCTTGAAGCACGCGTTTAAGGTTAGTTTACACCAAACAGAAACATTACACCTCAATCAATCACAATTTATGGCATCTGAATTAAAAAGTCCCACCACTTGGCCACTGAGAATGATGTAGCTCACCAAGTGCCTTCATACACACAGCATACCACATAGAGTTTGATCAAATATGAAACTGATGAAAGAAAATACAACAAAATAAGGCAAAAGTGTTAAACATAACAGAAGTATTTAGGATCAGAGAAAATTTCACGATTCTGCTTTTTGAAAACGTATTTAAGCCTTTCAGAATATTACTGTGTAATTCCTAGACACAGTAATCTTGTCCAGTAGGAAACATAAAATCAAACNACACACACACACACACACACACACACACACACACACACACACACACATATACATTTATAAACATACAAAAAGTCACCTGCTTTTATTATTGTAAAAAATCTAGAGAAAGATCACAGTCATGTAAAAAAAACTATTGAAGACATGAAAATGATAAATTGAAGATATATTGCAATTCATACTTGTACAAAAATGGCTATTTAATCCTGTGGGTTAATTACCTTCATTGTTAAAGGTTAAGGAAGTTGCTGCTAACATTGTGTTAAACAGTTGTAGATTTGTTACATGTTGTAGCAGCATTGCAAAAAGTGATGCCATGCTGCCCTGTACAAAGTCCATGTATACAGAGTTAATGATATAATAAAACCAATTCACTGTACAATAACAGAACAAACCCTGAAGTTTCAGTTTGTACAGCATGAAGTACTTACAAATAACAGTCCTTCCAAAATTGACAGAATTTTGTGCCTACCTCTAATTCCTGGGTTAGTTCCTTGCATCGCTGGTCTGCGGCAGAACTCTTTCTTTCTAGGTCTTCTTGCACAGTTAAGGCATTGGCAAATCGTTCTCTCAACATCTCAACCTCATGTAACAAGCGCTCCCTTTCTCTAAAAATGTTATCTTTTCCTTTCACATCACCGTGAAACCTACAACACATTCGGAACAGACAGATAAACATTCAAACATGAAGTTTTGGGTTATATTATACTAGATTAAAGGAATGAGGGCTCCCTCATGATTTTATTCAATGTACTGTGCAACCCCTTTCTAAGATTTAGCCCTCAAGCAGTCCTGCACCTTGAATGACACACAGTACCATATACAGTGGGGCCTTAAGTCTGACATTTGGCTTCATAAAGTCAGTTCACAGGTGACAAAATTTTAATTTGGTTTGAAATTTGAAGGTATATTGGACATGTACACTCACAGGTGTTGTGATAATTATTTGACTTCTTATAACTTCCTCATGAACAGGGCTGCGAAGAAACTGAAAAGGCTGCAAACCATCCTTGTCTTCCTATATGGTGGGTATATAAAAAATTTTGAGATTAGGCCAAAAATTTGGACATTTAGTACCATATCATGGCTCAGAACAACATGTAACATTATTTTACATAGAAAACAAAATGATTATGACTAACTGAAACATGTCTTAGTCATAAATTAATAATAATTCAAGTCTCAAAAATACATTAATGGCACTGTACTCACTCTTCCAGTGTGCCCAGTGCAAGCCGATCCCAACGTTCCAACTCCTTATTCAGTCGAGTGATTTGTTGTCCAAGGCTCTCAATTTCTTGCTGAGAATTTTCTTCTCGGGCATGAGATGAATCCACCATTTTCCAAGCTTCATTAATTTCATGTCTGAGTTTATCAATTTCTTCTTTTTCAACTGCTGCCAGCCTTTCTGCAGAAGCCACATTAGAGATACTAGTTTCAACCTGTGCTTGTAGTGCTTTAATCTCCTCCCTAAGTTCTTCTTCACGCCTATAGGCCTTACGGAATGCATTAAAGATCCGTGTGTATTCATGGGCAAAATTTATCTTGCTCTCCTTTTCTATCTGAGCATGCACCTGCAAAGCATTAATTGCTACAGGATACTTTCTCCAAGAAATGATCAGTCACAACCAAGTTGGTTGTGACTGATCATTTCTTTGAGAAAGTATCCTATATAAATACGCCAACTAGGATGACAAACATAGAGTTTATTAATTACTACAGTTGCACAAAATTAAACAGCCCGTGAATTTAGCTTAACAGAGTACTCCTGTGTTGTTAATTTAAGGATATGACAGTACAACTTCTACAAATATTGTCCATTTCTACAAATGATGTCCGTTTCTTCAAGAATTTTAATTCTACACAGCAAGGCTAGCAGTGACTATAAAGTACCAGTAATACTTATACAAATCCAATGATTAATATATAGTGTACATTTTAGCAATATTAATACCTTCTAAATTAAGATTTGTCAGATGTACTGTCAAAGTTTTATGTGTTCGTGTTCGAAAGTGGTAACATGTATTTTTTATGCAGAATTTGTAGGTATGCTTATAGTGACATCCTGACAAATTTTAATTATTGTCACCAACAAGAAAGTTATGTAAAGATCTGTTGTGGTTGCTATGTTATTGTTTCAAACAAGTCTTTTTCAAAACAATAACTTTTAAGTAATTTATTTTTCAAAGATAGATTACCTGACAAAATTTCTGGGTCATATTCTAGTATGGTGATAAAAATAATGTCTCTCTCACCTGCTAGGGTGGTACTACAAATAAGAGGTTACACAGCACAAAGCAGGGTGAGCTCATATTCATATTAAGTTTAATTAAAATCCACAGATTGGTCCAAAAGTTAGTGGAACACTGGCTCAAACATGATACCATGAGTCTGTGTAACTAACTGACTGACTGACTCCATGGAGCAGAGTCTTTCTTGAGAATCCAACAGGTCCTCAGCTAGTTGAGAAGTACCCTACGTTTTATGGAAATCAGAGGCTAATTGTCACATTCACAAAAGCCCGCCACCTGTCCCTAACCTGAGCCAGATGAATCCATTTTAATATTATCCTACCATCTATGCCTCAGTCTTTGAAGTGGCCCCTTTCCCTTAGGTTTTCCGGTCAAAACCGTGTATACGCCCGTACATGCTACATGCTCCACCCGCCCATCTCATTATTCTTGATTCGATCACACAAATAATATTTGGTAAGGAATACAGATCATAAAGCACCTTATTATGTAGTCTTCTCCACTCCTCTGTTACTTTTTCCCCTCTTAGGCTCAAGTATCTTCCTCAGCAACCTGTTCTTGGATACCCTTAACCTCAGAGACCAAATTTCACACCCATACAAAACAATAAGCAAAATTAGAGTTCTGTGTATTTTAGTCTCTCTAGTTTGGACAGCAAACTGGAAGATGAGAGATTCGCAACCAAATGTTAGCAAGCATTCCCTGAATTCAATCTGCTCTTAACATCTCATGAATGTAATTTTGATGTGTTAGGGTTTTTTCCAATACTTGAACTGTTCCACCCTTTCAAAGAATTTATTACCTATCTTTGTGTTGTGATTTTGTCCATGAGTCTGTCTGTTGTTAGATAACAATGTAACTGTGCTATAATAAAACAGCAACCTTCAGTCAAAAGAAAAGCACAATATTTTTGCAGCATAAAAAGGATTAAAATTTAATTAAATTAAAACTTCACCTAAAAATGGAACAAATCAGATTGCATTTAGATAAAAGATAATAGATTTCATGCAACATAACACACATTCTTCAGTTCAAAATTCTGTTACTTGCTTTTTCATAAGTTTGCTCCAGTATCTGGAATTCACTCAGTGTGGCAACCTCTTCTTCTTTAGACTCAGATGTCTCTTCTTGAGTCTGAAAAATAATTATAAAGTTCTAATGTATCTCTTATTGCATTAATAAGTTTCCAGGATGTGAAAAGGTTCAGAATGAGATCTTGAAACAGGTTGCAGTGCCAAAACAGCTGGCTGTATTTCACATAGAATTACAGCATGGCAGAGTAGTAAACATAAAGAAAAGCACATGGCAGAGAACTTCAAACTTAAGACAGTGAAATTAGTGCTGAAACCACTATTCATCCCTCATTACATTGCTGAAGAGCAATTAGTTATTCAGTTCTTGAAATATCAAAACTTCCATATTTTGGTGAAAGTGAAGAATGTGGTTTGGACTCACAAGCAAGCACTTCATCAGACCAAAACTGAACCTGACCAAGGGAGACTACAGGATTAAAAACTAACCTGGAACATGACACTAAAGAAGAACCTAAATTGTATTGTGCACTTTAACCCAAGAGTTTAAGTTCATTGATTTTGTAATCTTGACAAAAATACCTCTTCTTCAGTCAAAACTTCTGCCATGCTTTGTAGATCTCTCTTTTTTCTTCCTCAGAAATTTACGCCTCTTATACAAGTGTCAATTTCAGGAAACATACTTTTGCACAATGTGTACCATGTACAAAAGACATCAGGCAACTGTTACCATGGTAACAAATAATAATATCTGTTACTATGGTAACAGTTACACAGCATGATAACATTAAATATTTATTGTGTATAATCTAATAAAATGCCTATAATTCTTCCCTGATTCACACTACAAGCAATGAAGGAAGTACACATTCTTACACTTCCTGCATGAGGTTTGAACCATATTTTGTAACATAACCCATACACACTCAGTTTAGAACCTCAAATGGCCATAACAAAATTCTTTAAGTTGCATGACTTATGATCCATTGTTTTGTAAATATGAATTTAAATGTAAAATACAGCTAATGTATGTTAACACTCATGTTATCCATGAACCAGTTTTCATGAAATTTATGACATCCTACCTACTGTTTATTAATATGACCACAGTCACGTTAACGTTTATCTAGTTTCATGACACACATTTTCCATAATATATTTTTTTGTATTTTTATGTATTTCTGTTTGATTTAAAGTACCATTTTTAATATTCACATATACCTAAGCAGCCTCCTTGCCACAAATACTATCCTAAATGTTCGTCTGATTAAGTACCATAATGTTGTCAAGTAATGGTGAAGACCTCAAGATTCCAGCTTGTATACTTGACAAGATAATTCTTCCAGAAGCTGAAAAAACATAGTTCTGAGAAAAGCTTATTTAAAATTTGATGTCACTCAACATGATGGTAACTACTGAACAGACACACTTCGTGCTTCCCAGCACTATAGTCTGGATCACCTGGACCACTTCTTCATCTTTTATATGCCCTCTACCTTCTGAATCCTTTCTGTTTCTACCTGCTTCAGAGCATGCATTGTTTTTTGAGCCATGTCTCACACCTAGTATGCCTAAGACATCATTCCTTTTATATGCCATCATTAAAACACAATACTGCATCCTGCACCCCAAATTTAAGCATACTGGGCATTACAACAACAGTTTATTATATCACTGTTGAAATAACAGATTACAAGTCCCAAAGGGAGACCCTAACAGACTTGGGAAGAAGGGATACAGAAGATTTTGGAGGAAAGAGGAATTGAATGGGAAGGAGTAAGAGATATAGCTTGAAACTGTGAGAGATGGGAAGCTCTTTGTGAACCCTCTGCACCTACCATTAGAAGATGTTCGACTAAGGGAAGTGAAGTGATCGAGATAGGGCCTGTGGTGCTCTAATGGATAACTTAAAATTTTGGCTTAAGACGTTTTGTCAACCACTTTCTTCCTGCTGGTTCCTTCTACTTTCAAAAAGGATTTCTAATATCCAGGGGTATAGCTAGGAGGGGTTCAGTGGTGCGGCCGCCACAGGTAGCACACTCCCAGGAACATCAAAGTGGGTGGCCAAATGAATATTTTAAACGAAAAATTGATTTCCTGCAGTTAACAGATTTTAAATTATTGAGCCAAATGAAATGAAATTCAATAAATGATTGTGATTTGTTTGAAGTTCATAATTTCTGCTAGGGGCGAACAATCTAATTACTTGCTCTGGGTATCAGAAAAGACTAATTGTGCCACTTACAATGACTTTTGCTTAGCCAGTTGCAACTCAAATGGGAAAATATCTTTTTGAGACAATCGGAAAAAGTGTTCCACCATAAGAATGCAGTAAGGCGAAACGCGCCTCTGATTTATTTGAAAGAGAAGGTTTTCTACTCAGCTTAGTACAACTTTGTCCACAATCTTCCCCGAATTTTTCATGTAATGTTCTACAGTTGTCTGTGGTTCTAGCTGCCTGAAACTTCCCATTTCCTTGTTTTGTGTGGTTTGCACAACAGCTTTGATGTGATCTGGGTTTCACTCTTTCCTTTCAGGCATCCATATGCACAAATTGGGCACACCTTTGCTATAGTCACCGATGCTTAATGTAAGTAGCAGCCCATCGTTATTAAAATTTTGCATGTATACAATTAACCCTTTAAAGACGAAGCATATCTCTTTTATATAACGGCTCAGTGCGTACCGCGCTGTGACCACTCTCCACTTCGGTTATGAAAACCAATCTCTTAATGTTTTATAAGGCAAAAGTTGCTGTTTGTTCTGAGATCCATACAGAACACATAAATGCAATGTGGGCACCACGTAGAATTTTTTAATGTTAAACCTGGTCATATGTAAAGTTACCGCTAGGCTTTAAAAGGTTAAAGAGCATAAGATATGAATTCTGTTACGATATCCAGATAACTGGACTTGCTCACCTTCTACAACAGTTGGCACAATTTCCAGACCACTGCAAATCTTCTGATGTATTACAAAATACAAAGAACGCACTGGGGCCTAGATGGTGGATCAAATAGAGTAAATTTTACCTTCCTGAGTTTATGTTTGGTGCTGTAATATCACAGCACATCCCCCATAGGTTGTAGCATTTCCTTGTCAGAATTATTCTGACCTCCCATATTTGGAACTCTCCCTGTATTAGGTGCATTTCGTCTACTAAGTTATGTAAAAATTTAAGAGCAGAGTTTTGTAGAAGATAAATAACACCATTGGGAAAATATTAAATGAGGCAAACAACTCTGACAGTAAAGATAAATTCAAAAGCAGTGAGCTATATCAATTAACATGACAGATTGCTCTAAGAAATATAGCAATCAAACTGCCATGCAGTTTGCTAACCGGTTTAACGAACATGTCAATCCCGTTGAAAGTTGTAAGAACAAGTCAAAATTTGCCCAGCATTTGTTAGATAATGGACATAATGCTATAGATCCCATCCTTAAAAATATGAATGTATTAAATTCCGCAAAAAAAGGAAATCATATGAAAACAATGGAAAACACATTACAGTATATGCACATAGGACCAAAAAACGGGACGCAAGTTAATGAGACATGTACAATTAGTGCCAATGCACTATTTGACACACTCGCGCAACATGCACCTGCACAAATGACATCAACAGTCTCACACCCCGCAATCGTGGATCCATGAATCGTGCCAACATGGTCTGCCATCTACTGGCCGTTTTCAGAAATGTCTTCTCCGTATCTGTAAAAAAAAATGACATGAAATGAGGTGACTCTTAGTTTGGTCCCATCATGTTCTGGCATCTATCGGGAGATGGTGGAACTACACTGTTGCTGTGTGTGTGTGTGTGTGTGTGTGTGTGTGTGTGTGTGTGTCTACAAACATGCTTAAAAAACAAACTAACAGCACATTCTGAAAGAAGATCAGTGTGTTTCAAATCATGAACGATAAAGACCTGTTTTTAGTGTGTGTGAAATAATTCATATTTGCGAAATTTTATATTTCGTGTTTTAACAATAAAATTAGCCAGCAGCAGAGCTCTATTCAGTCACAGGTTTATCAGCCAACAACAGCGCTATTCGCAACGGTGCAAATTGGGACGTGAAAAACGTTGTTGATTATCCTTCTAACGTTCCAAGCGGGCAGCGAAGTGTTTGGCTGCTCTTCACAATTTTCAAGATTTCAAGGGCCAGATTATGGAAATTAAACCAAAGGACAAAGCAGTGAATTATTTCGAGAGCCTAAAATTTAAGTACAAGGCGTAAAATTATTGTAAAAGGAGGATACAGGCCTCTTATTGAGTGCATTATAAGCTGCACGTAATTAAAGCTGTGTTAAACATCCCTTGTTCACAAGAAAGGTATATTTTAATGTTACGAACATTTTTCAGTTTTACGCTATGACTTAAACATCCCTTGTTCACAAGAAAGATATATTTTAATGTTACGAATATTTTTCAGTTTTACGCTATGATTTAAGCATCCCTTGTTCACAAGAAAGGTATATTTTACTGTTACGAAAATTTTTAATTTTTACGCTGTGATTTAAACATCCATTGTTCACAAGAAAGTATATTTTAATGTTACGAAAATTTGTAATTTTTACGCTAAGATGATTATGAAATATAGGACTCATTTTAAAAGCGACAGTTTCAGGCTCTATACCTCACGATTTTAAGATGCAGGTATTCATTGCGTCAGCCCTTTGATCCCCATTGGCTACATTGTAGATCCCCCAAGTTAAAAAAAAATTACGTCCTGACCACAGAGTGATTTTACGTGTGTAGTGTGGTCAAAAGAAAAAGCAGCAATTATTTCCCCATACACGGTCATTTGATTGGTTTTTATAACCGAGATAGAGTGTGTTTACTGTGCCATACGAACGGGATCTTTAAATATAATTGAGGTTAGTGTAGTGTTTGCGTGGTTTTAACTAACTCCATGGAACAGAGCCCTACTGGAGAAGTTCCTCAGCTAGCCGATAGATATTTTGAAATTTGTGATATCTCACAAATTTCCACACATCTATATGCATATTTACTTATGTTTTAAATGATGTATTTTAATGTCTGATGATTGTTATTAAGGACCGAAAGATGCAGCATTTATGGGTGATATTATTAAAAGTTTGTTGTGTTTGACGGTAATATATATGCCAGTATTTAGAAAACGTAGCGCTACCCAGAGACGTGGTAAAGGAGCAAGAAGCCAGTAGCCAAGACAGAGATGCAACAAATAATGCTTAATTTTCTAAAAATAGTCGCGCAAGTCGAGATAACGTCTTTGTGAGCAGGACACTTGATTTGCAAACTTTGCTCAAGATGTCTTGTTCTGAAGTGTCTCGGACGCATTACAGCAGAAAAACATGTGGCTATAATCTCGCAATATATCAATCTGCCGCACTTTACAAAGAATTCTGCTACGCATGGTCTGAGATCAGTGGCCACTAGGGAGAATTTGAAATTGGTACAGCTTTTGAAAGTGATCCATGTCGTTGCATTGAGCAATTAGATATGATGTAGAAACCAACCCACACACGAAACAGATGATACGGTCAGTTTTTTTGACCTTCTTATGCACACAAATACACACGGACTTGATACTGATATTTATAGGAAACCCACGTCTAGAGATACCACAGTTCATTTTACCTCCAACCACCCCATTGAACAAAAATAGCGGCTTACAAATTCCTTATAAACAAAATGTATTTGTCGCTCCTTACCTCTGAAAATGAACACAAAGAATGGAATACCAATCTACATACCGCCAGATTCAGTGGAATTCCTTGTTCACCAATTCCAAATGAATATCATACATGGTATTTGTCGACTCCCTTTTGACAAAGGCAAAAAGAGACACTGCTCCAGAACGAGCTGGTGACTCAGATTCAGCTTGTGTTGAGGGTTAGATCTCCTTTAACCCTTTAAAGACGAAGCGTATCTGTTTTATATAAGGACTCAGTGCGTACCGCGCTGTAAACACTCTCCACTTCGGTTATAAAAACCAGTCTCTTGATGCTTTATAAGGCAAAAGTTGCTGTTTGTTCTGAGATCCGTACAAAACACATAAACGCAATGTGGGCACCACGTAGAATTTTTTAATGTTAAACCTGGTGGTACGTAAAGTTACCGCTAGGCTTTAAAAGGTTAAGACGGGGTGACAAGCATATTATCTGAAACGTGTGCCTTATTAAGTAATTCTTTGCCTTTACGACTCTCTTGTAAGGCATATTGTTTTGCAAACATGCATAAGCAATTTTTATTATTTGTCTACGACTGGTTTGAGCCCTTATAGTGAGAAGTAGATTACTTGCTACGGTTCTGTAATTTTATATTTTATATTTACTCGTATAATATCTAGCATACTAAACACTCTACAAGAAACTGACTCATTTATTTGTTGATGAAAACTGGGACCAAGTCTTTCAGCAGGCTGCAGTACTTTTGATAGTTTTCCACACATGAAGAACACTTGCAAAGTTTCACAAGAATGCCCAGTCCATAAAATGAAGAAAGCAACACGAAAATATTCCGAAAAACTGATTTGACAGGGAGCGTTGAACTTTCAAAGACCATTTTCCGTTATTATTGTTTTCGGACTTTGTTGCTTTTTTTGCAGTAAGCCGATGACATCTACATTCTACAGACCAATTTGTTAATGCTGTTTAAGTAAATAATGTTTGTTGCATAGCGTTGAATGGTGGAATAATGAATTGGAGGTGGTAGGGAAAAAACCGTACCCCGTCCATCTCATCATGGAGGATACATGCACGTTTTCTGTTGAGGAAGCCGAGGGAAAGAGACCACGTGGAAGACCTAGACATAGATGGGAGAATAATATTAAAATGGGTGCTAGAAATAGGATGTGAGGACGTGGACTAGATTCATCTTGCTCAGCATGATGACAACTTGTCGGATGTTTGAACACGTTAATAAACCAGCGAATTTTATAAAATGCGTGAAAATTTTTGACTAGCTGAGGAAGTATTAGCGTCTCAAAAAATGACTACTCCATGAAGATAGTGGAATGAAGCAGCCATGATCACTTTGAGGCACTTTGTCGTCATTTACAGTGCGGAACAGAAGAGGGAATCCAGAGTTTATGTGAGGTATCCGTGTCGGAATTAGAAAGGAGGAACTTCCGAATAGGTAGTAGCAGTGCCACTCACCCGACTGGTAGTGGCATCACGTCTGGTTGAGAAGCTGATAGTCGTGCAGCTGGTTATGAATTTAAAAACCTTCTATGAACAGCGAAGCTTTATTTCACAAGGGCCAACCACTGGACTTTATTAGGGAAATGGGCAGTAGGGCTACGGTTGTCTTACTGAGTTGTGACACTATTTACACAGCATTATCAGTTGTGGAGTATGGTTACTGTTGTGCCTTATTGAGGTGTGGCGCTATTTACACAGCATTATGAACTTGAAGTTGATTTAGTATTTAACGACGATATGTGCACTGCAGACATTAGACAAATTGTAGAAGAGGAGCTGATAATGAAATTCGCCTTCAGAAATGCGAAAATTGCTACCAAATGCCATATTGACTGCGTTTGCTTTCTCTTATTCTTAGAAATATTTCAAAATATATGTTTCTCCTTTCTTCTTGAGGGCTTCCTAAGCACGTACTTCGTCTAAAGCTGATGTCTTGTACGTTTAACACATTTTTATCATTTTCTAACGGACAACATCATCTTGTCCATGCGTCTGCCTTCCCTACATAACCTTTGAACTGAGAGAAGTTTATGAAAGTTCGTATAAACACAATGTCCCTAAACTACCTGAAAGTTATTTACATGATTTAATGTGTTCCATGTCCGTGCACTATATTATACAAAAAACGTTAAACACCAACAAATGCACAAAGAGTTTTTTCGTCAATTATAACACACTCCTACATGTTTCGACCCTGCTGGGTCATCTTCAGGAAGAAACTTTCCGTTGTCGTTACACTAGGTTGCACTATACAATTGAGCGAGAATGTGCTGTTGACTGTGCACTGCGCCGCTTATGGAGGCGTGAACTCTTTGTGGTCTGGGACCACAAAGAATGCAGAAATATCGGTCCAGCTATGTTACCTAACTCAAGTCTTAATTAATGGAGGACCGTCAAATATTAGATCTTAACAGGTATACTACGAATACGCACCACCTTCGTAAAAGAATGGATGAGAATTTACAAAAACAACTTGCTAGCCGCAAGAAATCTGTAACTTAGGTCTATTTAGTTTTGGGTTTGGTGGCGTAAGCTAAATAAACTTCAAGCACAACCACATGAAATTTTATGTAGCGATGAATCGTAAAGATATGCTCAAATTACTTGTAAAAGTCATCTGTGTGTTAAAAGTTGTAGACACAAGTACAGTGCAAATCGCTGGACTCAGGCTGCAGCTTAAAATTTTAAATTTGGCTACTCAGAATTTTGGCTGGCGTAAATTATGCAAAACAACTAATTACTTCATTTTGCAATTAGTAGTCCACGATTGGTAGTAGCTTTATCTTACAGAGACTGAAACGTATGAAGGAAAGCAGTGTTAAAAGTTCTTCACAGGAATTGTTGATTGGATCGTGCCAGAGGCAATTACGGTACTCCAACATTTTTTTGAGTGGCTTCTGTTGTTTTGTATACCTCAATTCATTGCTTCAAGAATGTTTCTAATATTTCTATGGGAAAACATAATTTTTACACTTGCTGTCTAAACTACATTTTCAGTTAACCTAATTATAATGTAGGCCCACTGTGGAAGTATACAAATTACTCTAGTAAATATTTCCTGTGGCATGTACATAAAGGAATTAGGATATAATTGGAACATCCTCATTGCGCTCATCCTAAAATCAGCATTCACTGTCTCTTTCTATCCTGAACACTAAGCGTAGTCTCATTTATTTTTCTAACTTTACGTTTAACGAGCCCTTGCCCTGAGCGTATAAAAATCAGCATTAGTGCACTTGTGTCTTATCCAATTTTGATGCATTCACATGCTAAATGTGATAAAAAGGCAAAAAGGCAAGAGATTTCGAACTTGTTCTCTGCGGTTTCATGTAGTTTGTTAGTCCCGGTGTTTATTCATTGCCAAAAATCCATTGGCTAAGAGGTAACAGGGAGTACAGGTAAAACACTGTACAGCAGCGCTGGCCTAAATCATGTTCTCGAGGCAGTTAACAATACAGCCATTCATTCGTTCATGTACTCTGCCTTACGACAGGTCCATAGCCTCTTCCAAAACGAGTTCTCCACAGGGTGCGATATACTCTTTCAATTGCCAGTATCCTCTCTTTTCCTTAAGACCATCCAGCAGCTGCTGGCGTCTTCTTCCTAATCTTTCCTTCACTTTCATCCTTCCCTCTATCTTTCCTTCAATAACGTGTTTTAGAAGGCAGTTCCTACGCAAGATATGACCAATCCACTAACCCTTTAAAGACGAAGCGTATCTCTTTTATATAAGAACTCAGTGCGTACCGCGCTGTAAACACTCTCCACTTCGGTTATACAAACCAGTCTCTTAATGTTTTATAAGGCAAAAGTTGCTGTTTGTTCTGAGATCCGTACAAAACACATAAACGCAATGTGGGCACCACGTAGAATTTTTTAATGTTAAACCTGGTGGTATGTAAAGTTACCGCTAGGCTTTAAAGGGCTAATAAATAACCAACACAATGCACTATATTATGATAAAGTCATTTACTATTTATTTATATTACCCCGACATGTTTCGGTGTTTATCAACACCGTCTTCAGGGGGATGTCCGTGTACTTTTAAGACCCTCGTCACTTTGGATAGATGTCTGTAGATGATATTAAATAATACAATTGTTAAAATCGTATGTCACATACATAACACTTAAACTAGTTTTCGGTTAAGAGATAAAATAATAGTAAAATGATAAAATGATAATACATTGGCAGTGCTAAGGTTCGATGACTGTTCCACGATTCACTGTTCACACTTTTCAATATACTGTTATGTAATTAGGCCGTTGTGCAATCGTCTGTTACGGGTCTCAAGCTATGTAAATGCATACAGGCGGTGGGTGTATTGGTGTAAAGGTGTGTGCTATGTTCCCGTTGCGTTCTGCATGGTTGAGTTAGGGTCGGGGTAATATAAATAAATAGTAAATGACTTTATTATAATATAGTGCATTGTGTTGGTGATTTATTGTTATTTATTAGTGTTATGTGAAAATGCACGGTGAAAACAAAGTGAAAATAATGACGAATCCAGTTAGCGTTCCTTCTTTTTGTTGTTTGTAGGATATTCCTCTCCTCCTTGACTCTTTGTAATACTTATTCATTTCTCACACGGTCGGTCGGTAGACCTGTTAGGCTGAAAAAATAAATTTTTCTTAGTGAAACTGTAACCTCATGAGATAACGCCACGAGTTTAAGTTCTGAGGTACACATTGCATTGCACTCCTACGACAAAAGTGACTTTATTACCAGTTAGAGGAGATAAGTGTACACGTGCCTGGATGATGATGTTAATGATGATGGAAATAATAATAATAATAATAATAATAATAATAATAATAATACGTACGTGATATTAAGACGTGACAGAATTCTGTCAGCCGATAATTTGAGTCTGAGAAATCGAATTCCCTTCCGCTGTGTTTTTCTGTCACGCTGTACTGATATAACTTTACAGTGCGACAGTCTCCCGTCCAAGTACAACTGCCGCATTCGTATAAGGTTAATCTCGGAATAAATCCGAGTCAGAGCAAGCCATAAAGCCTAACGCATTTACGAACGTAGAAACAACAACAACAACAACAACAACAACAACAACAACAACAACAACAACAACAACAACAACAACAACAACAACAACAACAACAACAACGACGACGACGACAACAACAACGACAACGACGACAACAACAACAGAAAGTGAAGTAGTGGCAGCACAAGACCAAGCACTACAAACAAAATACCATGCAACAAAAATATTGCAAACAGAAAACGACCGTAAATGCAGATTATGTCACCAATTTGAGGAGACAGTAGACCGCATTATGTCAGCGTGCCCAATATTGGCAAAAGAACAATACATCAAGCGACATGATAGAGTGTGTGCTCAACTACACTTCAACATATGTAAGGAACTAGGGGTAAAATTAGACCGTGAACTCTGGTATGAACATGTACCAAAATCAGTAGAAACAAGTCAAGTGGGCAAGGTAACCATATTGTGGAATCAACAAGTGCAAACCGACAGAACCATCCCCAACATAAACCAGACATCATAATCCGGGATAATGAAAAAGGAACGTGTATGCTAATTGACGTAGCAATCCCGGGAGACAGAAATGTGATAAAGATAGAAGCCGAGAAGGTTCTAAAATATAAAGGCTTCATAATAGAAATGCAGCGCATGTGGAATGTAAAAACAAAGGTGACGCCAGTTATAATAGGAGCAACTGGAACCATTTCAAAGTCCTTCAGAAAATACTTGAGCAGCATACCGGGAAAGCACGATATCAAGGAACTACAGAAAACAGCTATACTGGGCACAGCACACACACTGCGGAAAGTGCTAATGTAGAAGCACAAAGGAGTTTAATATTGAAGACAGCGTTATATGCACCATTAACAGTACGCGCAGAATAGCTGCGACACTGTGTACCCTAGAAACATGGTTTGTTTCAGGTATATAAGTGTGAATACCCTGCATAAAGGAGATGATGATGATAATAATAATAATAATATAATGTCCGCCCGGATTTCTTAATACATTATCCAATATATAAATTACCCAGTTTTTTATCCGATGACATGTACTAGCAGCAACAAAAACTGTCACCCGAAACAGAGAGTGTTACGTACCGCCGAAATACGCCAGTGGGTTGTTATTATGTACACTTGTACCCCGTACAATTTTAGCAGTCACAGCAGTTGTTTCCCGAAAGAGTGGCCTTCTAAGACCACCGAAGTTTATCAAGGGATTGAAGGGGTAAAGCATTAAGCAATTAAATCCATTTAGGATACTTCTTCTTCGAAAGAGTATGTTTTCCACCATAATTTTATGCCGAAACTTAAATAAATCCGAAGAACGTATGCTGGGCAGTAGTTTCAAAACAGAAAACGTGTACCTTGCATTGCATTTACCTTTATGATACACGATAGGCTACGCTCACCCGATAAACAAAGAAGCCACAGGATGAAGCAAACAACGATAGAAGGACAAAACGTGTTCAGGATTATCATGAAGGAAGGAGAAGTGCTGGACGTCCGAAAGAAAGTCCGAAGATGGTGACGAGAAGCTTAATTAATCCGAAATCACAGCAAGAGGAATGGTATTATGACAGTGTCAGCGAAGATCTGCTTGTGTGTAAGGCAGTCTGTCGATGTTGTACCAAGTGTATAGATTAGTTTGTTTCAAATAAATGTCAGGAGAGATTCAGCAAGTGGTGTGGGGAAAACTGTCCTTAATTTCTTCCTATTATTCCGAAATGCGCCTGAAGGGACCACTTCACTGGAGGAAATTTTAGCGGGGCAAAATTTAATTTCGTTTGTGTGTGATGTAAAACTTGCGTGATATTAAAAGTAAAGCCGGATTGTGTATTGCAGGTGTGAGACTGGTAAGGCGGGTGTGACTATGTGACTTTTGACTGTAGGATTGATGCTATAGTAGGCCTATCAATATAATGGAGGGAAGAAGAGCGAAGGATCATTTGAACTGTTATCCTTTGGGGTTACAAGCTCAGGGCAATCTAAAATATTTCAGCTACTGGGAGTTGTAAAGGATGTCTTGGGCATAAAGACCGTAAAAGGAAAGAAGAAAAAAGGAAGAAAATGAAACTAAAGAAGGAACGGGAATAAAAAAAGAAACGAAGGGAAGGGAGGAATAAATAGTTTTAAAATATAATTTTAAAAATTGTATTTTCTTCTTGGAATCCTCTGCTGTTTCATGAATTTTATTTAAGCTGAATTCCATATATCCATGGAAAAACAGCATGTTTTTCCTCTCATTCTATTTACGGGGTCCATGGAAACGCGATACAAAGCAATTTGGTGGCTGTAGGCTCTTCGTGACTCTTTCATTGTGTGCACGGTTAATTCCGAGTTGTGATTCTCACCTGATCTCTGTGAAGCCTTAAAATACTGCGTGGCTCCTAAGTAAATGCTTCCAATTAAATATGATTATCAGCTTGAAGCTGTTCTCCACTCAATTAAAGCATCCTGAGGTCCACACTGCAGTACACAATTTTTCAGTCGTCCATTTCATCTTGGCATTGTGAATGCTCTTAGCTGCAACGATTTGTTTTGACGGTACATATATCACTTTCGTTTTTCCATTCCAATATGCAATTCGTTTATCAGAAACTGATCTGTGTATGATCGCGTAGTTTCAAACAGGGGAAAGGGGCAGTGCCGTGCTCATGCAGTTAGTCCCCGGCCTCTCACCGCGGAAGCTTGAGTTCAGTGCCATACTAATCTACGTGAAGTTTTTGGCGGATAAGATGGTACTTCAACCAGACTTCCTCCGAGTACAATTCCACGAACGTTACATAAAAATTCATACGTCTGTCACTGACGCTATTGTATATCTTATAAATGAGAGCGCCGTAAAACAAAACACACACACACACACACACACACACACACACACGCACACACACACACACACACAGGAGAACAGAGGACCCTGACTGCATTCTTCTCACATTTTCGTGCTGCTTCACGTGCACTCCCTTCTGACAGTATAAGGCCTTTCGTAAGATGCTAATTTTAGGAAAATGAAAACGCGTTACAAATTTGGTACCTGCCTCATACATACAAACCTTCATAAAAATTACACCCGTTCCTTGAATTAAATTATGCGGAAGTACGGACTAAAGGATGTGGTCTGCTTTGTGGGTCTGTACTTAATGTTTAAGGCCGTCTTTCTTGAACGATTTTTCTTCTATTGCTTTTAATCTCCCGTTTGCCTCTTTTACCAATACGGCACGTGTCTTCGTGATCTGTAATGGTTTGTAATTCCTCTCCAGATCCTTTCTTTTTTTATGTTCGTAAATCAAACGTAACCAGGCTATAATTATTCTCCCTTCAACGTTTTGCCTGTTGTAACCTGTATATTACGTCTTTATTTACGTTTTGCCATTCTTTACATTGCCAAGTAACTGTAAATGTGCTTTTTTACCTTGTCCACAATATCTTCTTTTATATTCTCTCTTTGCCTGTCGCACGTCGCACCTGTTTGAAACTAGTTAGTTGTAAACATTTCTTTTAAACCTCTATTTGTTTTTTGTATTTGTTTGGAATTAGTAATGAGACTTTTTCTACTGCGTTTTCAGTTTTCTTTCATGCCTGAACTGAAAAACCAGTTATAAAAAAGGATTCATCTTCATCATTTGAGTCTGTTCACATAGTTATCTGTTAACAGCATTTCATTCACAAAGTTAAAGCTATCCCTTTACAAACCGAACGTACTTACTGCAAACTACAATTAGTAAAGTCTCCAGTAAGCCGGAAGTGTCACGGAGTTAGGAGTTATGATGTGAGCTATGTGACCTACTCAAAGGCGTTACGATACGCGATTTTACTGATAATAATTTTTAAACAGACAGAACCGTTTGAAGAGATTTTGACAGAGCAACAAACCACCGTCTTTCTGAGCTTAGAATTTTACACACATATTGGCTATACAAGGTTTTGAATTCAGGCCAATGAATTTGACATGACGTACAATATTGTAGCTCAGAAAATGCGAATCCCTCCTTCGATGTCATATTTTACACAGAAAAAAGTTGTGTTGGTAAATGAAGCACTTATGATTTTAAACAAAGCATATTTTGTAAAAAATTTAAAATAATAAATTAATAATAATTCAAGTCTCAAATTACCTTAATGGTACTCTATTCACTCCTCCAGCGTGCCCAACCTAGCAAACTCAACGTTCCAACTCTTTACTCAGTAGATTTATCTGTGTCCAAGGCTCTCAATTTCTTTGTGTGATTTTTATTGTCGGGAATGTGATGAATCCTCAGTTTTCCAGGCTTTATTAATTTCATGTCTGAGTTTATCATTTCCTTCTTTATCAACTGCTGTCAGGTTTTCTGCAAAAGCCATATTAAGGTTAACAGTTTAAACTTATGCTTGAAGATTCTTATGTTTTCATGGGCAAAATTTATATTTCCTTCCTTTTCTAGCTGAACACGCACCTGAAAGCAGTAACTAATACCAAAGCATAAATTAAACGACCTGTAAGTTTAGCTGAACACATTTTTTCCTGTCTTGTTAATTTAAGGATATGAGCGTACAGCTTCTACAGATAATCTGTTAGCTGTCCGGTTCTTCAAATATTTTAATTCCACAAATTGAAGCTAGCAATAATTTTAATGTGTTTGTAACACTTATACAAATCAGTGATTTATTTAGAATATAATCTATTTTAATTTTGAAGGCATTTATTAAAACTATTTTAATAAATGCCTTCCAAATTAAAATTTGTCAGATACAATGTCAAAAATTTGTCCTTATGTTTCAAATTGCTATTGGAACACAACTGAATTAAAATAAAAATAATCCAGAAATAAAAAGCAAGCAGATTCAATTTAGATAATATTTAATATCTTTCACATAACGGAATACACGTCATTCAGTTTAAATTTCTGCTGCTTATGTAAAGTTTGCTCCAGAATCTGGAATCACTCAACCAGGGAATTTCTTCATTCTTAGACTCAGATGTCTTATCCTTAGCTTGCAAAATTTTTATAAGTTATTGGTTTATAACAGATGAATAAGTTTCCGGTATATGAAATGGCCCAGAACTGGATGCTGAAACAAGTTAAATTGTCAAATTTGCATGCAGTATTTACTGGTATGTAGAATTGTAGCACGGCAGAGTAATGGAGACAAAGAAACTTCAAAATCTAGGAACTCAAATGAGTGCTGACACTAATATTCAGGCTTTATTATTCTCCTGCACATCAATTTGTTAATTAGTTCTTCAAATATCAAGACCTCCATAACACGGCGAAAGTGCAGAATGTGTGTTGTGTCCCCATAGACTAACAAGACTTCACCGGACCAAACCAGACCCAAATAAACCTGGCCAAGGAATACAGCAGGATTAAAAATAACCTGCATCGTGACACTATAGAAGGCCTAAACTGCATTTTGCACTTTAACCCAAGAGCTAATTTCATAGAATTTGTACAAACTGACAAATGTACCCCTTTGTTAATGAGAAAATCTGTCGCGATTTGTAGATCAGTGCATCTTTATCTCCTCACAAGTCCACACCTCTTATATGAGCATCAGCTTCAATAAAGGTATTTTACATAATGTGTGCCTTTTTACAAAAGACATGATGTAAATATTACTATGGTAATAAATAATAATATTCGTCATCTTATGGGATGGGATGCAGTGATGGGCTAGAAATTTATCTACTTTTCTGCGAAACTCAGTAAAATTCTGCAAGACTAGGTGGCGTAGCATTCTACAAGACAATAATCTTCATAGGCACCACCTTTGAAATCACAAATCTCGCATCTTTTTACCCCATCAGAAAATAGTCTATGTTTCCCTTCTCTATCCTTAAACGTAACGTATAGCTCTGTGTCTTACCGGTCTGGCTGATACAGAAATACGTGACTGCGAGGGCACAGACAGATTTATTTCAGGTTATGACGACCTTCTCCCAAATACATCGGTTACATTGCATTCAGTGGGAAAGTGTTTATAAATCCAGGAATTCGCGTAGAGAGACCGTTTGTATCGGTCGAGTGTAGCAATCATGACTTGTACTGGGGGAGTCCGGGATTCGTATCTCGGCCCCCAGATCCTTTATCGTAACTCAGATGGATCTTAATGTTTTCACTTGTGTGTTTTAAATAGTGTGATGATAATTGAAATTTTGCTAGGATCTTTTCGTTCCACATTCTTTGCAGTTTACTATTTAGGCCTACTGATTTCCTACATTCATATTTGCGTAATCTGAGTTACTAGGAGCATTATTACAGGAAACTATTAACAAGAAAATACATGGTTCTTATAAACTTATTATTTGGCGCAACATTTACTCCATTGTTATTACTGTTGATGTTATTACTCCAGTTCCCTCTCTGTTTTCCAAGTGACTGCTTTTTAAGTTGTTTCCCCCTCATGATCCTGTACGTGTTTCTTGTTTCTCTGGTCCAGCACCCAGTACCTTCCTTGAATTAGCTACGCTAGCAGTACTAGCCTTAGTGCCTGCTTCACTTTGTCCAAGAGAGATGTGTGGTAGCTTGCTGTGACTGTTGCAGCCTTTGCGACGCAGTCAACCAACAGTATCCATCTTTGTCCCGGAAAACAGGTGCCATCACCTTGGAGGCTGACTTCTGTGTTCGAAACTTTTTTGGACGGGGTGAGCCACTGTGTCTCTACTTCTTTGATTGTTCTTTTGTCTCTGGATCATACAAAGGTATCCATGTTTCATCCATTGTCACAAGTCGAGCCAACAAAGCTGCTGTATTCTGCCTAAAGTGCTCAGGAATTGCCCGTGAAGCCACAACACCATCATGCTTCTGATCCGCATTCAAACATTTTGGCACCCATTTGGCAGAGAGCTTCCTCATATCCAACACATCATGGATGATGAACCCTACACATTCCCGAGGTATCTCCAGAGTATCTGCTATCTTTTTGGCTGAAATCCTCCCGTCTGCCAAGGTCATGCTGTGAACGATATCCACATTTTCAGGCACAGTGGCCAAAAGTGGCCTTACTGGACGGTCTTAATCTTCAGTGCTGAGATGTCCTGTCTTAAATCGAGCAACCCAGTTTAACGGTCGAGTAGGAAGGACCTTTTTCGCGTAATGTAACTGACATGTCATAATAAATTTCTTTCGCTGTCTTCCCTTTGAGGAACAGGAACTTCATCCTCGCTCTGCACTCTTTTGTCGTAAACTCTACATCATGGGCTGGCATCTTCACTTCAGATCTGAATAGCGAAAGCTCGGAAACAACCAACACAGGTGACATTTCGGAAAAGTCAATTAAAATACCTAGGCCATCTGATATAGGTGTCTTTTTTCTAGAAATGGAGGAGTGGTGAAAGCCAGGACTTACCAGCATCCCCTCGTACAACTCAGTACAATTAGCACTTGACTTAGACAAGCTCAAATTAGAAGAAACTTATAAATTAATTACCTTTGACATAAAAGACTAATATGTAAACATACATACCTATCGAAGAAGTCATAAAAATCACACAAACACTATTACGTAACAAAAGACTGGAAGATACAGTAATACAACAAACAGTCCTACTGCTACGTACCATTCTGACACAAAATTATTGCCAATTCGATAATAACTTCTACCAACCAAACAAAGGCGTCACAATGGGTTCACCTATATCCAGTCTTATAGCTGAAATATTCTCACAATTCTACGGGGACGGTATGCTAAAAAGCAACCTTGAAAACAAAAAGGTTATTTCTTATAATAGATATGTCGATGATATTCTGATTATTTTCGACTTTCGCAAAATTACAGCTGATGAAATCCAAATTACATGAACAGTATGCACCAGCACTTAAATTTCAAACAAACAGAAGAAGAAGATAAATCGATAAATTACCTAGACTTGACACTGACCGCTGACACAATAACAACAAACATATACCGTAAACCGACAACCACCGATACCACCATTCATTACATGCCGAATCACCCAATAGAACATAAACTATTAGCCTACAGATTCTTTCTGAACAGGAGGCAACAATTACCATTCCCGCAAGAAACTCGAAAATAAGAGATGAATACCATATACCATATAGCTAAGAACAATGGTTACCCACTACAAATTATCACACAACTAAATTACAGAATCACGAGCAAAATACCTAACACTACACAGAACAACACATGCGAAAAAATCCCCAAAAATGCATAACCTTCAAATACCATAGCCCATTAATACGAAAAGTTACAAATATATTCAAACACACCAATCTACGCATTGCATATCCTACAACAAATACACTCCAACAGCTATTAAGAACCTCCAACGGAGATGCAGACAAGTACACAGTCAGTGGCATATATAGCTTAAAATGCTCCACTTGTGATAAAGCATATGTCGGACAAAATGGCAGAAATCTAAAGCAAGATTTGCAGAACGTCACCGATACATCAAAACAAATGACCCGAAGTCAGCATATGCAATGCACATCTTGAATAACAGACATCAATTCGGTCCCATTGAAGACGCCCTGCAACTTATAAAGCCATGCACAAAAGGTACACGGATGAATTGTTTAGAAAACTTTTACATAAAATTGTACCACAAACAAGGTCTGCTGATGGAGCAACAAAACAGGACCGAGACTAACCCCCTATAGACAATTATCCAAGTTTAAATTTCGCGCATACGCCTACCTCCGTACGCCACCACTCTGAACACGGCACTAGTACGCAGACACAAAACGTTAACTCACCACGCCAGTACCACAACAGGCCCAGTGACACACACTCAGATGAACATACACTCCCCAACACCACAGGTACGTATAGGTTCTTTTAACATCTAAAATTTGAGATTATAAACACTTGTCAACCTATTAATACACTTCATTGAATTACAGGACACTACCTTCACATTTAACCACACGTCTATGGGCACGTCACTGCTTATCTGTAACAACTGCCAACATACTTCCATGTGACATCATATGACTGTAACTTCTACATACTTTGACTATATCAAAATTGTCTACAATTGGAAGCTTTTAACCACATTTAAAGACAAGTGCACATGATTTTGTATATTTTAAACATTTTATCCAGGGTGGGTGATGTGTTTTTTATTCTATTATTAGAACCAGTGCTCCGGAAAGTGTCAATGTGAACTATCTAGCTCAAGACTTCTATTATAAGCCATATGGACGTCCGGTGTTCTTCACACTGAGTTTCCTCTGATGATGGCGACGTTGGTCGCCCAAATATATGTCGGGAAGTAATGGTTGTTAATAAAAGTGCATTAGTTGGTGGTTTTTTTATATTGAAAAAGCACGGTGAAACCAATATAAAATCTTTTTCACGTTTGCATTTCAAGCAAGTCACATTTTTTACTGATTAGAATCCCTGTCGATTTTGCATGTCGTTAAATAACTACATTTTTTATTTCAGCATAAATGTACGTACATAATAAATAAATATATTTGAAAGCAACCACACTATGCGTGCCAAGTCTGGGAATGCTCTAAATTTTGATGGCGATAGGTGAAACGAAAGTGCTTGCACATATGTGTTAAGACATTTCAGTCTAAATGCCTGTTTTAATATTCAATGATATGTTTAACCAAGAGATTTTGAAGCAGTAAATGGTGATAATGTGTTGTAGTATCTCAGAGAAAAGTTAAAAGTGAAGTTCACACTCCAAGAACACAATGATAACAATGTATACGACACACACTGCGGTAGGACAGTAAAGAGACGTCATGTTACGTTCGAAGCTACCACATGTTTGTCACCATGGTAGCTAACAAGGCGGCATGAAATTACAAGTAGATTACTGTTCTAGTGTTTGCTTTATAAGACTGTTTTGATGACGTCATATACAGGACAATAACTTGCGGACGTTTCGGAAAAATAACAGTCACCATCTTCAGAGTGAAGTGACGAGGAGCCGACCTAGTACTACGTAAGGTTGATCAAATGGAAATATAATCGCTATTGTTAAGGACTTTGACATGCCATCTGCTGTCACTTACTTCACAACTGACAACATATCCAAAGTAAACCAGACATTGCTCCAAGATGAGACGGGAATGACTTGGCAGTACAAAGGGCTAGTTTTTTGTGCCCACAAGAACATTCTGTTATAAACTGAATTGTTACACAAATATTAGCTTACAGTATGCAGAAATAAACGCTGTAGAATAATTATACATACCTTGCACGTCGCAGTACTTTCGCAGCTTTAGCAGATGTCTCGGCGGACATGCCGCTCTGGCCGTCGGTCTGGCAGGGAGTGTCTTCTGTCTTCTTCTTAAATATCTGTGATTTAATGGAGAAATTACTGTTAGTTTATTGTCTATGTAATGTACGCGTATGTTAATTCTTAGAACACACCAAACGGGTGCCCTCCCTCCACCACTATGACATAATGTTCAAAATAATTTGGGTCACGATACGACCCATTTGGAAGAGCGACAAAAGGAAATCCCTTGAACTGAGTTTAAAGAGCTAATTTTGACAAATGCTGATGAATGCCACATAAAGTGTAAAGCATTTCAATTTGTTTATGCTTGAGCGTTGTGTATCAGACACTGGACACAACAGATCATTTAATTCTTCCTTTCAGGCTTTAATATTCCCTGTTTTGTGTACAAAATTTGTCGATAATTTCAGTCTGCTTCATCCTATCCTTCCTTCCTTCCTTCCTTCCTTCCTTTTCTGTATCGAATCTATGTAACAAGTTTTCTGATTTTAGTTGTTCATATCACCTCCGACATCCCAACTACGAAGTCCAAGTTCAGTCCCAGGATAGACCTAGGGAATTTATGATAAACAATATGGCACTGAAATAGGTTTTTCTCCGAGTACTTTGGTTCCACTCATCAGTCTGTTTCCTCCAATGCTCTGTGTTACTACTTGATTTACCACCGAAAATATAAAACCGTAACATTTAACAGCGACATAAAAACACGTCTCTCTCCTGTCTGTCTGTCTCAGCACCGCAATACTTTATATCCTATCCACTGCAACATTTTATAAATGAGGTATCTCTTTATAAATCACTAAAGAATCCCGTCTATTTGCAAGGACAAATTTCACGACATATTTCGATTCGAATTTTTTTAAAATATTGCATTTTCGTCTGTAATAATTTAAACCTTCTTAGTACGCTTGTCGATATTCGCTGAATACTTCAGCTCAGAGTTTCAAATTTGAAAATAAATTCATTTTTACTTCAAAACCTCCTATGCGCCTTTATGGCGTGGTTTTTAAGCACAGAAGCGAATCGTATACATCGCATGATTAAGTAAAATTAAAACTCTGGATGTTTGCTAATGATTACAAAAATTGTTGAAACGCCAAAATATAAATTGTGTTCAGAAAATTTCGTTATGTACGACAGCCCTCATTTTAAGTATCTCTGTACTTTTTAATTTTCTTTGTGAAATATTTTCTTTTATTTGCTTCTTTACTTGGTCATGATCCCTCTGTTTATTAACTGTCAAATTCATAGATCGCCGAATGGTATTTCCTAGGAAAAGATGATTTGTAAGTCACAAAGAATGTAGGAAAAAGTGATCTTTGTCCATCTTAAGGCAACCTTGAAAAGAAATTTGGGGTTAGTGGATTTAATTAATATATCCTTCCCAGTTCAAACAAAGCCTCCTTTTCTGCACTAAACGTTCCTGTAAAATTGTGTTATAAATTTAGGCTATGTGTATCCCACTCTATGCAAGAAAATACAAAACACGGTAAAAATTATACAGTGGGTAATTCAAGAGACTGGCTTTGAAATTTGATCTTTGTAAATATGGAGGGGAGCAAATTCTTTGTTAAAACATCACTCATTTATGCAACTGACTTAAGCATTATACTGTAAATAACAAGTGCAGTATAGGATTACCCTTGAAGGAAAATTAATTTTTAAAATTTAAATCTTTTGCATTTAATATAAATAGCACAACACTTAAGTCTGTATTCTTAGGCTCTGCTTGAGTCCATTCTCTACGCACAGTAGACTCCAAACTGAGTGACGCATGACTCAGGTTCATTAACAGTTAACTACAAAACTGTTAAGGCAGGATGTTGTGTGAAATTCTCTACTTCCTCGTATTTTCCCCCTCAATTTTCCAATGACAAACTAATTCTGTATGGCTGACAGAATATAGTCTCAGTAACTATGCTGAAGTAGACAGCCGTCTGCTAAGGACATCTTACAAAGGTATTCCTTGAAAGCTGGGTAGTTACTGAAGCGGTAAAGTAATTCCCTGCTGCTTTGAAACAGGAAGCTTTATTAATAACTTCAGAAATTCCTGCTCTTGGACGGCATTCTGAGCCAGTTCTCAGTCTCACGTATCTAATATCCCTGTTAACATTATCCTCCCGTAGATATGTAGGTCTCCCAAGTCGTCTTCCCCATATGAACTTTCTGAACGAAACTGTTCTACAAAATTCTCATTTTTCCTTACGTATAATTTAGGCAAAGTTGTCCAGAAGCGAACACTCGGTTCTTCAAGAGTGTGATGCTGCGTCTTTGGGCATGGTTCCCGACGTTTATAAGAAACCAGCTGCTTCCTTCCTCAAGGATTTTATCATGAAGAAGAAGGCATTTTTTTTCGAAACTGCGGCAAAGACTCATCCGATGACACAGCGTCACACCCCAGAAGACCTGAGTCCATAGTAACACTGCTGTGAGAACAGCAAATGTCTCAGCATTCCATTCTCCTTACGTACTTAACCAAAAACAATGTCACATGAAAAGCGCAATATTTTATTCAGCTCCTATTGTCACATCAGCTTTTCTGTCGCTTGCTGTTTCTTAGGCCCAAGTGTTCTCCCATAAACTTTATTCTCAAATACGCGCTATCCGTTTTAATAACCGAAAGGGAGACAAAGTGAGATTTCACACTCTGTTGGCGGCGGGTGTGAAGATTAGGGCCCTCTGGGATGCAGCACTGTGCGGTTTAGAGAAAGGTACTGAAAATATGTGGCGTCATATCCCAAAATATCATAATTGTGAGCACCAAGTTTCACACATCATAATACACAAACGAAATCAGAATTTTTTCTTTAAAGGTTCCATATATTACAGAGGGAGGGAGAAGACTGTGGGCTATACAGTAGGAGGAAATCCCGGAATTATTCTGCTCTGAATCCAGTCATGCATATTATTATCATTTTAAATGTAATTTTTGCTGAAAATCGTATATGGTATAGAAAGGTTAAAAAGAGAATACGCACATATTGTGCGAATTGTTGTATAAAAAACGCCAACAGAGTACGCCACAAAAGCATATTTATTCTACGTCCGAGATCATAGATATATTGCATGATTTGTCTGCCCGTTATCGCCAGGCATCATATAGTCTTGTAGGAAACATTTTTAAAGAACAGAAAACCAATTAAATTGAAATAAAATTTAAAATATATACATTAAAAGTATATAAAGAGAGTCACATATAAGTTAAATACATTTATATTTAAATTTTCTGATGATGATGGTGTCTAGCCGAAGCATGTCATGTAAGATCTGGGATTTAGAGTAAACCTAATATTTATGGTGTACTTTGTTGGTAATTTTTATCTTTTTACACATATGCGGTCGTGATGTGCCACACAATAAATCGAAATGTGTGTATTCAGCAGCAGCATAGCAACTACTCTTGCGATGTTTGATTTTTAAATAATAATAATTTGTTCAGATGTGACGCATGCGAACTGCACCAGTATGCACTGCAGGACTGCATTGCCAGCATTTGTTTCTTATTTACTGAAACGACAAGCTTGGCACGAAACAGAGTAACAATGTTGCTAGAGCGGACTGATGTAAAATAGCATTTTTTATCATACTGATCTGTTCTGAAGCAAATAAAGCCGTTTTTTAGTTACTATACGTAAAGAAGGAGAGGAGAGAGAGAGAGAGAAAATGATTTATTACTTTATTTTTACGTAGGCGTGGAATATTCTAGGAGTCTGTAGGGTTCTCATACGTAGAAGTAGAGCAAAGACTCACTCATATGCGAAAGAAAAATCCAAACTGAATCAGCTAAAAGCTAGAGTAAAATCATGTACAAAACGTACTGGTAATGCTTACCATAATAAGTCATATTTGAAATCTACCTTGTGGTAATAGTAATCCAGGGTGGAATTCACAATCCGTATTCTGCCAGACACGTATTGCTTCCAACTGCAAACTCGATCCGCCAGCGTGTCTCGACGAAAAGCTTTGACGATTCCACTCATCCTGAAAGATTGAAATGTGTCAGTACTTCTGCTTGAAATACGTGTCTAGGAGGCGTAGACTGTAAGCATTATGAGGCGGTCACTTTGACTGCCTACATTTTGTAGTCCTAAAAACCGTGAAATTACTACGTTCTCTAGACACTGTCTGTTGTCTGTGGTTGAGATTATATCTGTAATTCGCGGAGGCGAACTCCGTACCCCGCTTCAGGAAGAGGAAATACCTACTAATTCGGTACATAAACTGAGCCAGCTTGAAACTTCTGCACACTGTTTCTCTAGAATTCATTATTAGTCTGCACGTCTCCAGCTCATTCTTGAAGAAAGAAAGTTTCTGAGATGGCCTTGCTGTGTGTTTGTTTGTTTGTTTGTGTACGTTTATGTGTGTGTGTCCGTGCACTAATTTCATGCAGCAGTCCATTGCGAGAATCTTATACTTCCTTAAGTGGTCGATGAATTTATCTTTTACATACCACGAATTTCACTGTCGTGCAAAAGAGCCCGCTTATAGACCCTTGTTTGAACCGTATGATACCATTCAACGTGTAACACCTTATTTATTTAAACTAAATTTTAATATTATTGTCATATTTACCATGAATCTTAAAATTGCCCATTCCCTGCAGGTTTTGTCTAAAACGTCACATACACCTATAGTGCATAGTCATATACAGAACATAGCAACAAAAAATCTACACCTGTGTGTTTTTTCTAATTCAGCATCACTGTGTTACGTTATGTTTGACTGGCATTCTAAGTACAAACCTCAAACTCGTAACATTGTCACAAAGCCAGAGAATATAGAACACGTGGTGAAATTGTCTGTTAACACTGAGTTTCATTTGAATTGGAAAACTGTTGTTAAATGATTGCATCTACGTTTTAAAGTTATACACTCGTATGCTAGTTACACACATGTTCGTGCGGCGAATGTAAATTGTGGTCGTTTATCGACATATATCTTACATTTTGTAGCCTACGGTATTCGATTTCAGTGTCAGATCCTGTTTATACAATATCTCACACTGTAGGTTGCAGTAGCAAGCTGGTTGGAACACGATAATGAGAGTTCTTCTTTAAGAGCGTATCTTTTATAAGCATCTAAAAATTTACACTTCTCTGCGAAGCTATTTATAACGAACAATGTGTGCCTACAGAATTATTTCAAACATTATTAGTCTCAATGTGTTATCCAGTTCATTGAGCCAAGCCAATAACTAGCAGGCCTATGTTCGGTATTTCGTGCAAACACACATGAAAGTAAACGAAATTTTAATGTCATTTGCCTTCCTTTGTCTTTGTTTGTGTGTGTGTGAAACAGGAAGGTTACAGGCTTTTCGCATTCAGTCTTAAATAGTGGTCCTAAAATTGCACTCCTTGTCACTTTTGCACTATAACCACGCAGTCTTCGTCTTGTGAGTCGGAATCACCCCTATTCCGCACGCTAAACCCTACACTTTTTATCTCATTTTGTCCACTATTTTCCACAGAAATTTTCTTAACTTCTTGGTTCCTTATAACACAATGCAGTAAGTTCATATGCTTGATGGAATAGCACTGATGTACGGGTTGTTTATACCACATTCGCTGTCAATTCAAAGTGCAGTTCATTACATGAAGAAAGGATTTCATTGGTGGATCAAATTTGTATCGTTCAAATGAAGGGAGGAAGGAAAAGTAGTGCGAATATTTGATTAAAATCTCTCGAGTAAAGTGAACTTCCAAAGTAAAAAGGCACGAGAGTAAAAGTGAGCCCTTTCTTTCGACGTTCGGATATTTAATCACTGAAATATTTGATTCCTTGATGAATATTTACTATTTGGATTCGCTCTTCTAATGTTTCAGATATAAACAAATTACTGCCAACCTAACAACGCTGCATTCAGTTGAATTATATTTCCTTCAGCTTTTTAGAACTTGCTATGCATAATATGTGAAAGTATTTCTAAAGAAATTTGTAGAGTTTAGCACAAGTGTGTAGCATATATTGTGCCAACTAACAAATTGTTCTCTGGACAGACACGGCCAATAACAGTCCGTCCATATGTTAGACACACAACGGGATGCCACATGTAAAAATTGTTATCTTTTGACCTGCTTTAGAAAGCGTTATTTCTTAAATTTTCGAGGTTAGAATGATACATGTAAAACACACACACAACCAAGGAAGACACTTAAATAATAACAGGAACACAGGATTCGGTATTCTACACTAATTTTTTATTACATAATGATATGTGATCTGTTACAGTAACGGAGCAATGTAGTCTTCTTACTGTGTCACGTTCGTCTGTAGATTGATTATCCTCATAAGCGGAATGCACGATCGAGTCCTTTCCGGTTCGTTTCCAACTTTGTGAGGAAAAAGAATTACTGGTCAAAAAATTACCATCCAACAGAATTTCCATGTTCAGAAGTTGCATAATAGAGAGAGAATTCTTCTATCGTATCATTAAAATCAGTGCTTTCGTCGCGTTAGTTGTCCATCAGAAGGCTGCAATTTTGCTTCTCGGTTCTGCAGTTCATTTCATTTAGTTCTCTCATAATATTTTTTACGTTTATAATTTTTCTTATTATTATATTTATTTTCCATTATGTAAAAGCAGAATCTTCGTACTGTGTCACGTTTGCAGATTTATTCTCCTAACAAGGGGAGGGCACAATCAAATCTCAGACTCCTTTCAAACTTGTGAGAATAAAGACTTTTTAACAAAGCAAAATGACCAAGAAATACTACCCCACACTAAAAACTGCAGACGAAATCGACGGAGAAATTTTCCCTGTCCTGACCACTATCTTCTGTCCATTACGTGCTACACTTCTGCATGGCCTAGGGGTTAATTGGGAATTAGAAGGTTGCGAGTTCTTATGTCCTAATCACAGCCCTTAAAGGCACGTTTGCAAAACTGCGAAAGCCGCTGTTAGCTTCGTCATGTCGGTATGTCTGTCTATCCGTCTGTCTGACAGTCCTTCCGCCCGTCTGTTCGTCCGCATGGAACAACATGGCTCCCACTGGATGGATTTTCATTAAGTTTGATATTTGAATATTTTTCGGAAATCTGTTAAGAAAATTCAAGCTTCAGTGAGATCTGGCAAGAATAACGGGTACTTTACATGAAGAGCTATGTGCATTTGCGATAGTATCTCGCTGAATTTTTCTTGAAATGAGAAATATTTTAGACAAATCTGTACAGGGAATCAAGACACGCATTTTATATTCACTAAGTTTTTTCCGAAAATCGTACCGTTTATGGGATAATGTGGAAAAACTTGGTAGAATCGGACAGGGCACAGATGGCGCATGCGCTTTGCATGCTACATAACTAAGGCTACAGACACACCCACAGAATATGTAATATTTATAGCTTTTCCACGGCAACAATGGTCACGCGAACGTGCGTCAGTGTTACGTTATACGTACATTACCCCTCTTTTTGACCTTAAATCAGTATGCCACACTTGCGTTTAGTTGGTAACAGTGTAAATATTCCTGTCATATTCATGCAGATATCTTCAGCAATGACCCTGTTACGCGTTACCGAAACAGCGGTTGTTTTCCCACGTATTGGTTTCCAGTTGTGTTCGTATAAACACTTTCTTGTGCCGTTACATTAGTCGTTCTATCATAGGGTCTATTGTTGGGAGGGGGCAGGGAGTTGGGGTGGTCTGGAAGACCCAGGACTCTCATATCACAGACGAAAATCTCGAAGGTACGTGTAGCGTACACAAAACCGTCAGACATATTCTAAGTGTAACTCCTTAAAGAGTAGATATTATGCCTAACAAAATATAATGATAATAATAATAATGATGATAATAACAATAATAATAACGTAGTAACACATCTCGCATATCAGAGTACGGATTCTTTCGGGCTTCGCCGAAGTGGCCGGAACATTTATCGCATGACCTGGGCGAAGACCGGAAGGCTGCAGTATTATCTGAGCACCTGTGGTAGATTTTTCTTGCTTAGCCAATATTAAAAGAAACACTAAACTTCATATTTTTGTGATGGAGGGTGCCGCCATATTGTAGTTTGTATAGAGACAGACTCTGAACTGAACGGTCCGGGATTCGATTCCCAGTAGAGGCAAGAAATGTTTGCTTTTTTCCAAAGCATCCAGACCGGCTCTGGGGCCCATCCAGACGCGTATTCGGTGGGTACCGAAGTTTCCTTCCCCAAGAGGTAACGCGGCCTGTATGCGAAGTGCGCCTTTTTTGCTTTTACTCTCTCGTCAGAAAGTACATCAAAAGAACGCACAATAGGGAGAGAAAAATATATTTTTCTCTCAAAGCGTTTCACATGCTTTGCCTTTCTTTCAAATGTTTCAACGCCAACATCCCTGCAACGAGGGCAGGTATAGCGGTAATAAGAACACATGAAGGGCGTTAGACGAGATAGCTCAGTGCATGTAGTTTTAGGCTACAGGCTGGAAGACATATCAATCGGGCTTTGATTACCAGCAGCAGGAGTAGGAGATTTTCCCTGTCTGTAAACCATCAAGGCCCGCTCTGGTGTGTTCCAGCTTCCTACTAAGTGGGCACCGGCTCTCACACTGAGTTAAGGCGGTGGGAGTACGAAATTGACCACACGCACGTCTGCCTAATGTCAAGGTTAAGAATGCGTGAAGCTATTCCCGTGCACTTTCATGGCGTGTTAATTAAACCTTTAATGGCTATGATTAACCGGAATTGTGAAGTGTCAATTATCTTTCGGGTTCCGTAAAGAGCATGGAATTTCTGCAGTAACTGAGCGTCTTCTGGAGGAGGCCTTGTTGTGTGCAGCTATTTGTGTTATTTATCTACTCTAGCTCATGATACATACAATTGCGTAAATATCTGACACCGTAATCAGGAACTAAAATGTCTGACATATAAGAGATGTGTCTAATTTTTACGCTTAAAAATATATGAAAAATCAGATACAGACTGAAAACTGATTAAGGAATTTTTAAAAAATATGAAACTATTTTTTGAAACGAAAATCATGCAACAAAAATCGGGTTTTTTCTTTTAATGCCCTTAGCTATTTACTGCCTTAAAAATGTTTCAAATAAAATTTGTATAACGGAAGACGCCCTGTTTTCTGTAAGTTAGTGAAACGATCCGTTCTTTCTGAAACGGGAATTTATATTTGTACTTGATTTTTATGTTATACTGGACCGACACGAATGAAAATTAATTTCGCCGGCAAATATGTAAGGAATGTTCAAATTCCCGAATTTCAACAACATTCGTTTTGTAATTAGGAGACTAAACACGTGCTTATTTTGTCAGACCCAACCTCGCCTATGCGTTTTCATTTCTCGTTTGTTTTGTGAAAGGGAGATACGTGTTTATTGTGGACGATAAATATGCATCCATAGCAAAGAAACTGAAAGAATTTCCTTTTAACAGATGGAAAATATATAAAGTGGAAGCCGTTTACCTAATGTTTCATTCATTCGTTTCTTTTAAACACCGGTTATAAAAACAAATTAAAAGTTGTGGTCGCGTCTGGCGAGGGGTGTGTATTTCTATACAGTAGGTTCCTTTTGGTTTCTCATTAGAAGTGGATATCCCAGTTCAACAAGGCATCCAGTGGTCCCAGTGTGATGGCTCCTATAGACTCCTGTGCAGTGCGCGACACCTATGCGTTTTTCAATCATACCACTTATGCCCATGGTTGGAACGGGGCTCTGTACGCACCTGCGTGTCTGCATGTTATTTCCTGTCACTCACGCACTTCTGACGAGCTGCTCAAAAGACAGTTTTGTAATGAGCAAAGAAAAATTTGACATCATCTATTTGGACGTGACCCTGTACACGGAGAGGGCAGCAGCAGGACAACAGGATGCAGAATGAAATAGAGGAGAAGTGGAAGAAGATATGGGAGAGAAGAATAATACGAACAGAGAAAGTATAGATGTAACACGATGACAGGATGTAAAAATAATAAGGAAAAGAAGAAAAATGAGATACATAAGGAGGAGAGAAAGGAAGTGCAAAAACAAGGGAAAGAAGAAGGGAACGAAGGTGCAGCAAATGAAGAAAAGTACACGATAAATGGGGAAAAGAGGAAGAGAAGACCGGTAAAATGTGGAGGATAGAGTTGAAAAAGCAGAAGCGTAGTTAGCATGTAGCAGGGTAACGTAAAGCACAGGGGCTCACAAATCCGGGGAAACACGAGCCCATTGCAACAATTTATTTTTTCACCCTCGCTGATAACCGCCCACTATCAAAGCGAATTAGAACATATTCGTTTCAAGTCAGTTTCGCGCAAATACCCTTCAGAGTTGCTAACGTTAACGCCGTAATAACACATACGAAGTTTGCTTAAAGTGCGCAAAATTGAGCATCATGTTTCATGACAGGTGCACACCCAGAATTTTTCCTTGGCGGTAGCTGACCTTGAGACTATATATAATTTATGTTTGATTTTAAAAATTATGTTATAAAAATCATGCTTTAAGTACTACTGCATTTATGTACAGACGAATAAACTACATGTTCCATGTCTCAATCACAGAGTCCGATCTTGTTTTTAAAATTTATTTTTCAAAATTCTAATGTACTAGTCATCAGCTGATTTTAGTGGCTGATTTCGGATGAAGGGGAACTAACGCAAAACTTTTGATATCTAGAAAATCTGCGTTTTTTAAATTTCGGTTTTGGGGCGTTTGGGGGGCTGCAGTCCGGCAGCCTCACCCTTGGTTGCACTACACAGAGCAGAGTTCTTCTTGAGAAGATAAGGGGTCCTCAGCTAGTCATAAATTCCCGCATTTTACCGAACCCGAAAGTTCATTTCCGCATTCACAAGAGCCTGTCAGCTGTTCCTATCCTGAGCCAGATCACCCAGAACATGCCTTTATCATATTTCTTGAAGATCCATTTTAATATTACCCACCTAGCTGCGCCTTGGTCTTCCAAGTGTTCTCCTTTCATGAGATTTCTCCATCAAAACCCTGTATGCACTTCTTCTATCCTCATACGTGCTACTTGTACCGCCCATCTCATTCTTCTTGATTTGATCACTCAAATCACATTTGATGAGGAGTACAAATCATAATGCTCTTTGTTGTGTAGTCTTCTCCACTCCCTAATTACCTCTTCCCACTTAGGCCCAAATATCTTCCTCAGCACTCTAGTCTCGAAAACTTTCAGCCTGTGTTTCTCCCTGAATGCGAGAGACAAAGTTTCACACCCATACAAAACAACAGGCAAAATTTATAGTTCTGTATATTTTAATCTTTATATTTTTGGACAGCAAACCGGAAGACAAGAAATGCAGCACCGAATTCTAGCAAGGGTTCCCTGAGTTCAGTCTGCACTTAACTTCTTCACGACTGGCATTTCTTAGAGTTATTTTCACATGTCTGAACTATTTCAAAAGTTTTATTACCTGTCTTTATGTTGTATGTTTGCGTTGCATTCTGTTCACGAGGCATGGCCATATACTCAGTTTTCGCATCACTTACTTCTAGGCCAGTCTCCGTACTAGCGACTAACAAACATTTTAATTATAGTATGTATGCTTTCACCCAACATTTTAACATAATAAGCGTAAACCAGAAGTTGATATGAACCATTTAATATAAAGCCCACCTGGTTTGTCTGAAACCTCCTAATGGTATATGCTAAAGCAAAGTTGCAAATCATTGGCGATAAAAAATTTCCTTTTTCAGACCATTCTTAATAGGAAATGTGCCAGGCAAATTTTTGACTTCGCAGAGTTAAAAGCCTAAGAAACTGCTGATACTTTAATAACGTCTTGTTATTATATTGCCGGTAAGTAGTTGAGGTGTCGGATGTTAAATCTGATAAGGCAAAATATATTTCAGGAGACGTAAAGGCAAAAGTGGCGACATCTTTTAAATCTGCTGATCTGGTCACTTCTCAGTTAACCTGAAGCCATTTTCTTACACGCAATTCTAGCAGCTTTCTTCTAATTCTTGATATAGGCAGAAATACCCAGGATTTTGAAAGGGAATGTGATGTGAAAGAATTGGTGATGGAAAGGAAAGATGAACGCCCGATGTTACTTTTATTGTAAAAGAAAAGACTTTAACGCAGAGGTCGTGGAGCAACTGAGCGGCGGCCACTCCGGCAGTGGTCCCGGTTTTTTGTGGAGGAAATAATGGGAAAATGGTTACCCGTAAAACTGAGTCTTTCACCTGAAGACCGGCCAAATAGGCCCATAAATTGACAGCGTTTACTGAACTACCTAGAAAAATAACCAGCTAACTAAGTGAATAGATGATGCGTCGAATCCCTTCAAAAGCTTCTTCAAAAATTTGTATATTTGAAGCAATTTAACCTTCAAAGATGAAGTTTTTTTATACTTATCTTCTGCGGTTATGTCAACCACTTAGTTTTTTCCGTTCTGGTTTTCCTAAGATGATTTTATATGCTCTTATCATTTCTTCTTTTGTGTTTTGTACTCTGGAATTCTAGAGAATAATGCAGTAGCAGCAATTAAATTTCTTCTAGTGTAATATTGTCTTGTATTAGCTGGCTGGACTTTGGAGTCATTCAAGTATTCCTCAATTGCGGTAAGTGTTTGCAAAAAGGCTTAAAAGAACGAGAATGTCTCTGTTATTTTAATGGGACGCCTCGCGTCGGGACGTATGTCCGTGGGAAACAGACGATGTCACAGGCTGAATATGCGACCCCTGCGGTTGTAGACTGCAATTTGGCCAGAAAAGATGACGCGAAGAACTTCTAAATTAGATCGTTTTTCTGCTCACAGAAAATAAAGTCAAGAAAACACCTTAAAAATTCCCCACCTACGGTTCTCATCGGGTGTTCACCCAGGCCTTGAAACGGCTGTCCTCACAGAATTAACAGGATGACTACCTTAGCATATTCTTTTTTTCAGTAGAGCATATTCCAGATAATTCGCAGAACAAAATGGTCTAATGATTGTGTCGTATTTCCGAATTATATCAAGAACCTACCCGACCGACCAAGCAAGCAAGCAAGCAAGCAAGCAAGCAAGCAAGCAAGCAAGCAAGCAGGCAGGCAGGCAGGCAGGCAGGCAGGCAGTTAAAATTCATTTGAACAATTATATGGTTATTTAACATCTTTTCACGAGAGGTTTTTAAATTATTTGATAGAATAAAAAATTCACGTTGTATTTAACGTTTCTGCAGAAGATCATGGCATGCTAAAACTAGGCCAAACGTCATTTAATGAGGTCCAGCTCCACGCTTCAGAGCTTTCAGTCAGTACTGAATTTCAATCGTCAAAAAAGCGCCAACGACGCGGATTTTGTCACAATAATATACACCTTATATTGAAGATTTCCTGGAATTTTTGGTCTTAGTACGCTGCTCTTGGTAACTTAGAGATCCCGAGCCCAGAATCTTTGCCATACAAAGTCTTACTACAGGAGCGTGTAGTTACACTACCTTCAAAAGCGAGAAGACACAGTTCTTTGTAGATTCATGAAATTGAAACCACTTGGCAGAAAACACATCCTGAAAAAAAAAAAAGACCGCTTGGGGGACCAAGGCTAGGTGGGAGGGTTAGGTCAGCATGGATGTTAAACAGTCTTGAGTATGTGGATTGGAATTGGCTGGCTGAGGATAGGGTCAAGTGGCAAGATGCATAATGAACCTGAAGCCCTCCCAAATTTCTTGACCAGTTCAAGTATTTTAAGCTCATCAAGATGGTGTACAGTCCATTGACTTAGATGGGTGCCTCGTGAAATGATGCTGATTTCGTACGGAAAAACGCAAAGATGAGATCTAGATGCAATAATATCTAGCTTAAAAAACTTCGTGAATGAATGAGTGAATACATGCCTGAATGTGTTTGCGAAGACTTCGTCTCCATGGTTACCGTGTTTGCGTCTTCACAATAAGGCTTAATTCAAGACTGACAGCCTAAAGCTCCCCCCCCCCCCCATGAAAACCACGTGAAACCCTCAGCTACATATGATAGCACCACCAGATGGCAGTGGTCTTTATGAAGCAGTAAAGCGGTACCTATGCTTCGATAGGCATTGCAGTGTTCTGCTTTGTCGATAACGCCAGTTATGTCTGTCTTAAGTACTATTCAATATTAAGACGCGAATATTCAGTGCAATTTCATGCAATTATGAAACAGTTAAGGGGTGGCTGTGCTTCAGCCGGCATCGCAGTGTGGTGTTCTGCCGGCAAATTCTATCCAGCTGAGATTTGCGCTTTTCTGGGATATCACGCAGCGTCGAGTGCTAATCCTTTACCGACGTTTCGGGACAACGTATTGGTCCCATCTTCAAGGGTCAAGAGCTCCAAGAACGTCAACATCGCGGCGGAAGCCTGAAATCACGGATAGTACATTCTATCCAGCTGTCTTATAAAATTTAAGACTTAGAGTTAGCATAGTTAATAAACGCATCATTTCTTAATATTCCTATACGGCTGTAATATATGCGAACAAATAAATTTATGGATTAGGTGTGGAAATCGTAGCTAGGGACGACGTGGATTAGCTCATAAATATTTTGTTAACCCCGTCTTTTGACGCTGCCGTTTGTATTTAATTCCCAGTATCCTACAAGAAAGAAGAAAGCAAAAGCCGTACAAGAACTCTAGCCTGTCTGTGCATTAGCACTGGCAGCATCAGTGTTTAAGGGCTTGTGTCAAGGACGACGCAATGTGGTAAATTCTTGTGTAATGGATGGCGCCCCTGCCGTGTATTCTGGTTGCAGTCAGTATTTCTGCCACTTTACAAGAGTGAGAATACTTTTGAGATTCGGACATAACTAGCTTATTATCGTTCCAGTATATTCCACAAACTGGTGTGGAAAAGAAAAATTTGGGAACAGCCTAATTGGTTTCCATAATTTATGTTTCGTTTATTCGAAGGCTCTTTTTCAGCTGCATAGTTTGTTTGCAGAAGAGTAGCGCGTTGTAAATGAAGTGCGACGGATGAAGTGATTGTGGGCTATTTTAAATGTACTACACTTCATACCACGCGGTGGCGCATTTGTTTGAGGCACTGCGCTACAAGCCGGAAAGTCGCAGAAGGTCGCGGGTTCGGTTCCCGATGGTGTAATTGAAGTTTTTTATTGACATAATTCTTCCGACCGTACTATGGCCCTGGAGTCGACTCAGCTTCTGACAGAAATGAGTACCAGGAATATTTCCTGGGTTGTAAACGCGGCCGGTGCCTAGGGCTGACAACCTTACCACCTTCATGTGCCGATTGTCTAGAAATCTGGGAGACTCAACCTCCTGGAACCCTAAGGGCCTGTCCAGGGCTGTAATGGGATTGCTTTATCTGTTTTCTACCCTTCACTTGCCCAGAGTGCCAAAATAAAGCCTTGCACAATAACCCGTCTAGATAGACTCTTAATCGAGATTTGTACCCAAGACCTTGAAAAACAAAGCAGTGTTAACTACCCGATGGCTACTTTTTCCTTGTGGGTCTTGATGCTTCCTTGCTGCAGGTACAGTAATTGTAGACTGGGAAAACAAGAGTCAGCGTCGCTTATTACAGAGTGCACCCTTGTCGGACTGTAGGACACGCTGCAAGGTATGAAGATCATTGAAGGCCAGTTGGTCGATTGTGTTATCAAGTGGCGTATATTAATGCTATGATCTAATTAACTGCTTAGAGAAAGGTTCTTTTTGAAAACCTGGTAGTCACTAGGCTACCAAAGAGTCGTCACTTGTTATGAAACGCGAATGTCGTTGCTGTTGTGGACACAATTTACAGGCACAGATCTGTGTCAGACTTCAGGCTTTCGCCGCGGTTCAGGTGAGGTTTCGGTCTGGGGTGTATTACGTGGCGTATGTTGGTATTGTTTAGCTTTTCTTGACCGGAAGTCTCTCGAATTTCTGTGCGTGACGTAGAGTAGGCGCCCGATGGACGTCTGCTGTGCAAGATTTAAGGCTTCCGCCGCTGTCTAGTTGAGGCCGTCAGTCTTCTGGGATACTCCGCGCTGTAAGGTTGGTATCTGGTTACGAGCCACAAGTGTTAATATGGCTTATGTATTCAAAATGGTGGTCAGTGCCGACGAGACGGGGAAGGGGCAGTCGGCACACGTTACCAGGTTTCGGGTCCCGGCTATGTTGCGTATGTTTTTGTTTCTTTCGTTAGTATCAGTATCTGTCGATTTACAAATTACCCCTGTCGGACCAAGCCCAAGTCACTCTGACACTGAGAGTCTTTCCGATTTAGTGTAAAGATTTTTAGCCGGTCCGACCTTGCTGGTGGGGCCCAAAAAATTTCTTCATCGGGGCCCAAACCCACTGTCGGCGGCTGATGTTGGTGAAATGGATGTGATATCTATAACGACTAAGTTATACCCGGCAATTAATGAAAACTAATCACTTTGCCGTTGTATGATACTTACATTTGTATTGCGGTTGTCACAGTTGCTATTGTGAATTCAGCCTTAGTAACACACAGTGGCATGGATAAGAGGTCTGGGGCCCTCGGAACTCGAAAACCGGGGGTTTTCTTTAATTTTAATTATTAGCGAAAATACTCCCCTATTTCTCAGTCCCAAAGACCCCACAAAAAATTTATTTTTCTGTACCTTTGGGGGCCCCTGACGCAAGCGGTTGCCTGTGTCGCGTGGTTTGCTGGAACCTTACCTGCGCCACTGTTACCACACGTATTATGAAAAGTATCGTCGTCGACGTCTCTGCTTTGTCGTACTGAAAGTTCCTGCTGCGTAAAGAATCAACAAGTAAATGTCAGCTTTCTTGAACGCCACGCTATTTTGTACCTAATTGATATCTGATGTATTGCGCGTGGAGTTTCATGAATTGGGTAAGAGAAAAATAAATTTTTGTGCGCCGATTTCTTAAATTTAATGCACAGTAAATTTTAAGTCACCGCTAGACATACGTTAGTACCCTGCGAACTTTGAGGTTCTTACAGTGGAAATTATGAAGATTTATGTCTTCTGGGATGTTAATCCCCGTCAACTGCTACATAGTTATGGACGTTGTCTTCAACTTCAGGTTGAGCAGTACAACGCTGGACCCTTGACCCTTTAAAGACGAAGCGTATCTGTTTTATATTAGGACTCAGTGCGTACCGCGCTGTAAACACTCTCCACTTCGGTTATAAAAACCAGTCTCTTGATGCTTTATAAGGCAAAAGTTGCTGTTTGTTCTGATATCCGTACAAAACACATAAACGCAATGTGGGCACCACGTAGAATTTTTTAATGTTAAACCTGGTAGTATGTAAAGTTACCGCTAGGCTTTAAAAGGTTAATTTCAAGCAATATGGCTCTTTCCAACATCGGTAAGTGTCTGTCAGTCGAAAGGATGCAACATCCTAGAAGATCTGAATTTCTCCCGATTTTTAAATTAATGTTATTATTGCAGTTGTCTGTTCTTTCATGTACTAACTGATACACTTATTCATGTTTAACAACTCTGGACGTAAAAATGCCAGTCGTGCTGCTACTGGCTTCAGGGTTGGTTTGCGCAGAAGCTACTGACATTTGGAAAGAAAGCGAATTTCTGTAAGAGCGTACACAATGGTCCAGAAGAACAATATGTATTTTAAATGGTAATAGCTAGGCAAGAGATATTTATTCTTACTACAGTAGATCAGTGTAGATTAACACCCTTTCTACTCGTGAACAAACCGAGATGATTATATTACAGTGATGTTAGATTACGAACTGTGTAGGATTGCAGCCGTTGTGCCCTGTTTGTTACCTTCCTGCAGTTACCTAGTATGCCTGAGGCATATTATTTAGACATCGGAATGCAGTGTTTTACTTTCTTCTCGTATTATTTTCTATACTTTTGCTTTATCTTCTTCTTTATTTCTACCGTTCTTTTTTCTTAATTCTTCCGCTTTCAGCTGAGCTTTGGTGTCTTTTCTTGTTTCTGTCGATTGTTTTTTATTTTTTATTTGTTTCTCATTCTTATTTGTCTATTCTCTGTCTTTCCGTTTTTTAGTTTCTGCCTCTTTTCTCTTTCTGTCTCATTTTTGTACCTCTTTCACATTTTCTCCCTTTCGTCACCCAAGATACCTTTTTTCTTTGCACTTTGCGTCTTTTTCTACCTTTCATCTCCCATTTTCTTCTTTTATTTCTTTCCCTTTCGTCATATCTCTCTGTCCCTTCGCAGACGCACTACTTAATGCCCAATGTGGCACCACATCTACACTGCTGTAAACAGACCAAGAAGCAGCACCTTGTTTCACCTGTAAGCAATATGCCGTTATAACGCTTGCATTTTCGCACGTCAGTGTCCAGCTGCAGTCTTTTTTATTTTTTTCCGTTTTTGATGTACAAGTTCAGCCGCAGGAGAAAAAAATTTTTTGCAGCAAAATGAAACTGGTAACTTTACTGTACTGTACTGTACTGTACTCTACTGTGTCGTCGTGAGTGGTAAAATTCACGATTCAGCCACCTTACCCGCCGGAAAGAACGCCGGTAACCACTGAACAGGGGACTGGCTTATCCCTAGAGCCTTTCTGGACATTTAGAAGAAAAGTTCAGCCCGCAGCCTCGTTACTATACCGAACAATTTCCTAAACAGATACTTAAGTACAATAGCAAACACAACAAAAGCAGCAGCAGCGGCGGCGACGTCGGTGGCGGCGGCAGCAGCAGTCGGCGGCGACGTCGGTGGCGGCGGCGGCTGTGGCAGCAGCAGCAGCAGCAGCAGCAGCGACAGCGGCAGCAGCGGCGGCGGCGACGTCGGTGGCGGCAGCAGCAGCAGCAGCGACAGCGGCAGCAGCAGTCGGCGGCGACGTCGGTGGCGGCAGCAGCAGCAGCAGCAGCAGCGACAGCGGCAGCGGCGGCGGCGGCGACAGCAGCGTCAACAACTGCTACTTCGTGGGTGTTAAATCAACACGGAATATACAAGCTTCCCGCATTGACACGCTGGAGCAACTGTGGGCATTTCGGTTAATCAGTTTTCCAGAAGTAGGCCTAGTGTTGACGATGATGATGCAGGCAACTTAATGTCCTTAGGAGCAACAAACACTTTTCTGGTGACATAAATAGAAACACAGAAAGTAAGGTTTTTAGTTGTTTCCCCCATTATTAGCAGCGAGGACAGGAAGTCTCATACGTGTTCGTTTGCTTCAGACAGCCCGACTGTTGTGACACGTTCTCTGGAGAATCAGTGACACACCCGAAGTGTGTAAATGGCATTCATTTGTTACAGTCCTTCTCGCTTTTACTGTTACATGTTTTTGTGTAAGGATATAAAACAACGCTTAATTAGAACTCTGCATGTCTATTTTCGTTCTTCCACGCATTTCACCTCCAAACTTACTTGACGAAAGTTGATGCAATTTTGTATGGATTACCTGCAGGCACAGGAATTGATCGAATGTAACCCATACAGTAAAAAGGTAAAGCAATCCCAGTACAGCCCTGGACAGGCCCTTAGGGTTCCAGGAGGTTGAGGCTCCTAGATTTCTAGACAGTCGGCACTTGAAGGTGGTAAGGTTGTCAGCCCTACGCACCGGCCGCGTTTACCCCCCAGGAAATATTCCTGGTACTCATTTCTGTTAGAGGCTGAGTCGACCCAGGGCCATCATGCGGCCGAAAGGATTATGTCAATGAAAAATTTCAATGACACCATCGGGAATCGAAGCCGCGACCTTCCGGTTTGTAGTGCAGTGCTTCAACCAACTGCGCCACCGCGGCCCCCACCCATACAGTAGAACAACTTAAATCAAATTTCATCAGCTCTTCCCAATAATCTTATAACATACAATATGGAGATCCACTTCAGCAATACCATTTTTATTTAAATTACTTTTCCATAGCGAATACTTAAAGAATTAAAAGGTGAAGTAAGTTAAAATTACATCTAAGGTTTTTGATGTTGCAAAATGGGCTAATAGTTATGACAATGAATTTGTTTCAGCATTTCTTGAAAATTAATTTCAACCCATTAAAGAATGAATTCCGTGTAAAGCAAGTTTAAAAATTTTATTTCTATTCACATAAAACTTCCTACGCTTACATTAGTAAGGCAAATAAGTTCAAATGTGTAGGGAAATAATAGAAATATTTGAGAATGAAATGAAACCCATAAAGGCGTACTCTGTTCAAAAAGCAGAGGGTCTTCATGTTCGAGCAAGTGACATATATTAACCCTTTAAAGACGAAGCGCATCTGTTTTATATAAGGACTCAGTGCGTACCGCGCTGTAAACACTCTCCACTTCGGTTATAAAAACCAGTCTGTTAATGTTTTATAAGGCAAAAGTTGCTGTTTGTTCTGAGATCCGTACAAAACACATAAACGCAATGTGGGCACGACGTAGAATTTTTTAATGTTCAACCTGGTCGTGTGTAAAGTTACTGCTAGGCTTTAAAAGGTTAATTATGACTCAGCTTTAAGGTTTAAAAACAGCGATGTAGCTATATATACTACGGGAGTTAACATTAAAGCAAACAAAGTAAGTGGTGTGTATGTATATTATTAGAAACCAACTCATGCACGTTTATTAAAGTGTTTAGTAAACAGCTCTTACATGTTTCGAGTCAACATCAGGCTCATCCTCAGCGAGTCGTATAGTCACCAAATTACACACACTATCACAACATGGTAACAAAGGTTGGTCACAGTCTGTGACACACTTGTTGTATTGATAAAATGCCACTAAAACTGTTCTTCTTAAAACGCTTAATAAAAGTTCGTTAAAAAGGTGTGTTGTGTGTCGGAATGCGGGGTAATTTGGGGTGCCCTAAGAAATATAATAGTATGCCGTTAAAGCTGCAGTTATTGGTTCACCAATGAATTCTTGTAAACATTAGTCGGTATACACTTTTCTAATAATATATCTAAGACAATGCACGGTGCGAATATAAAATTCATGGTGTATATGTCTGTATGAGCCTACAGCATTTAGCGACTAATCTTTGTAAGAGATACTCATTATTTTATGTGAAGTAAGAACTACGTGTTAAATATTATTTGTATGAATATCATATTAAGAGCGTTAAAGCCAGTGGAGCACCAGCAATTGAAATAAAGCCATTTTTAAAGCTGAAAGGCCTTCTGCCTGTAGTAGACATTTTTTCGTTGAGTTATTTTTTATTCCAGTAACATATCAGTTCTTGAGCCAACATAACCTCAATTTTTAGGATCATTGGTGGAAAAGTGTCGGATATTTTGTGGAAAGAGGTGGGCCTAGCTTAATTTGAAATAGTGCCCCGGCTTATGTTTGGCGTAAATGTATAAAACCACGAAACTGGGGATAGCTCAGTACGAAATTTAGAACCGGGACCTTCACAATACTGACTTCTAACCTCTGGATGTCACTTGATCTTTAAACAGATGAGTAAATATGTAAACCTATTACAGAGGTACACAAATTTTACAAATGTCTAGAAACCATCTCCGAATTCTGGACACCAAAAGGGTGATATGAAGCAAGGTCAGTACTCAGCACTCACAAATACTGGGCGCCACCGTACAAAATTTAGTCGCCGGGGCGACTTGTTACCCGGATTTTTTGACCCCTGACATAGTACATAAACATGTCATATGATTAAACAGTATTAAATCAGACTATGCTGTAATACGAGGCAAAACAAGATCTTTTGAGAGAAGGAAAACCAAAGAGGCCTAGATACTTAAATTTCATGAAATTTGGCTTGCATTAAAATTTACTTTGTCGAATCTGGGAAAAACAGTTGCTTAGTAAGGGCCTGTTTTAAGCCTGTCTTCCTGTCCGTTTTAATTTGGAGTTTATAACAACAAAATTCGTTTGGTTATGCGTGGCTTAAGAAATACGAGGCTTGCGAGGCGGTATCCAAGAAGATTTTGTCTTGTGGTATATGACGCCGTGTAGTTTGATAGATGACTACCAATATTTCGGAAAAAAACTGTTGCCTGCATTGTTGGTAGGGTAGAAGAAAGATGAGAAATAGGTTCCTACGAAACGTCGGTGCACATCTGCGAAGCTGCACGGCGACACTTTCTTGAAGGCCCTAAATTTGTGTACGTCCAGATAATATAAATTGGTCTCAGCAGTGACTGGGCGATGGTGTAACGTGTAAACCTACTGTCAAGGACCCGATTGTGCATATATATGCTGGAATGCCACTCACAGACACCACAGCGCACCTCTCTGAGCTTTACATATATAATCTTATTAAAATAATGACACTTGGGCAGATAACATCTAATGGAGAATAACTAAACAAACAGTGACTGATGACCAAGGTCGAGGGTCACTATAAGCACAGCTGGGTAATTTGTCATAAGCTGCGCTTCCGAAAGTTGTCTTGGCGCTGTCAATTCTCCAGGTACCCAGCCCACATTTTGCTTGCCACTCTTAAGAGTTGAAAGCAGTGTTTCGTTCATTTTACTTTCGTTAGCCTATTTACAAACGAAGCATTACGACAACGTTTTTACTAACAAGCTAGTGACGAATGAGTCGTTCAAATATATTAACATATATGTTTTTGTATTTGATTATTTTAGTCTTTTATTCGTATCTTATATGCATAAAAAGCCGCAAGCTCCTAAGTACACAAATACCTGTACGTATAGCTAATTTGATTAAAAGGGAACTTGTATTTTATTGGAAATGTCTTTGATCGTTAGAAGACTGAGTGATGACCGATGTAAATTTAAGTCAAATAAATATAATAGGATAAAGTAACGCGGAGACGGAAACAGAACAAGAATTGAATGGAAAATAATCTCCCTTAAATTCTATTTCTTATATAATGTAAGCAACCTGCTGCCTCCTTCAGGGTAGAAGTGATTTTTGTAATACGAATAAAGGGGCAGCAGTTTCGTCCGAAACAGTAGTACATGTGTTGCACATTACACAACATTACGTTAAAGGAAAGCCTAATGTTAATATACATCGATATGATAACATCAAATCATATACAAGGTGTTTCTGTTTCGAATCTTAGCCGGGATACTAGTTAAACTGTATGAGGCTTCCCTCAGCCTCACCAGACGACTACGGGAATGGTACCTTGGAAGGGGTCACGACACACTCCTTGGATATAAGTGCCTTCTTTTCATACATGATAATTTGCAATCCTATTTTACGCTGTGTAAACTTTACGGCTGAAATAGGGTCGTTAAATAACTTCCTGCCCTGACTCAGGCTTTTATGCTGTAGTGTTGCCATTGTTTGTCCTAGCCACTTGCGGATGTAAGGGGTAAGAGCTTGGAGACTCGTCAATGCAGCGGGGGGGGGGGGGGGGGTATAATAAGTAGTAATAGTGGAATACACTGATCTGATAAAGTTTACAATAACAATTTTTATTACCGTTATACCTCAGTCGGGACGATTTATCAGACTGCCACTTAAATTTGTTTAATGAGACGTCAACTTTCTCCTGTTCGCCGGACTGGACAGCTCGTTCGCTCTTTGTCATAGGCAGAGAGGCTGGGGGCGAGCTTTATTCGTGTAAGACCAGCCAGCTCAGACAGCACCTAGCGTACAAGTAATACGACGTATTACCCACACCTATGACATTATTCTTACAGGCTTGGCCTTCAGTCGTTACGAACGTTAGCAAGTATTTGGGAACAGGAGCGGAAGATGGCTTCACTGAAGGTATGGTGGAGTCGGTGTTACGGTGTTCACTGCGACCGAAGAAATATCCCCTGGATGGCAGTAATGCTTATTGCACATTGTGTTTTATTAAGTTTTATCTTAGAAGTTTTCAAGTATTGGGGTTAGCTAGTATTTTTAACGAGGCAATGTTTTGTTTTAATTTTTGCTTTGACGTTTTAAAGAATTTTATGCCAGAGTGAAGTATAAATTCTACTCGAAGTTGGGGAGATGGAAATATTAAATAATATAACTGTCTAAGAGTGTAATATTACGGATGTAACGTCGTGTACTGTGGTAAATAAGTACCTATGTTTCGGAAGAATTTGTTGCCTCCTTCTTCAGAGTAGGAGAATGGATAACTGGAAAAATTTCTGAAAAAACATAATTGATCTCACTCGTAGCAATGGTTGACTATTGAGTCCATTGGCACTGTGGTCTCAAATAGGCGTTTTTACCAACGTCTAATTCTGAGGGTGGCAGCGCGGTCTAAGGCTTAGGTCTGCGGCCGAGCACTTGCTGGGATCGTGGGTTCGAATCCCACCTGGAGCATGGATGTTTGTCTCTTGTGAGTGTTTGTGTTGTCAGGTAGAGGTCTCTGCGACGGGCCGATCCCTCGTCCAGAGGAGTCCTACCGACTGTGGTGTGTGTCTGAGTGTGATCAAGTGAAAATAAGCAACCTCGACACCTACTGTGAGTAGGTAGAAGAGGTGAGGACTAAGAAGAAGAATTAATTCTGAGGACAATGACAAATGAGCATGCAGCATTGGTAAAATGATAACAGGAGTCAGGTGAGACAGAGTGTCAAATGGGACTCACGTATGAAAATCCCATAACGAAAGTGACGACAGATATGCGTATAGTGTAGGTGGAGTGGGTGTTGGCAAGAACAAACCAAACTGTGCTGATAAAGGCTTGTGTAAATATCAGCTTCTCGACCATTAACCTCAGATTAGATGCCCTGGAAGTGAACTTGGACCTTTGCTTTGAGAAGCCACTGATTATCCGAACTAATGTCATGGTATAAGCTCTTAGCGAACCGTCGGTGTTCACCTGGCGCTTATACAACGGAAAGGCTAATAACGTAATACGAAGGTTATCATTACGGATGATGTTAAAGCCTTCATGCGATTATGATTCATTTTAATATTATCTTTCGATTTACAACTTTCAAATGGTTTATCGACTGAAATTTTGTATCCAAATCTTTTCTTGCCTCTGCGTGTTGTAGTAATGTTAGCTTTTAGAAAGAGCGTGATATAATCCAATTCCACCGTAAAACTCGCCCTGTATGTTAACGCTTTTAATTGCAGGTGAACGAAGTTTCACCTTACGGTACCCTAGCTAACGAATGCTTTTAACCCTTCCTTGTAGATCTCGCTTTGGTCTTCTTCTGTTTTGCTTTACGATCTTGATAAGATGGCAATTCACCTTATCAGAAAGTGTGAAATTTGTTTGGCTGTCACTGTAACATTTCTGAAGTCGCTTAGAGTAAGTTCACTGAGATAAATCGGCGATTTCCACAAAACCCGAAAGGTCCGCAAGTTGTTCCAGGGATTATGGGTGTTTAATTGCAATCGCTGAAGGAGATATTTTCCTAAAATATAAACACTATACTGTCACTTAGCCTTTATCAAGTGTGTAATTTATGGCTACAGTGCAGGGTTTCTATATCGATTAACTGTGTAAACACAAGTGAAAATATTCCATTATTATTTCAACGCTTCTAGTTTCAGTAAGACGTCCAGTATCATGTTACAAATAAGTGACGTAAAAATTGTTTACGTATTTTGGCCACTAACAGCCGTTTTAAAGACAGGTGCCTGAAGCTACCTGTCACTAATACAGTTATCATGCATGGAGCACTTTAAAAAGAAGTTTGATTTTGACGTACGTGTAATTAAAGTTGTGCACTTTTAGGATTACGTTATTCTCAAAATTTGTTTTAGTGACATAATATTAAAAAGTTGTGTTCATCAGTACAACTGCAGTAAAAATTAAATTCGACAATTCTGTTATTAAGTTAATAAAAGCAAAAGTTACAATGACGATAGATTTAAAAAGCAAATGTAGGCAAACACAATTTTATGATTTGTATACCTGGCATCAAAGCAGTCCTTTGTATTTGCTTACTGAAGGGGGGAATCCTTGTTTTTAACGAGAAGTTGAATGTACTGATTTATTATATAATAATATATATAATTTTGTATTTACAGTCACGTTTACAAAATTCATGGCGCACGTACCTTTTTTCTTCTTTTTCTCAGTCTAACTGAAATATTTTGCCTTTTTTCGCACACAGTGTGTTTACGCGTTCCATGTGTTTCTCACAACAAAGAGCGATTAGTTCCCTCGACAGCAATAATCGGTTGGCCCTCGCAACGGGGCATGGAATGTATTCTCTAAATCTTTGCAAATTCTTAAGATTAATTTTAGTATTCGAATCTTCAATCGATGCGTCACTGTACCGACAAGCGAATTCGGACAAGACACACTTATTTTACTATTTTTTAACTTCTGGTATTTTTACCGGTAGAATACGTTCTTTGTTCAGTACAGATATTGCTTTGTGGGTCTCTTCTCATAGAGTGATTGTAAAACAGCTCTTAATGATTTGCTAAAATTTAACGCGTAAAACATGTCTATGTAACGGCGTTTGTACTGCAAACCTCGACAGCTGCAAGAGTTACTTAATACTTCAAATAAAAAATAAAGATATAAAAAGTAACAGACTAGTCATAACGTAAAACTTCAAGAAACGAGTTCTTCTCTTTCTTTCTATTTTTATTTCTTAGATTGTTTCTTTCTTTGTGTAAAAAATACAGATATATGTCTCGAAAAACGATTGTAGTTTTGTGTTTCCTACAGTGTTTGTAAGGTGCAGACATGGCGATTGGCTGGCCGTTCGTCTGTGTAATCCTGTACTGTAGCATTCACGACTGTTTCTCTCGGTTTGACTCCTGCGCAGGCTGGTCTTGCCTATCCTTGAGTGTGGAGGAAACTTACAAATGCGATTTAAATTTAATAAGTCCTGAATAATATTTTCTTGAGCAGTGTGGCTCCGTGTAGTGTGGCAGATGTGTCTACAAATGTTTCGACAGAAACATCTGTCTTCTTCTGCAAGGTAATGTTCTTATCCTAACATTCGAGGCAGTGTCTCCGAAAGGTACGTAGTGTAATCTAAACTACACAAGGCCGCAACTCATATTAAAGTATCTTTCGTAGTTACGGATGTGAAAACTGCAAAATTTAAGAAATCATGCTTAATTAAATCCGATGGATTTTTCTAGGATCCATCACTTTGCTGCCGAGGTTCTGTGCGGACATTAATATAAATACATTAGGTTCACGCTGCAGCCATCTTCAACTTCGACGAGAGATCCAGTTTCTCATTAGCAGGAATGGTGAGTCACAGAGCCATCTTGCAGACGTTTCGCGGATTTCCGAACAGTTAACACCCTCACGTACCTATTGGCAAACGTAACCGTTCCGTCTGTTCTGTAGTGTCACATTTACTAACCAAGAGATTTTGGATTCGTGGCATAGGAAGAAGACTTTAACTTCATTTCCACACTACACGAATTCAACTTCAGTGTATTCCACATGGATACGAATTTTCAAGCTAATGAAGACAAAGCAAATATTGGAGTTAAACCTGTGTTTACTGAAGGACTTAAGGCACAGTTACTTTTGTGTATTCAGCCTTCTCTAACACAACACGTCTCTACACTTTGAGTACAGTTTATAAAAAACGATTGAATTACAACTCAACATCCAGTAACATGTGTAAGCTGCTATGCAGCGTCACAAATTTATTTATTTTTTAATATTTTCAAATAAACTGCCATCATATACTCACACTGCATCAATCGATTGGGCTTTATAATGGGGGGACATTTCCTGTGAAGTAGGGACTAAAATTTAAGTATTATTTAGATTAGTTTCAAGCTGCACGAAAACTTGAGAGACATTTAGCGTGGACTCCAGATAGAAAGGAGCACGTAATTTGAAGACTCCGGAGGAGTGGCATAATTTTGGATCTAGATCCTCCTACGTTGTGTTTGTAGGGCTAATTCTAAATGCAATTTTTAGAAATAATTTGGAAATTTAGAGTCTGGAACAGGTGTTTTCAGAACTGTGTCCTGTAAAGGTAAAAAGGGAACGTTGCCTCTATGAAGGCCATGAAGGCATGTACGAGAGCAGAGGCAGAATTCTACTCATTCTGGAACCTCGGCACCAGATGGCGGTGAGTCTTCAAGTTTACTTGCCGGCACCTTTACTTCAGGTAGAGCACCGGTACTCAATGAAGTAGAGGCTGGGTGGGCCAAAGAGTCAGTGTAGAAGTTGTGGAGAAGAGAAAGATTTCATGCGTCTACCGGGATTCGAGCTGCATATCTTCCAACAAGCAATCTAGTCACTATACTCACTGAGCTATCTCAACCCCACCCCAAATGTATGTGGCACAATTTTTATTTTCATTACGCTCTTTAACACTTAACACGTAAATGGAACAGAATTTGCTCTGTTTTTTCCGTATGTAGCACAAATATTAGCTCTTCTGCTGATAAGCTTTTAGGAACAGTAGAATTTCTGTCTGCGCATTGTGGAATTACAGCATTAAATTTGTATCTGAGATAAGTTCGCGTCTATTTTTGATAAGACAACGGCGCTTATCGGGTTTAGGCACCAAGAAGTAAAACCATTTAAACAAAGTATCAATTTGTTTATCAGCAAAATGGAAGATAATTTATAAGTTTTTCATGTCAGATATTTCTACATTTCTTATTTCATGTTCTTCTGTTACTTAAGCTGGTGCTATATACGTTATTATGTCAATAGTCTGAGAAGTTTTTTTTTACATTTATCATCCCTTTGTGTGAGAAATAATAAGAAGAGAAATTATCTTTATGTATGTATATTAAGCAATGTATATTTGCGTCAACACAAATAGTAAGTGTTGTATCTTTAATTTGGCAACATGTTTCGTTATCAAAGGGTCATCTTTAGGCCAGTAGTATTAAATACATAAAAGGAATTGTGTACAGTGGTGTCAAGTTTTGAATTAAGATCCAATTTTAGGATTTCACGACTTTACAACTGTAAAACTGAGAGCTCATATCAAAACTTAATACAATTTACACAATTCTCCTTGCGTATTTTATACTGATAGTCTGACGATGACCTTCTGAAGCCGAAATATGTTGCCAAATTAAAGATATATTACTTACTAGTTGTGTTGACTGCAGTTTGTTTCTCTTCTTAGTTTCAGAAGACGTGTAACCTGTAATATGCCATTAATGTAAATGTTAATAGCCTACGCCTATATAATTGTAGAATACATCCATGAAGCTCATATGGAAGACTGAAATATGTCAGCCAAGTGACGCGCCCATGAAATTTGTAGCATTCTGATGGGTTATAAATTAAAAATTTTTCTACTGAAACTGTAGCCTTATGGACTCAAATTAGAAACAGTGTTTTAAACACTTACTGACTTTATAAACCTTGAAAATCCACTGGAAAAAATTCACTACAAGGGTCTCTGGTTATCAGCTGTGTTGCAGCTTGTTGACACAGCTGATGCACCGTGAGCGCTGCAGGGAACTCTCTGAGCTACTGCGGGCCGAGCAGTTCCCACATCGGCGTGCATATTTAGCGACATGATACGTGACGTCCTTGACCCGGTCACTGTGTTGGCACAGTGGCTGCGAAATATCGGCAACCATCTAGTCTGATGCCTCCTGTGACCTCGACCTTGAAGAAGTTTGCGTGTGGTCGAGGCACGGTTGACAAAGACGGAATCTTGTACTGCATTCTGTCCCTTTGCAGGCATACAAGTACGGACTGTTGGTGAGCTTCCATTTGGACACACATTTCAAATAAGACGTTGTCCGTTGGTCGGGTAGGAGATATAATTTTCGACATCGCGTACTTAGCCTCGCTTTTCGTTTTCTGTTTGAGGTTATCAAAGCCCCAACTTACTGTCAGCTAAACCGATTATTTGATGATAATCTGGAGGTTGGCCTGTTAGGCGAGCTGCGTGAACTGAACATTTTGAGGTAACTGAGGGAAGAGCCATGTATTAATACAATAAAATATTTTTTGCTTATTTGGTGGCCTTGTTCTGTTTATCAGGCTGCAATTTTTTATGAGTTTGCTTTGTTCAGAAAATTCTTTAAAACGCTGTTCACCTTCGCAGTTGTTTGCATGCAAGAGTAATTTTGCATGCAAATTGTCCGAGCTGTGTTGTGATCACTCCAGGTGTGTAACTACCAAAATTAACTCAGTCCCCACTGCCGCACGAGATGTACTGCAACAATGGACGTATGGAAATGGACACTCAGTAGAGTGGCCATGATACGCCTACCGTGTACGGACTAGGAATACAACGCCAAGACATGGCTGACCTTTCCCAATATCAGCATATGGACAAGATCAAGAAACAGCGCCTTCTCTGGATACTATGGCATTTGGTATATTATTTTTCTTCTGCTGACACTACAAACCCCTGTGGGTTTGGTCTTCTGCATTAGTTCATACCAGGTTTTTCTGTCTTTAACGAAATATGTCCAGTTATTCACTTTTAATTTCGTTAAACCATTTAAGACTTCATTTTTCCGTCTATTTTGTGGACGTCCTTTAGTTCTCATTCCCATGGGATCCCATTCCGTAATCTTCCTCAATTTGATATATTACGTGTGTAGCAAAATAGGGCCCTCGCATTCATTGACAATATGTATTTGAAGAGCGCGCTGGAAACCTATGAATGGACGGGACGTTTAAGTATTATGGAGGCCACTTGGCTGTCTGTGAACAAAGCAAGTGACGTACTTTACCCATCGTCAGCATTTCGAGCCGATGAAGACCTACGAGTGCAGATCGAGTGTGGGGAAAAAACAATACTTTCTAGAAGCCTTCCTCCTCTATATTATTAGGTATTTTCAGTACAAGACTGGAAGTGATAAGCGCGTGATGAAATATGAATTTGTATTCTACACTTGACGAATAAAGAAGATTTTATGTATAAAAAGCGGTTAGCGTACTGGACTTGTACCAGTGCCCAACTGTGCTTGATCCCTGCCTCCAGTGCGGGTGATGGAACGACAGTCTGATGGGCCAATTTGGAGCGGAGCAAAGCTAGAAACTGTTCTTGCAACATTATAAAAGTCCACGAAATAGATTTTATGGGTTCCAGTGCTATGCCTTAATAGATTACAAATTCAGTGCCCTTACTTGCAAAAATAATAAATGAATATGCGAACAGGTAGAACCGCCCTAAGACAGTTGTTTCATTAAAGAGGCTTTGATATGCAAGCAGCAATAAAATCATATGAAGAGGTAAGTCATGTAAAGCTCTGTTAATTTATATCAAATTTTAACTGACACCTCAATTTTAGGTATTTTGTAAAGTATTGTCACTTGAAAATTGGCCCTATAATGTCAAGATCATTAAAATTTTAAGTTAATACAAAAACGTCCGTAGCGCTTCTGACCCATATCCATTAGGTGCTCGCTTCAAACCTCGGCCGGGGCACCGATTATCGTAACTGATATTTAATTTTTTCCTTCAGCTCCTCCAGGCACATGCCGGAATCGTGCCTTAAATTAGGCTATGCCAGGTCCTTCCTCATCCTTTGCAATGTATTATTTATCGCAATTCCAGCAATCAACGCTCTAAGATTCCGAATTATAACAGCATCGTTGAATAAACTATAAGCGAATAAACAGAGAATTTTGTGTAACAGCGAGAGTGTTGGACGCAAGAGACCTGTGCTGCAAGCTTCTTTTACGTAATATGTCAGACAGAATACATGTATGTATGCATCAGTACTATGTAAATTCAAACTTATAGACACGTATTCCATTAATATCAAGAGACGCGGTTTGTAGGTGGTAAAGTAATTAGCTACGGACTGAAACGCAGTGTTTTGAATTACCAGAACGGAGTAAGAGCGTTTCTGTCAAGCATTACCTCCCCGTCGAATCTAGGTTGATCCAGCGTCCTGTTAAATAGATGCTGAATTTATTTCATTCTGGGCAAGACGGACTGAACTTCAAAATGATAATTCGTTAGAATTTAAAGCCAAAGTTAAGAATCTCTGAAGCTTCACGCCCATTCTCTCTATGTCGCGTTACCCAGAATACAGATTTGATATTATTGTTTTAGGTCAAATCTTATTTGGGGTGGTTCGTGAGAGACACCTGGAGCGCAAAGTGGGAACAGTGTAATGAACCATTCCTTTGAGCAGCCACTCGTATTCGCTGAAACTATGGTTTATATAATTTGTTATTAAGAATAACCGATCACAGTTACCGCTCAGCTTAATGCCTGTATTGTCCTGTACTAATCTAACATGGGCGCCGTGATTTTGAATAACACTGAAGCGAGGAGATATTTCTGCATCGTTCTAAGTTTGTTTCGTTTTTTCCTTGCATGTAGAGGCCTTGCGACAAGCCGATTCGTCTTCTAAGGAATCTTACAAAATTTTCAGGAACAAGATTACAAAACCCGGAGACTGGGAAGTCCAAAGTCGCACTGGTCTGTAGTGCCACAGAGTTAAATATGTGTATATAGATACACAGGATGTTTTAATATGAATCTACCATGCGTAACACCTGTTTAACGTCTGAGTGACATAAAGACATTAATTAAGCAAGAAAAATTCCCACTAGGATCTTAAAAATCATCCGTAGGCTTCCAAATACTTTACGTTGCACATTCGCTTCCGCGTTTCTTGCCTTGGCTGTCGGCTCAAGGACGGTCCTGCGCACTTTACCGATAATACACGATATTAAACAGGTACAGCATCTAGTAAGGCGCGGAGACCACATTTTCTCCCGCCATTATTTCCATAAGAGTTCAAATTCTGTCATAAGTACGCTTGGTTATATCGATCTAAATTAACCTGCGGAACCCACTCCTGATGTACAGCAGATTGCTCCAGAAACACCCAGTGTATTAGCCTTAGGATAGTGAAACTGAAACTCGCATTTAAATTAACCCTTTAACGACGAAGCATATCTGTTTTTTATACATAAGGACCCAGTTCGTACCGCGCAGTAAACACTCTCCGTCTGGCTTATAAAAATAAATCAATTAATGTTGTATAGGGACATAATTGTTGTTTGTTCTGAGATCCGTACAAAACACATAAACGCAATGTGGGCACCACGTAGAATTTGTGAATGTTAAAGCTGGTGGTACGTAAAGTTACCGCTAGGCTCTAAAATGTTAAGAACCTAAATCCGGTTGTGCTTCCAAGCAACATCTTCTGCAGAACATAAAAAACAAGTCCCCCTTCTTTCACCAGAGGTGATAGATGTTAAATTACATTAGTTAAGGAGCATAATCTTATCGATATTGAATCCAGTCAGATGCAGGATTACTTCGATCCCATACAAAAGAAAGAAATTGAAAGCTTCACCATAAGAGCAGTGCTAGGTGTGATTGCATAATCCAGTTTTTTTTTTTAATTTTGCCCAAGTACATGTTATGTTGTTGCAACTGCCGCATACAGTTGCATTAAAGGATTATGTAATTTTATGGCCTATCAATTAATTGCGGAAAGTCCAGTGACGAAAAATGCGTGGCGACTCGACTGTTTTCCAACTTAGTTTGTTGCGCATTCTTCCCCTCCACATTTTCAATATAATTTCCTTCCTTAAAATATAGCCTTAGCTGACTACTATGTGGCCCCTCTAGGGTCTTGGAAGGGAGTATTTTGAAAACCGCACTGAATTTTCGGATATAATAAAACAGGGCGTTCTGGACCAAAGGGTGGGCCATCGTATTTTAATCAAGGAGTGTCCTCAGTATATTATGTTAAGTTCTTTAAATATTTACCACATTGAAAAGCTGAGAAAGCTGAATAAAGGTGTAAACCTTTTGGCATATTTTGCAAGTTCCGAGATATTACTTTAAATTAAATCACGACAGCTTCTAACCAGACTCTTTTTAACTGTGAATTGATTCCGACACATTATAATTGTAATTGTATTCTTGTTTTTATCACGCTGAAGATGACCACATATGCGGCCGAAACATGTCGGTGGTTACCATGCAATAAACCTGCATTCGTACACTCAAGTGCATTTGTGGATCGTTTTAAAAAAATTATACATCTGATTACTGCACGGAATATGGAACATACAACACTTTTTCTAACTTATTTTCGCAATGACCAATAATTCGGCGCTATGCAATGTGATTTAACTGCAGCGTCTTTAAATAAATTATAGGTAATATATATATAAACACAACGCTGAAGATCCTTGCAAATCATTAGAAAATATTATTTTTTGTCTTACTATTTTTGAGATAAGCTGTTTCAAATTAATGCTTGAGTTTTATAATTTTGGACAAAATGGGTATATAATGTAGCGGTTGTGTTGTTTTCTGTTACGAGAAAGACAAATTCTCCTAAAAATTGTAGCGTAGAAATTGTAAAGGAGATTTAATCCAAATCCACTCACTGACATATAAGATTCCCTTATTCTGCGTTCAGTTTATAAATTGGGTTCACGTATTGCGTAACGTTCTGAGTTAAGTAAAACCGCCGTTTCTTCTTTCTTGTTATGGCTTAATCTAGGAAGAGCGACACTTTTGTCGACGCTGTGTACGGGTTGAAGTTTAAGAGGAAGCTAAATTGGGACAATCATTTAGATGTTGTGAACTGGTGTGGCTTCAAGGAATGTTACTGTGCTTCAGCTGGGCACAGGGTTGCTGCTGTAAATCATCTGGCTCTGACGCGCCCGAAAATCTGTGAGTTGAATAATAGCGTTTGTAGAGCAGACCTGCATTCATAACACAATGACAGAAGCAGGCAGTGAAACAGAAAACGTTGACATTAATTTGAAATTGCCAGGAAGAACTGCTTTTGTTATTTGTTTCAGAGGGAAGTTTTTACTTTGTCATTCGTAAATATGTGAATTTGGCGTTTTATAAAAAATAACACTGCGATGTAAAACTTTAAATAATGCTTTATTATGAAGTATTTTATTGTGGGTTGGTAATAATTTAAGTTATATTTAGTATCCTTTGTTCGCCCACTGTAAGGCCAAGTTAGACATAATACTATCGTGACTGTCTGTTATGCATATATTTTTAGTACAACGAAACAACAATCTTTCAGCTTCTTCCTTGACCAAGTTTCTATTTCCTGAAATTTCAATATCCATTAACAGACATGTCCCTTTTTCGTTAACACGGATTATGATTTCTGGGTTATTGTTACAGATGGTCCTGAGTGTTTTTACTCCTTTATTCCAAAATATGATTACCTTCCTTCCGTGACACGCTTCTACAGATTTTAGTGCTCATGTAACTGTCCCTTGTCTAATGTTACCGCTATTTCCTTACATACGTTAAAGTGCATTTGAGCACACGCTATGACATGTCTTCTTCAATGTGTATTCCGTTATTCTTAAATATTGATTATCTATGCTTTATATGTCGCTTCAATTTGTAACAAGCCTCCTCCTCATTATTGTTATTGTTATAGCAACATAATAATAATAATAATAATAATAATAGTTATTATTATTATTACTTTCAGGACTTAGGAATCAGGACTGGTTTATTATGGAAAAATAACTGTGCTGTAGAAGACTGGTGTAGTAGGAGCCCACCCTGAGGCTCAAGTCATCCTAGTGTTGGGCCCAAAAGATTAGGCCCGGCCACGTGTCTCGTCACGGGGACCCCTATCCATTTTTATACGCACATGACTTAGGTGTTATCGGTCCGTGCGCTGCACGTTATTAGACTTCAGCGGCCTCTGCGCTACATTGTAGTACATACAAATTCCGGTATTTCCTGTATACAAGAAATCGTCTTGTAACTTATTGGGCATTGGGTTATTTGTCTTCTTAGGCCCTGAAGTTTTTCTATACAAATCATGAACTTTCAGTTCGTGATTCACAGAAAGCAACCCTACTGCTTCTTCAGTAAAAAGAACGACCTTTTGCTTCTGTAGAAGGAAGTAACCGCTGCGTGTTTGAGGATAGTATGAAAAACATAAAACGGATATGTAGGACAAATGGAGAGCTTGTTACACAGGTAGCATTTACCACTGTGCATTGAAGTGTTAATACCATCGGATCAACAGCAGATGTGAAGTTGGCCACGAAGTTTGATGAGATAAATTAAGGAAGGGAATTACGCCATGGTTACTGCAGAGAATGGGGAGACTACAAACATTTCAGCCCAGGTAACCAGGAACCTCACAGATTTTCGAATTGCCATGTGCGTTCCTAGTCTTTTTGAGAGGTTAATATTTTCATGAGGCTAGTATGCACCACGTGGGCACAGGAAAGAATTGTGAAAGGCGATGACAGTGAGTGTGTTACATGTTATGGCATTCAAGTTAAAATCCTGACTCTAATGTGGTGTCAACAGAATTATTCGGAGTTCCATTACATTTACATATAAACGTGTTCTATCCTCTTTGTCTGGCTTGACCATGCTGACCTCTATACGATGTCAAACACGATCCAGTCGGCCTGCGGTCCTGTATAGGTAGAAGCGAAGGAGATCTCTTAAGTGGTAATTATAGCTTGTGGTGATTGTGTTCAGTTGATGTAGGAAACGCGTTAATTTTGTGACCGAAATGATGTTTATAGGTAATTATGTTAACAGGTTCAGATAGTAAAGACATTTCCTTTGTTGAAACTGGTCCTTAGGTTCCGACATGAAAGAAAACTTAAGAATGCTGTAGAATAAAAATGTCATTCCTAATTCTAAAGGAACTTAAAAAAAGAAGTAGAGTTTTCAAAGAAATTTTTACAACTGACTAGTTTCAGACAGGTGCGACATGAAAGAGGGAAAGAGTGGATATGAAGGAAGATATTGTGAACAAGGTCTAAAAGATAACATTTACAGTTATTTGGCAATATAGCGAATAGTATAATACAAATAAATAACTAATTTACAAAAACACTAACCACCAACAAGTGCACAAGGAGAGTTTTATCATCAATTGTAACACCCTCCTACATGTTTCGACCCTGCTGCGTCATCTTCAGGGAGAACGTTTTGTTATCGTTACACTGAGGTTGCACTTTACAGTTGAGTGACAATGTGCTGTTGACTGTGTACTGCGTTGTTTTTGGAGGCGTGAACTCTTGCAAGCCGGGACCACAGAGAGTTCACGCTTGCAGTACACAGTACACAGTCAACAGCACATTCTCACTCAACTGTAAAGTGCAACCTCAGTGTAACGATGACAAAACGTTCTCCCTGAAGATGACCCAGCAGGGTCGAAACATGTAGGAGTGTGTTACAATTGATGATAAAACTCTTTGTGCATTTGTTGGTGATTAGTGTTTTTGTATAATATAGTGCACGGACATGGAGCACATTAAACTAATTTACAGGTTACCCACTCCAGAAATGTTGAAGGGCGTATAACATTCAAATGAGCAAGTTAGACATATGAATATAAAAGGGAAAGAATATGGAATTGAATTACAAATCATTACAGACCACGGAGACAAATGTCGAATGGGGAAAAGAAAGACAGGAACGGGAGATGAAGAAGGAAAGGAAAAAGGACTCACATTCACGTAAGCGTGAAATTAAAACACAAGCGGAAGGGCACATCCGTCCTTGCGTCTGTCCGTCCGTCCGTGCGTCCGCGCATTTTAATTTGCGGCACAGGCATAATTTTTATGAAGTAGTAACTTTCAGGAAACCGGTAAGTTGTGTGGGAAATTTTCGCTTTTCATCACATCACCACTTACAGAAGGGGCTGAAATTTCACCAGGGAATGCATTTTTGTCACCGTGAAAGCTTTAGAAATATATAATTGATGCCATCTGCTTCAACGTCTATAGGTTTGCTTTATTTTACGACGCAGTCAGTTGCTAAGATTATAGTATGGCTTTGGTCATGGCTGAGTGAGTGAGAATGGAACGCTGGTGGAATGGCACGGGCTGGGAAAACCAAAGCACTTGGTAAAAAGCACGTCGTATTGCCACTTTATCTGCCAAAAATCTCACATGCATTAATCTGTGATTTAGCCAATGTCTCCGTGGTGGGAAGCTAAATAGGGTGGCCATAAATACTTGGGTTGTTTCTAGGAGGCGCCTGTCTCGAATCTCCTTCATTTTCCAGCAGTTTTTCCTGTTTGTTCCCCACATTGCTAACGGTGAATATCACATTCAGCTCCTCTTCTACATTCCTTTCGCAACTACTTGACTTTATTAGGCCCAACATGCAGTGCAAATAGCATCGTTAAATATTAAATCAACTTAAAGTTGATAATGCTGTGTAAATAGCAGGGCTGTGGAGTCGGAGTCAGAATCGTGGAGTCGGATTCGGAGTCGGAAGGAATTTTAGGTGGAGTCGGAGTCGGAAGGAAATTTTAAGTGGAGTCGGAGTCGGTAAAAATGTACCGACTCCGACTCCGACCTCAGTCTAAAATCTTAACTACAGTAACCATTAGACTTATACTTAAATATAGGTTATAAGTCAAAAAATTAGCCTGATGATTCACGTGGTGGCGAGGAAATGTCTTATAAGTTTACCGTTATTAATACATATTGAGCTTTTGTGAAGGAGTCGGAGTCGGAGTTTTAAAAGTCGAGGAGTCGGAGTCGGAGTCAGAGCTTTTGTGTACCAACCCCACAGCTCTGGTAAATAGGGCGACACTTCAATAAAACATAACAGCACTCCTACTGGACATTTTCCGGATAAAGCACATTGGTGGGCAGACGCTTGAGTAATTGAACTTCAGTATCCATAAAAGGGTTTGAACTTGATGACCAGCTGTAGGACTACCAACCTGTCAACAAGAAGTGACCATACTGACAGAGTGGGTGGCACTACTGATACGTATTCGGAAGCACCCGGTTTTAGATTTCGGCACGGTGACCTAAGCGAAGACCTTTGGATACCTTCTTCAGTCACTTCGGACAAACGTCGGCGTAAAACCTTAAATGGATTACGCCGCTTCATGCTACTAACTGGCTTCATGTGGCAGAATTCTTTTTTGACAAGATAATAAGCACTTACCTAGGCAAGAAATGCCACGCTGTTAATGGAATTCGATGTTTTTTACCGTTTAAACAAAAGGCCCTACGTGTTCCCATCCTGAGCGAGATGAGTAGAGTCCACATCCTAACATACTAGTTTTAAAATCCACTTTAAAATTATCCTCCCAAATACGCATAGTTCTTCCAAGTGATCTCATTGTTTCAGTTTCCCCAGCTAAAATCCTGTATGTATTTCCTTCTCCCCTTGCATGCCACATGCCCCGCCAGTCTCATCCTCCATGGTGAGATGGGCGAAGTACGTTGCTTTTTCATCACTTCCAATCCATTATTCTACCACTCGACATTAGCTGTAATCTGGGCTACTACCAGCGTCGCTAACAATAAACAAATCGAACAAAATAAACGATAGAGTCAGCTTCATAGACTTATTGAATTCTATCATATCGATGGAAAAGACCTGAACCTGTCTAATACAGTTACGAAATTCGAACTGTGTTACGTCGACAGCTGATAAAGATGAAGAGAAAGGATCATAGTTTTGTATTTAATTACCGTGAAGCAAGGTTCTTGTAATGGTTCTGTTTGCGGTTTTCTGTTTAGCAGAGAGTACGTCGTGTCAAGCCATTTCTCTTTATGAGAAAATAACAAGTTTATCCATGCGAAGTTCTTAAATTATTATTTAAAAAGTTCTTAAGGCCCATTCATTTTCATAACCTGTTTTGTGTGTGTGTGTGTGTGTGTGTGTGTGTGCGCGTGTGCGTGCGTGTGTGTTGAATTCCGTGACACGTTACTTCCTTGCAATAAATCTGACACTTTATAAAGAGATATCTACGTGCAGAATTAGCCACGAGATACAATCATCAAGTGAGCCAATTATGTGGCGTCAACTGCAATTTTCTGCGCTCGAGTCGGAACCGGTTCTATCGCATGTTTAAAAATTAAACACCTTCACAGTTCAATTAGATAAACTTTACAGGCGTGCGTCTATGAATTGTGGGTTTGATTCCCACTGAAGACATGATTACGTGTCTGTGTTCTACTGCATCTGTATTGTCTTGTGTAAGTAGACGCCTTGCTACAGGCAAATCCTTCGTCTAAGAGTTGTATGAAGCGTCCAGAAGGGAGACTGAGAAAGCAGGGCAATGGGCACCGTGACGCCTTTGCCTGTATATTGTAGCAATGCTTTAAACCTACGTAATTATTAATGTGGAACAGCAAAATGTGCAACACAACAGCAAAAACTTCTAGAAGGCTTTATACTTAACGTGTCATTTTGTTTACATACAGTAAAATTTGCGATAATTGACACCTCCGGGACCAAAGGTTTGCCGGATGTCGCAGTTTTCCGGATATCAGAATATTAGGCTTAACCTTTTAAAGCCTAGCGGTAACTTTACATACCACCAGGTTTGATATTAAAAAATTCTACGTGGTGCCCACATTGCGTTTATGTGTTTTGTACGGATGTCAGAACAAACAGCAACTTTTGCCTTATAAAACATTAAGGGATTGGTTTTCATAACCGAAGTGGAGAGTGTTTACAGCGCGGTACGCACTGAGTCCTTATATAAAACAGATACGCTTCGTCTTCAAAGGCTCAATATGTAACTTAGAGTAGCTAGCGACCTCATGGACAGACCTATGTTTGCCTTTATCTGTAACACTGCTCTTTTCCACTTTTTACCAGCCCCTTCCATGACAAAAATGAAGTATTCTAGGCACTGCACTGTAACACCCTGTAACAGGCGAAGAAATAAAGCAACAGATCGTAGCACACTACGGTATCTGACCACTCGTTGTCAATTTGCCGGTTAACATAGATTTACAGATAATCAATACCGGATATCGCAGATTTTACTGTACTTGCCTCTGGTTTTCACTGCGATTACCCACAAGGTGTAGTCAAACTATTTATAATTACATAAATATGTCACACCTGGTGTGTAGCGGGAATAAGCCTACACTGTTAGGTGTGTGCAAGTTTCTCAATTTTTCTGTCAGAAATTCCCCGATGATTCAGCGCGTCTGATGGTCTGTTCTTCGTGTGCATGACTGGGATCGTCATTTGATGGGCTCCAGAAATAAAAGAGGTATGAATAGAGAATAGAAGTTGCTAAGTAAATAAGTTGTACGGTGAGTAGCTGGCTAACCTAGTAACCGCGTAAATGACTTGAAAAGAAGGCAAACGTCTACCCACCTAAACAGATATCTAACTGCGTAGGTTAAGTACCTTTCTTGCAAACTAGCAAGATAACTTACAGATAGGATTAAGCTAATTTTAACCTCTTAAAGCCTAGCGGTAACTTTACATACCGTCAGGTTTAAGATTAAAAAATTCTACGTGGTGCTCACATTGTATTTATGTGTTTCGTACGGATCTCAGAACAAACAGCAACTTTTGCGTTACAAAACATTAAGAGGTTGGTTTTTATAACCGAAGTGGAAAGTGTTTACAGCGCAGTACGTAGTGAGTCCTTATATAAAACAGATACGCTTCGTCTTTAAAGGGTTAAGCAGTTATTTAAGTGTATAGGATAATTTAACTGCTGAACAACTAGGTAATTACATTTCCTTTCCTGTACTGCAACAGCCCAAATCGTGCCTAGGCCACCTCTTTTGGAGGTTTCTAGATCACACTCAGACACACCAACTCGGTAGGACTCCTCTAGACGAGTGATCAGTCGGCCGCAGAGACCTCAACCTGACAGCACAAACACTCACAAGAGACAAACATCTATCCCCGCGGTGGGATTCGAACCCACGATCCCAGCAAGCTCTCGGCCGCAGACCCACGCCTTAGACCGCGCCGCCACTGGGTACTCTTATTAATAATATACGAAATTCTGACGATGAAATCTTTGGCTCTTAATCAGCCACGGAATATTGATACAGCCAAGACCTTCAGCGCATGGCATTATGCAGAGGGTTGTCTTGCCCAGTTAACTGTTTTCCCTCACACTAATTGAAATCCAACCCTTTCTGCTTTTGTCTAGCCATAACATAGAGCACACAGACAAAACATTGTTCAGGTTTCACCCCCATATCATAAGAGAACAAACTGGTTATTTATTCGTTAAGGGTTTGAATCAGACATTTTGACAGCTCACAGTGTCGCCACTATAGGCACACAGTGACTGCCGCTCTTTTTCTCAAGACAGTTACAGCCGTCAGACCTTTGAAGTATTTCTGCATCTGTTCGTCACTTGGCAGTATATGCAGAAATTGATCAGAGTGCAGAGTAACTCCATGGAACAGATTTCTCCTTGACAACCCAAAAGGTCCTCAGATAGTCAATGCACTCCCTGCATTTTATGGAAGGGGGAAGTTCATTAACTTCTTCACAACAGCCCGATATTTTTCTTCATCCCAAACTACAGGAATTCAGTCCACCACGCCCGCCTGTACCATGTTTACAGATCAATTGTGAAATTATATTTTTTAAAATATGTTTCTGCGATGTCCGTTTTATCTTACACATATCGGTTTAAAATACTTGAGCAGCTTCAGATTTTATTTGTTAATCTCCATTAAAAATATCATCATATTTTAGGCGCGTTCGCATAAGTCGCGAAAAGCTCTTATTAGTGTCGTCATGTCTGTCTGTCCGCGTAAGATTTGATATTGAAGTCTTTTACGAAAATCTGTCGAGAAGCTCCGTAGTTTGTTAAAGTCGGACCACAACACCGCGCGAGTTGTGTGAACACCGATGTGCGTTTGTATTGTTAACAGCAGTAGCAAAAATTTTTTTAGCTCCAAAACAGTGCACGAGAGATCGTTTGTTGTGTTTCCATGACAACACTGAACACCTTTAGATTTTTGACATCTACTTTTAAGTCAATAACAATACGAAGGCAAGTATTATTTTGTTACCATTGCCACAGTTTTTGCGGGAACCCGCCACAATATCATATTATACGTACGTTGCCTGTCGTGTTATCTATCTATATGTGTTATCCTCAGTTCTTATGTAAGACTTCTAATCGTATTTTGTTTATGACTGTCCCGTATTTATCCTTTGACTGCTCTGAAGAAATGCAATTTGGCATTCTGAATTCTTCTCGTTTGACTTCATTAAATGTGTAAGTTTCGGATTCATAATGAAGCACAAATATAGTGATAGCTGTTTAGACTTTAAGTAAGGCCTGCTACAGCCTTTGCTCAGTAATGTGCATCTTTCATATCCAGATTATTGTTTAATTATTTTCAGTTCTATTTTAACATCAAAGTGTGTTTCGTATCTTACACTGTATTTTAAATAATCGAACTTCATCACTTTAGGCACCTTCGCAAAAAATTACAATGGAAACTCTTATCTTCCTTACGTTTGCTCGTCCTTCCTTGTCTATAGATGGAAAAACTCTGCTCTTTCTGAACGGACTTTCGTGAAATTTTATGTAGGTAATTTTATTGAAATGTGTCCACGAAATTCAGTTAATGAAAGTCTGCATAAGTTTATGAAAACGTCTCACGAAATTCTTATTGCGTTAAAGAAACGCAAGGAAGACATTTTACAGAAAATTGAAACACGTTTTTCATGCCAAGTACATTTATCCTAAAAACGCACCATTTATAAAACAATTCAGCAGAGTCAGAGAGGCCAAATAAACTGTTAACGATCCTAATATGGCACCACATAGATGCTGTTTGCACGCAGGGTGAATAACGTCAAAATACCAACATACATACTTGCCTGCACTCAGAAGTACAAAGAACTATAAATTTCGCAGCGAATGTACTGTTGTTATGACATTCTTGTCGTATTGTGCAGAAGCCCACAAATGAATAACCAGTTCTTTGTGCCAGTCAGTTGTTTCCGTTGTCGGTGCAATATATACAAGTGAAACAGGTATGTAGAGTATGATTTTTTGGAATAGAATTTATTTTCAGACAGATATATTGAAATTAGGGCACCAGAGAATGGTATCAGCAATCAAGAGAGTGCAGTTTGTTAGTGCTAGGATGTCATACATAGTGCTGAGAGGCCGCTGGTGTAATATCATTGTTCTGAATGCGCATGCACCAACGGAAGAGAAGGGTGATGATTCAAAGGACAGCTTCTATGAGGAATTAGAAGGGGTTTTTGATCATTTTCCTAAGTACCATATGAAAATTCTGTTAGGAGATTTTAATGCAAAAGTGGGGAGAGAGGATATTTTCAAACCGACTATTGGGAATGAGAGTTTACATCAGGATAGCAACGATAATGGTGTTAGAGTAGTAAACTTTGCCACATCAAAGAATCTAGTTGTTAAGAGCACTATGTTTCCGCACCGAAATATTCATAAATACACCTGGACCTCTCCTGATGGGAAGACTCACAATCAGATCGATCACATATTGATAGATAGGAGACGGCATTCCAGTATACTCGATGTGCGATCTTTCAGGGGAGCTGACTGTGATACTGATCACTATCTGGTGGTTGCGAAAGTTAGGGAAAGACTGGCGGTAAGTAAACAAGCAGCACAGAAGTTTGATGTAGAGAGATTTAATCTCAAGAAGCTAAGTGAACTAGAGGCTAGGAAACAGTATCAGCTTAAGATCTCAAACAGGTTTGCAGCTCTGGAAAGCTTAAATGTTAGTGAGGACATGAATAGGGCTTGGGAGAACATTAAAGAGAATATCAAAATCTCGGCTCAAGAGAGTCTAGGTCTACACGAACGGAAGCAGCATAAACCATGGTTTGATGCAGAATGTGCAGAATTTTTAGATAAAAGGAAGCAGGCTAAAATTCAGTGGTTACAGAATCCAAACCAAAATAATGGAGATAATCTGCACAACGTAAGACGTGAAGCTAGTAGACATTTCAGGCACAAAAAGAAGGAATATCTGAAAGCTAAAATTAATGAAATTGAAACAAACAGTAAGAAGAAGAATATAAGAGACTTGTATAGGGGTATCAGTGAGTTTAAGAGGGGGTACCAGCCTAGAAGTAATGTAGTAAAGGATGAGAAGGGTGACCTGGTTGCAGACTCCCACAGTCTTTTGGCTAGGTGGAGGAATCATTTCTCCCAGCTGTTGAATATACACGGGGTTAACGATGTTAGGCAGATTGAAGTACACACAGCAGAGCCACTAGTGCCTGAGCCCAGTGCCTTTGAGGTTGAGATGGCTATTGGAAAACTAAAAAGCCACAAATCACCAGGTATTGATCAGATTCCAGCAGAATTGATTAAAGCAGGGGGTAGGATTATTCGGCCTGAAATCCATAAACTTATTATTTCTATTTGGAATAAGGAGGAATTGCCTGAGGAATGGAAGGAGTCGGTCATGGTGCCTATTTATAAGAAGGGTGATAAGACAGATTGCAATAACTATCGAGGCATATCACTTTTGTCGACTACGTACAAAATTCTATCCAACATCCTTTTGTCAAGGTTAACTCCATATGCAGAGGAAATTATTGGGGATCATCAGTGTGGATTTCGACGTAACAGGTCAACCACTGATCATATATTCAGCATTCGTCAAATACTTGAGAAAAAATGGGAATACAATGAGGCAGTGCATCAGCTATTTATAGACTTCAAGAAAGCCTATGATTCAGTTAGGAGGGAGGTCTTGTATAATATTCTCATTGAGTTCGGTATCCCCATGAAACTAGTAAGGTTAATAAAAATGTGCCTAAGTGAAACATATAGCAGAGTTCGGGTAGGCAAACATCTGTCTGACACGTTCTCTATTAAGAATGGCTTGAAACAAGGAGATGCTCTGTCGCCATTGCTTTTCAACTTTGCTTTAGAATATGCCATTAGGAGGGTTCAGGCAAACCAGGAGGGCTTGAAATTGAATGGTACACATCAGCTTCTGGTTTATGCTGATGATGTTAATATATTGGGCGGAAGCGTACATAGCATAAAGAAAAATGCAGAAGATTTAATTATTGCTAGTAAGGAGATTGGTCTAGAAGTAAATGCTGAGAAAACTAAGTACATGGTCATGTCTCGAAATCAGAATGCAGGACACAATCACAACATAAATATAGATAATAAATCCTTTGAAAGGGTGGAAGAATTCAAATATTTGGGAGCAACCCTAATGAATCGAAACTCCATTCATGAAGAAATTAAGAGCAGATTGAAGTCGGGGAATGCTTGCTATCATTCGGTGCAGAATCTTTTGTCTTCCAGGTTGCTATCGAAAAACACAAAGATTAGGGTATACAGAACTATAATTTTACCTGTTGTTCTATATGGATGCGAAACTTGGTCTCTCACACTGAGGGAGGAACAAAGACTGAGGGTGTTCGAGAATAGGGTGCTGAGGAGGATATTTGGGCCTAAGAGGGACGAGGCGACAGGGGAGTGGAGAAGACTACATAACGAGGAACTTAATGACCTGTACTCATCACCAAATATTATTCGGGTAATCAAATCGAGAAGACTGAGATGGGCGGGGCATGTGGCACGTATGGGGGAGGAGAGAGGTGCATACCGGATTTTGGTGGGGAGACCCGAGGGAAGGCGACCACTTGGGAGACCCAGGCGTAGATGGGAGGATAATATTAAGATGGATATTCGGGAAGTGGGATGGGAGGACATGAACTGGACTGAGCTGGCTCAGGATAGGGACAGGTGGCGGGCTCTTGTGAATGCGGTAATGAACCTTCGGGTTCCATAAAATGCGGGGAATTTCTTGACTAGCTGAGAAACTGTTAGCTTCTCAAGAAGGCCTCTGCTCCATGGAGTTAGTTAGTTAGTTAGTTATATTGAAATTAGGACAGTAAAAAAGGAGTGGATAAATCTGGATGCAAATATGCAAACGCCCCTTAATGTTACATTGTACATATAGTTTCTGTCTTGTTCCAAATATTACACTATCGACATTTATTAGGTTATAGAAATTTGTGTTTTTGTGTTCACATTGACGGCAGTCGGTAGGCCCTATATACATTTTATAGCTTATGTTGTCACACCGAATGTTAAATTTAATTATTTAATCTGTGATTAAATAATCCCGATTAAAATAACGGGTAATTTTCAAAAGATCTTCCGTTAAACACAGAAATAAATAAATTTTAAGGCAAAGATGTTTCCTCTGGGGTAATTTGACCATGCTGCCTGTAAGTAATTACACCTATGCTAATGAAGAGGAAAGTTAGTGGTGGAAGAAAGGGGTCGTAGTCTGCCTTTGTGGCACTATCCACGTGCTCTCCTGGAGGTAATTAAAAAATCCTTAGCCTGGATTTCTGATGTAGGGAACTAAAACTTAACCCAGAAACTTCTGACAGCGGTAAGAAAAGCTAAGAACCAGAATGCTTGGTAGCAACAATAATTTTGTACGACCCTTGTATTTTTCTGTTAAAATTGATCCTTTTAAAATTTATATTTTAACTGCGTTTCTTGAAATTCGTTTCGTTACAAAGTAAAAGCTCGTTTTTCGCAAGTATGACGCACCACAAGTTTATATCTCCGGCCACTGCTAGCGCAGTTCTTCTTAACGACTAGTGGACAATTGCGTCTGTCGGATACGTAAAAAAAAATCAGTTCTGTAGACAGTGACACTACATAAATTGTAGCTTTTCGCTAGGAAAACTTGTAGAAATACGCCTGTTAACTTTACCATTTTGTCTGACTGTACACTACTCTGTCCGCAAGCGACAAAGATAGGAATTCTGCTGATCGTCTTTATGTGAGATTTGATTTTGGGAAGTTTTGCTACAAGGTGTTGATATGTTACAGTTCTGTTTAAAATTCGACAATAAAATAATTCACATAAAATATGGATTTTTTGAAGTTATGTGAATTGTAACACGTTAAACATTAGCCCGTCAGAGTGAAGAAAAGGCCTCTTTCTGAAAGCATCTGTATAGGAAAATGAAACACGTTTTATTTCCAGTAAGCCTACACTATTTTCCGCGATAATTACCATTCATATGAATATTTCAGATCACTTACATTTAATTTATTATTAGTGCAATTATTTCAGTCGTTTCTGAATTCATTAGCTGAAATACAACTTACGAGCATGCACGTACTGAACTCCTTTACATAAAATGACTTACTTCTTACAATGGTTAATTAAGCACCACCCCACAAAGTTGGATGAGGGTAAAGAGCTTATTTCAGCGTATTTTAGCCCACACACTAAATGGAGATGAGTGGTTAGGTTTAAGCTCCGGACACTTTACCGTGGGAGAAGAAGCCAGAAGCCTGCTTGGGCACTTGCCACAGCCAGCGTGGGTGTGCTGACAGAGAGAAATATCCCTATCCCTGGCGGGAATAGAACGACGCTGTTCTAGCCCCTAGTCAGCTACTAAACAGACCAAGGTATTCCTGACCTTTATTGTCTTCTAGTATGTTATTACGTAGTTTGACAGATTCCTCCAAACCTTGTTACATATCTACCAAGTTATACGGCGTCACATAGTTAACGCTGTGGCAGCTTTGAATCTCAAGCAGAGAGGCCCTATTTCTACTTTGCGAGATTTGACATAATCACAGCAATGCTACTGAAGGTCGTAGTTTTCTTGGAAATGGCACTCTGTAGATAGATGTATCGCAACCTTGTGTCTTAGAAGGCTGGAATTCTCTTCGTATTTATGCTTGTTTAAGTAAGTAAGTAAGTAAGTAAGTAAGTAAGTAAGTAAGTGAGTGAGTGAGTGAGTGAGTGAGTGAGTGAGTGAGTGAGTGAGTGAGTGAGTGAGTGAGTGAGTGAGTAAGTAAGTAAGTAAGTAAGTAAGTGACGGAGTGAGTGAGCGAGCGAGTGAATGAGTGAGTGTATGAGTGACTGAGTGAATTAGTGAGTGAATGAATGAGGGAGTGAGTAAATAAATAAATAAATAAATAAATAAATAAAGAGATAAATGCTTTAATGCAAAGGAAACTGTTTTTTGAAGAAAATGAGGGGGTTGGAATTTTAGAATTTTGAATGGGCAATGAGCTGGAAAGTGCTAGGAAACCCTTCCGTGTACCGGTTGCCGCCCGAGACGTATAAAAGTATTTGGAGTAATTTCAACGAAAATTTGTGGGTTAAAATATGAAGGCACCAGTGCTTCAATATTTGCAGGGAGCACGCTTTATCCTGTAGCAAGTGTACTCGGTCAGTGCCAAGCTGTAACGAGAGAAAAAGAACAGAAAAGCAGCGAGGGAACCCGGCAGGTCAGGTTTGCTAGACTGTGACGTCAGAATCCTCCATAAGCTTGTCGGGTCCCGGCACGTAGTCGCAGTCTCGGCACATCTAGGGTAGAGAGTGTCCATCCATTCGCTGAAGTGCTGATACTTGTGGGAACTTGGCATAAATCAAGGGTCATTGGTCATTACTGCAGTTAGCAAGTCGCTTGAGTTGTAGCAGCGTTCATATGGAGCAATGACATCGAAATTCACGGAATACCGCACCAAATTCAGAACACAGCTGTGATGATTTATATTGAGGTTAATGTATTTGGTAAGGGGGCAAGGACCAGTGGCGGGCCCTAGCAAATGCGGTAATGAAGCTTTGGGGGTCCATAAGAGATGGAGAATTGCGTGACTGGCTGAGCGACCATTAGCGTCTCAAAAATGACTCTGATTCTTTCGCTAGTAATTGGTTAGGGTCCGAAGATTAACCTTTTAAAGCCTAGCGGTAACTTTACCTACCACCAGGTTTAACATTAAAAAATTCTACGTGCTTATCACATTGCGTTTATGTGTTTTGTACGGATCTCAGAACAAACAGCGACTTTTGCCTTATAAAACATTAAGAGACTGGTTTTTATAACCGAAGTGGAGAGTGTTTACAGCGCGGTACGCACTGAGTCCTTATATAAAACAGATACGCTTCGTCTTTAAAGGGTTGATTAAAAAACGCAGACTGAGCGGCGTGGCGTAGTGGCAGTGTTTGGGAACTGTATGGTGGGGCGCCCAACTCGCGTCTTTGCCAGAACACGAGCAATCATGACTGAGGTCTTTAATGGCTTTGCTCAGCACCTACAGAAAATTCTGGGCTACTCCACTACATTGTCCTTCCAAATCTTTTCCAATTTTTCATTCATCTCTAACCCAAACATTCGACAATGAATAGGGTGAGATACTGGCAGTGTCGTCGAATAAGCAACGGAGTGAGACATGCGAAAGCGCAAGACCAGCGTGCAGATGAGCGTCACTCCAAAGACATCTTCACTTGCGCAAATGTTTACCATTCTTAGAATATTTTAGCGTAGACGTAACACAAGTTACTGGGGAAGCTAAATCAATGTCGAAATCCGTATAGTCGTCGACGTCTGTACTGGCGCCGAAACGTTATTTAATGCAGAAGACGACACTAACCCACAGAATATTTGGAGGGCTATAAGCCCAAAATGTTGGTAAAAGCCCATGCGTAAAGCCGAGAATTTAAGATCTTTTTACGTGTATTTTGCATTGTGTTACACCTTCAATTGTAGGAGAAAGATATTTTGAAGAATGTAGTCTAGTCCTGCTGTGGATGTACGTAAAGTAGGATGAAATGAACTGTTACTGACGAGACCTGACTTTCTGACAGCGACGAGCGCGAAGAAACAGCTGCGTCCATCTTTATGGTAGAACCCAAACATTCGCGAGACTTCAGTACGTCTCACGTTGGAAAATATTAATCTTAAAACCAAAAATGAAATTTCTTCGACATCTAATAACGTAGACGCTGATTACCAAATTTAGTCGAAGTCCGCCATGTAGTTTTGGAGGAGAAACTGGTGGACATGAAAAAAGAAACTGGTTTATTCCCTGTTAGGTCTTCTCCTTAGTGGTTGTATTCAAATAATACACAACCATGTATGAAGGAAGTTACGTGGTGGATGACAGCACGTTTTACATTTGCCTAAACTTCCCCAAACTTCATCTTGCGTAAGCACATTGAAGGAATGTGTTTCCCAAGTCACGCGAAACGGCGTGCTACCACGTCTGTGTGGTCTTCAAAGAAAATACCAGTGCGACAGTGAGGTCATTAGAGCGTCTATTTGTGGTTTATTTAAAGACGGCGTTAGTAGCTCGGGTTATGTAGTGCGAATTAGAGGATGGCAAGTGAATACTGAATTGAAAGGAATAGAATAAACCATGACATAATCTGACTTACTTTGTAGGAATTTGCTTGGACGGCGTGGCAGAAATTACGAAAAACCTGTCAGAAGAGACGCCTTCAGGTTTGAAACAAGGACCTTCCAAATACGATGCAGGAGTACTGGAGTGTGATGGGGTTTGCAATTTGAATGACCATATCACAGTAACTGCAAATTTTCAGACCGTGTAATGAAACGGTATCGGTTTAAAGATACCGAAACACGATTGTACCGAAATTGAATTATGTGAAGCTTCGGTGTTTTAAAGCAACTTCGTTATCAAGTTGTCTTGAGACGTTATTCTCCGTGGCTGCACCCACTCGGCCTGTTCAACTTTAACAGTACTTATGAAACCATACATTCTTAGATATTTGGTGTAATTTCTAGAAAGGCGGCTTTGTCCAGCGCAGTGATTACACTTCCACAGAACAACAGAACACTCACACAATATAAATAAATAAATGAATAAATAAATAAGTAAATAAATAAATAAATGATCAGGATTCGAACTTGTGATTTCGATTTTCGAGTGGACCAAGATCTGATAACGTTAAGGTAAATGTGAAATTGTGGTGAGATCTGCGCTATTGTGCGACATTACGCAGCGTTGAGTGACAGTTCTATACTGACGTTTGGGGACAACCTATCGGTCCCATCTTCAAGGGTCAAGAAGTCCAAAAATTGTGGTGTTTAATTAAACACAGTACTGTGGAGACACACGTGGCGTTGGCTTTAGCGTAATGAACCTTAGTTTACCATAAAAGGCGGGCTAATTCAAGAATATCTGAATGACTATTAGCTTATCAAGAAAGACTGTGCTTCATGTAATCAATTAATTTGTTAATTAGTTACGAGTTCTACCTCCAAGCGTTCATACCGCCAGTCTTCTTAGTCCTTCCCTCTTCTACCTACTTGTTCACAGTAGGTGTCGAGGGTTTGTGATTTCATTTGATCACACTCAGACACACACCACAGTCGGTAGGACTCCTCCGGACGAGGGATCGGCCCGTCGCAGAGACCTCTACCTGACAACACAAACACTCACAAGAGACAAACATCCATGCCCCCTGTGGGATTCGAACCCACGATCCCAGCAAGCGCTCGGCCACAGACCTACGTCGTAAGCCGCGTTCACACTTGTAACGTTACCGCGTGTTGTAACGCCGTAACGTTGCCAAGTGGCTGACATGATACGGAGTTACGGGCTAAACTTTCATCCCGAACAGTACGGCGTAACAGTATGCACCAAGCCTTACATTATGGGCCCACTTTGTTACGCGATGCCGAGTTAGTGCGATGTCTTTGCAGCTACAAGCAGCTTCATACATTTAAATACATTACGCTTAAAACAAAAAATAAAAGACAGCGGCGGTGGTGGCAAACGCAACTGTACTCAAGCAGGGAAGTGCACATTGGTTCAAGTTTATTAGCAGACTTGAATTTTCAACTGGTCAGTGGGTTATATAAAAATTTCACCAGAATGTCTCCCACTGAATGTGAATATTTAATTCATTTGATCGGGGAAAAAATCTCTAAAAAAGATACAACGTTCCAGAAAGCCATTTCTGTTCAAGAAAGGTTGGCACTAAGGCTACGTTTTTTTGGCAAATGGTGATTTGTACGTTGTGAACACGCAGTCACAAAAACCGTGCAAAAAGAACTGCACGACACTGCAGATCTGCACCAGTCATCATCAGAGAATCACGAAGAATGAAAAGACGGGAGAGGAACGGACACAGAAATACTTTGCTTTCACTAAGAATCTAGCCTTTAAAAAGGTAATAAAATCTGACCCCTAGGACGGTGGTGTACTGCGTACCTGACTCGGAGCACGTCCACACTTGCTCAAGCCGTAACTGTAACATCCCTTTGATGCGACATCACACCGAACAAGCCCGTAACGTTACACTGTAACCAACTTTTGATACGTTACGCGGTCACGAGTCGCGTCCACAATGTCACGTTACGGTGTTACGTTACGCGGTAACGTTATAAGTGTGTACGCAGCTTCAGACCGCGGGGCCACTGGGATCGGCCATAACGTCAATACTAGTAGGAAATCGATATTCATTTTCATTCCTCTATACTTCCACCACTGGAGGCAGGGCCACCCAACCCGATTTGCCGATTTCCCTACAACTCTGTCAAAAATATGCCATTGGCGAAAAATCGGTTTCTATAATTTTAATTAACCTTTTAAAGCCTAGCGGTAACTTTACATACGACCAGGTTTAACATTAAAAAATTCTACGTGGTGCCCACATTGCATTTATGTATTTTGTACGGATCTCAGAACAAACAGCAACTTTTGCCTTATAAAACATTAAGAGATTGGTTTTTATAACCGAAGTGGAAAGTGTTTACAGCGCGGTACGCACCGAGTCCTTATATAAAACAGATACGCTTCGTCTTTAAAGGGTTAATATTGCCTTTCTTAAAACCTCTGGGGTGAGAACAAAATTGATGCAATTCAATGTAGTGTCCGGGAAACGTAAGTGGGGGAAAGTACGAGTATTTTCAAGAATATTAAACTTTCACTGAAAAAGGATACTTGTTATTAGAACTGAAAACATTAATATGGCGACCACGCACAAAGGTAGCTGATGAAACTTCCACGAAGTTTGTGTGGTGGCTGTTATCACTACGTCTGTTAGTTGAGTGTCGGTTTCAATTTACCGACTTCTGCTCTCATATACTTAGAACTGTGTCCACGTAGCTGAGACTCAGTGCACTAATGTTGCAATTTACTGCCAGATCTGATCTCTCGGAACAACGAGACATATCATCACACTTAAGAGGGACAAAGGGAGGGACACGACGTGGCTTCATTCAGTTCGTACTGCGAAAGTTTATGATTCGACATTCAGCATCTTCTTCTTGTGACATGTGTAACGGAAAAAGTGGCTGTAGAAATGATAAGATAATATGCAGACACAAAACTTTTGAACACAGACCGATCAGCAGAGAACATGTATTAAAAAAAACTGTCAGGCGGTCATGGTCGGTCATGCGCACCACCCTTTTTGTCGCACTTCTCACTGCATTCCTTTTGCAGCCAGTGGAGCGTGCAGCGGACATCTCTGGACTACAATTAACGTTTGTATTTGGCTATAGTTCTAGATGATCCGTTCTTACTTCTTTCCTCACAGTCGTAACAAGTAGTTCTGGCCTTCCGTATGTAAACAGGGGAAGCCGACATATTTGAAAGGAATGTACTGGTCTCATAAATGTGAATTTATACCGTCTCTGTATGCAAATATTTACTCCTTGATCCGGTTTCTAAACCCGCTATTCTGTTGCTTTAAAGGCTGGAGATAGTATGTGCCTGAGGTACTGTACGTGGGCACTGGGATCGGCAAGGAGTTACTGTATTGCATGTGAATGTGAGCGTATAAATACTATGCTTTTGCGGCTTTGAGACGGTACTTTGCTAGAGCGTGCCTGTAAGCATCGCAATATTTGTCTTCCTCTCTGTCTGTTCGCATGAAACAACTCGAGAATTAATGAAAGGAATTTAATTAAGCGTGTTATTGGGAAGTTCTACTGAAATACGTCAGCACTTCCTAAGTTTTTGTTAAAGTAAGACAAACGTAAGGAATATTTCACATGAAAAATCACAGGTCTTTGCAACGGCATGTCGAGAAAATCGCCTATTAGACACCAAAAGTCGTACTTGTGGGGGCGAAGAATTTTTTAAATATCTTAACATATTTCCAGAAAATCTTTCGGTTTTAGGGATAATTTAAAAAAGAGATTTTATGTAGTGTAAACGTTTATCTCGAGAAATATCAGTATATAAAAAGTGTGTGATTGTGCCGCGTTCATTTTTACGATATGACTATATTTTCTTTCTTATTATCATATCTTCTACCTTTTTCCTCATTTGTGATACATTACTGTAGTATTATGTAGCATTATTCCTTACAAAAAGAAAGTTGGGGAGCGTATAAAATGATTAAAGGTAATAATCCACGTTTATTTAACACAGTCCATACTGTGTACTTGCTTATATTACAATAATATATACTCACACCAACGCATACACAATGTTAACACACCATATGCAGTCACTTTGACATAAAGCCCGGCATGTTGCGGTAAACTAGTACACCATCTTCAGGCGTGAACTACATTTAGCACTAAAAAACATACAAGCACGGTTTTAATAAACATCTTAACAACTGTGTTTGTGTGTTTTTAAGTGTTAAATGTGATTCCTCCACGAAGATGTTGTACTAATTACCGAAACATGTGGGGTTTCTATCAAAGTGACTGCATATTGTGTTGTAACTTTTTACACGAGTTGGTGTCAATAAATGTTACTGCAATCCACAGGTGTTGAAAATCATAATGAGCTGCTAACAAGACAGCACACTTTGCACAGTGTGGAGATACACACATTTTATTCCTTAGGTTACATTTCGTCAAATACACAGTACATAAGGAAATATTAAAATAAATTTGCACTTCCTTGTGGGACCACATATTTCGTGTTAGGTGTTACCAGATTTTAAAAGAACGTGCTTTTATACAAGTTTGATAAAATTCAATTTCAGCTTCGTGCGAAAGGTGTTCTAATAAAGAAAGGCAAAGCAATTTAAAATTCCAAAATACTTTGTTGTAAAGGGTGCGTTAAATTTTCAATGAAATACGCGTACGTTGAATATTTTTGGGGATTAAGGAATAAAGATTTGCTGACAAATGTATATGGCTACACCATTGCTTCATTTTAGGCACTTACTGCTGTGTGTGCGTAAATTGTTACTTACTGATGAAACATGCCAGAACCCGAGACTTTACAACGGGGCGCTTCCTCACACATTGCGATCTTTCATCTGGAATGTGTTTTTAGCTCGAGGACAAAACAACGTTTCACGTTTTTGTTGCTTGCTTCCATTAGTGAAGATGAGGGCATTGTATGCTGCTACAGGGCGACAGAAATAAGATGAAACAAGTTTTATGGTGCGACGAGTTGACAGAAATAAGAGGAAACACGTTGTGGTCTACTACAGAGTGACATCATTAGGACAGAACACGGTGTATGCTACTACAGGGCGACAGAAAAAAGACAGAACCCTTGTACGCTACTACAGAATGACAGGTATTAGACCGAACACACTAATAATTTCTACAGAGTGACAGAAATTAACAGGAACACTCTGAACGCTACTGATGTGGAAGAAGTGACGAATTACATTGTATGCTGCGACATGGAGGTAGAAATCAGACTAAATACGCTATTTGCTACTAAAGAGATGTAATAGGGAGCACGTTGTAAGCTACGACAGAGTGACAAATAAGAGGGAATGATTGTTCTGTTGTGCTACTGCACATTGCTAGAATTAAGACAGTTGGACTAATGCTTCTATTTGCAATACTTTTCTTGGTTTAGTCTCATAGTTGCGTACATTATGTTTTCAGCGTGTGAAGTTAGCTGCACGTACTCAACTGTATCGAAACAGTTGATATGCAAATAACCGTTCTTCTTGAAGATGACTCTGTGGTCCCGGCCTGCAGGCCGGGACCACAGTGAGTTCACGCCTCCAGTACACAGTACACAGTCAACAGCACATTCTCACTCAACTATAAAGTGCAACCTTAGTGTAACGATAACAAAAATTCTCCCTGAAGATGACCCAGCAAGGTCGAAACATGTAGGAGTGTGTTACAATTGATGATAAAACTCTTTATGCATTTGTTGGTGGTTAGTGTTTTTGTATAATATAGTGCACGGACATGGAACACATGAAATAACATTAATAGTGATTATAGCAGTACACATTGTGCATTTGTTTGGCGGTTTATTGCTTTGTAAGACAAACATATTTTGTTGTGCTAGAGCGTGAGGAACGTTACATAGAGCAAGTTGTGTGCTGCTACATTTGAGTAGAAGAAAGAGAAAACACATTGTTTATTACTGAGGTGTGCGAGAAGTAAGACATTTCGATCCGTCCGTATATTTTATCTACCAGAGTAGTTGGTTTACTTCAAAAGAATTTCGTATTAGGGGAATATCCTGTAATTTTTTTTGAGAAAAATCTTTGTTTGGGACTACGAAATTTATCCATATTTTTTGTTCCGAAGTACGGAGAATAAATGTGCTGCTAACTTATATTTTGTATGTTTGCTAAATAGTGCTGAATCTAGTATATGCAGTATGGTCATAAAGCTATTGAAGTGAGATTGTTTTGTTTTCCGAAGTTATAGTAGTAATACACCTTTGTACTTTAGGTAGAGAGCAAACTCAGTGCGTGTCTGTCCGCCTAACGTAGCACACCTTGCCACTGACAGTACCGCAGGTATGTACGATATCGTCTTTGCAACTGTCTGTCTGCACTTCATATTATCATAATATATACTTCTAGATTGAATATGTTTACATCGACTGTAATTGTTGATAAGAATTTTTTTATATATGGTGACCATGTAATACAACGTTAACTGGATACTGTTATATCTTTCAGTATACTCCATAAACCTCTCCATACACCGACGCACAACACATCTTCTTAACCAAGTTTTGTTCATCGTCTTAAAAAAGACAAGTTTTAATGACATTTTATCAACATAACAGTTGCATTTTAAGTTGTGACCAACTCTTGTTACCATATTGTGGTAGTGCGTGTGATTAGTGATTGTGTGAGTCCCTGAGGATGAACCATGCGACGGTTCGAAACATGTAGGAGCGTTCGTTCTGAAGAATTTAATGTGAATAAAGTGCATTGGTTGGTTTGTGATAATTTATATCTGAAGAAAAACGTTACTTCACGAAAATAACTGCATGACAAAAAATGAAAATTGGGAAGATTTATAAGTGCTTTCAGAGCAATTCTTACTTATGATAAGCATGTTACATACAGGGTTAATGCGTAGGCATATGTAAAATATCTCTGCCTATTCTGCTGCCAGTGAACAGCAATTCTGTGTTTGCAATAATTGGAGGTGGCGAATTGCGGGTTATTAAGAACTTATAGGGAGAATTTTGGAAACTCTTGTGGGCCCACGTCGCAATGAAATAAAATGTACAGCCTTGTTGATCTCACAAGCGTTCTATGGCTCATATCATAGAACAGTCTGCTTTTTCTCTGAAGTACAAACAGTACTTCCTTGGTAAAAACCCCACTTCTAAACTTCATACAGACATATTTGGCAGGGCAATGAAACTTTAGTTTTTAAAAGGATTACTTTTGGCTCAGCCGATCCCTGTTGCCGCGTGGTCTAAGGCGTAGGTCTGCGGCCGAGCGCTTGCTGGGATCGTGGGTTCGAATCCCACCGGGGGCATGGATGTTTGTCTTTTGTGAGTGTTTGTGTTGTCAGGTAGAGGTCTCTGCGACGGGCCGATCCCTCGTCCAGAGGAGTCCTGCCAACTGTGGTGTGTGTCTGAGTGTGATCAGGTGAAAATAAACAACCTCGACACTTACTGTGAGTAGGTAGAAGAGGTGAGGACTGCGAAACAATTTTGGCCTCAAAAAATTAAAAGATAGTTAGGCACTTATGTGAGATTATAATTATCCTTCTCATATAATAATGAGGAGGGAATTAATTGGACGCACATATACTCCTCAGATTCGTTTTAGGCGCGGTCACGACAAGCGTTTAAAAAATTTGCCTTTCATCACGTGTGGCTTCATACCGTACTTTTTAAAGGTCACTAGTGTGAGAATGCATTTGTTAGACCTTGATGGAGATTATTATTGTTATTATAATTTTTTATTTGCGTTATTATTATATAAGGCCAATCCCGGTGACCGCATGGTCTAAGGCGTGGGTCTGCAGCCGCTCACTTGCTGGGATTGTTGCATCGAACCCCGCCGGGGGCATGGATGTCTGTCTCTTGTGATTGTTGTGTGTTGTCAGGTAGAGGTCTCTGTGTCGGGCTGATCACTCGTCTAGAGGGGTCCTACCGAATGTAACGTTTCTATCAGTTTCGCCTTGTCATTCGTTCCTGTCTATCCGCATACAACTCGATAAAATATTTGTTACCATCTCGAAGCTTTGGAGAAACCAACTCTTTTATCCTGTCTGGAAGCGAACTGTTGTGTTGTGGTTTTGCAGTCCATGTCATAGTCAACATACGGACTGCTATATCTTGGCTCATTTTTGAACAAGAATTGTAAAGAGAAATAAAACAGTGTATTTACAATACCAAATTCCCCTTAAGTCTTGCGATTTTATTGAGAGGGAACATGCCGGAAATTTTAATCTTGAATTTCTTGATTTTTTAAATTAATTTATCGTAGTCCTTCCCTCTTCTACGTACTCACAGTAGGTGTCGAGGTTGTTTATTTTTACTTGATCACACTCAAGCACACGCCACTATCGGTAGGACCCCTCTGGACAAGGGATCGGCCCGTTGCAGAGACCTCTACCTGACAACACAAACACTGTACAAGAGACAAACATCCATGCCCCCTGTGGGATTCGAACCCACGATCCCAGCAAGCGCTCGGCCGCAGTCCTACGCCTTAGACGGCGCTGCCACTGGGATCGGCAAATTAATTTATAATGGTGTATAAAAATCCCAGTGACGGAGTTGCGTAATTTTTGGAGAAGAAAGAGCGCGAAGGTAAATGATAAGAAAAGCGAAAGTGCTGCTGTCTGTTGATAAACAGTGTAGAAATGTAGAACCAGTGCGAACTCCAAATACAGAAATTTAACTTAAATCTTCAAATAAGGAGAGAGATGAGTGCAGTATAGTTGTGATTGACTGCCCCATTTCTTTCTTTATCTGTATATCACAACGAAATATCACACATAAAGATGAAATTATCCAAGTTGCGCGATAAATGAAGTTAGACTGGCATATGGTGTGAGGTTTTTATTGCATGTAGCATCATCAAATGTTGCTGACAGCGTACGTTGCACATGGACTTCACTATTTGAGGCTTGCCACCCGCTGAATTGCGTTATTTTTTGTCGCTTGGCAATAAAATGTTTTTTCCCCTATAATATTAATGGCGTACAGTATGTGAAAGACGACAAATACTGGGGACGGAATAAACTTGCAGAAATCTGTAACACGGCTGTCGATAGGAGTGATAACCCGTTTCATAGTTGTTTCCTCCACTTTTATGTCCTTGACTGGTTTTTATGTTCTCCTCTTCAGTTTTCCGTTTATTGTTAATAACTGAACCCGCAGAAAAACGAGCAACTCTGTCTCTGCGGTGTTTCAGGTACTCAACAGCGGTTTTGATGAAGAACCAAGACTTTTGAGATATACCGCGGTGTGTACTGGTAAGTAATTACGCACGTTTCGAGGATCTTGCTGGCATTATATTCAAGGTTCGAGTTGTCCCCTTTAAAAAGTTACATTTGTGCAGAAAAATCGACGTAACTTAAACCACGTAAATAAATAATGTAATAAGATACGTGTAAATGTGAAATATTCAGTTCAGGTAGACTTTCAGTACGTGGTAACTCTTGGTTAAAAGTGGAAGTTATTGGGATGGCTGTTTTCATACGTTTCGACACAGAGTAACTAACTGTAAACAGAGCGAGTTCGGGATATATGTTGTCTTGTTTTGCTTGATTAGAATAATGCGCCCTTATTGTATACGTACTAATACTAATACTAATAATAAACCTCATTGTACGTGTAAAAGTTAAAATAAGGCGCTGTATATTTTCTCGGAGTCAAGAAGACTTACCTAATATCACTACATTTCTGTGTGATAATTGGTAGTAATTTTCGTGAAACATTGTTTCAGCCCGCGCTCCAGGAACGCATAACCACGCGTAAATCACGACGGCACTGTAACCACTACACTAATAAGTCGGTCCATATAGCTATATTTTTTGTAGTTGCTGGTAGTCTCTTACCTAGTCAAATGAAGTCTTGATAAGGCTTTTCTTGGAAGAAGGAGATTTCATTGCTGTTTTTACAACAGCTTGGAACCAATTATTATGAGAGTAATAATAATAATAATAATAATAATGAACATGTTGCTTCTCTGATACTCTTATGTACTTGTACGCACAACTCTATATCCGTGTGGGTCGTTTGAAGCTGTCCGCAGTAAATTTGTTATGCTTTGTTAACTGTACTGTACGTCCAGTTGTTTCTGCAAAACAATCCAAGTGTTTGTCGCCCTAAAGATCCTTGCTGTCATTTGTGCCATTAAATAAGTAATATTAATAAAAATAAAGCCCAAAATTTACTCACAAATTTAAATTTCTGGTTGCTACACTAATGGAAATGCATTAATATTTGGGCACAGCTCTGAATCTTTATCCTATACTTCTGTTTGAGAGGTACGTGGTATTGATCTCGATCAAATTATCGGCTCTTTACACAAATGTTTTGCTTTGTTTTATTCAGTCCAGTAAACCAATTGGGGCGTGAAGTTTACCACTCAACTCCTTCTAGTGCTGAGGTTAAGCATAAGTGGAGCTAAACTTCTACTCTTCCCATATGCCTTCATGGCGTGGACAGGGACTACTTGAGTTTTTACATTTTGCGGAATATTAGATTGATGAGAAGATGGAAGGAATATATACCAAGTATGACGGAATTTTAGGAAACGCAGTCTTTGATATCCGCATTAATACCGTCCTCCTGCCGGTGCTGCTGTCGCGAAGTGAACTTCACTTCCAGACTTCCCTAAAAGGATTCTTGTTTTGCATTTTCCATCTGTAGCACAGGTTCCATTTATGCCTAAACAACACATGTTATCGGCCGCTGTGTCTATGTTGCCTCCGTGGAAGTGTATGATGCTGCTTGCACTGCGGGCTGGCTGTGGTATCCCGGGGAGGTGACGTGGTTGAGTGCGCTGGGCTTGTAGACTGAGGGGCATCAGCGGGATTCTAGAGGGAACTCTTCGTACAGCTAAGGACTGATAACCTCGACTCCAAATAACGAATCTTGATGTGATGAATGATCGATTTATTACATGAAAACTGACATAACTGCTGCTGTCAAACACAACAAATGTTATTAATTTCGTCAATGTATGCTACATGTTCCGGCCGTACTGAACATCCTCACGCATTTAAATACATGACTTTAGAACCCAAAATAAAATGCATATATATATCAAATTTATGAGATCTAACGTGTAGCATATATTGACGAAACTAAAAAAGAATTTTTGGGATTGAGGCAACACGTATGTCAGTTATAATATGCTACAACAAAAGCGGATGAATTGCACAAAAACTGATTTATTTTTGCAGTAGACAGTGGCATATAAGAAGAGTTGATTAACTGATGAAGTGCACTGGGGATCATTATATGATGGAGTACAAAAATTGATACAATAAAACTTGCTGGGTGCTCTTTAGGTCTTCCACCATGGTATAATATTAAGAAGGAATTGGGCAGCGATTCCTGCACAATCTGTGATCAGGGAACTTCCTTGAGGCATAAAGGCCCTCTGTTTATATAGTCAAGTTCTGTGAGGCGATGTGTGTTATAGGGTTTTGTACAGCTTCAGACGTTTTCTTATTTGACCATAGTCGAGGGAGCTGGATTCTCAGTTTGGCCAACAGCAAGTCGGAAGTGTATTTCTTTTAAACCTTGGGGTTATTCGATCAGATAGTAAGTACGTGATAGAAGTCCATTCAGAGCAGAACTTGCTGTCGGTCGAGCTTCCGGTGTGTTTTATACAATCATATCCACAAGTTCGACACGCATTCCTTACATATTGCCTGTAATTAAAAGTAGCACCACGCAGAACGGGTCGTTATTTGCAGAATGCTTGGTAGATTAACCTATCTGGTCTGCATGCACTACTCCCCATGGGTAAACTTGCAGTAAATTAAGTGTGAAGTTGTAACTAAGTAGATGTAGGCTATATACAGCAGCTATATTACAGCAGACCCTAGGGCGACGACCCTGCACAGTATGTTCCGGGGTGCAGACGGTTGGTGGGGGGAATCATAATTGGGCCAGGACGGCAACTGCTGCACCCAAGAGCTCGTTCCAATGAAAGGAAAAATGACACCCAGCTCAGTGGCCTTCACTTTGGTATGGGGATTAGTAAGGAACATAAATTCCGCGGCGCTGGTAAGGAGCTGTGAGTGTACAGGCGACAGACGGAGCACTGAATTGGTTAAATTAACGCAATACACACATGTCAAAGTATATTACTTGAACAGCTGGCATTCAAAACTTGACGTTTTCGCAGTAGTGGCAATTATGTTATGGGGTTTTGAGACCCAATCCTGTTTAGTCTTACACAGTTGGTGGTTACCAAGGTTTTTGAGACCCAATCCTGTTTAGTCTTACACAGTTGGTGGTTACCAAGGTTTTTGAGACCCAATCCTGTTTAGTCTTACACAGTTGGTGGTTACCAAGGTTTTTGAGGACGCTGCTTTCTGCATCTTCATCAAGATGCAGGCAACACGTTCCTCCAAGCCGCTGGTAACCCTTTCAAGACGATGTATCCACATGGACCAGAGAAATATAATTAATTGACATTTATGTGGTTAGTCAAGAAATTATTTTCTCCTACCGACGCAGAAGAGTTCTACTCTTCTCTGTGACTGTGTGACACCCCTGAGGAGGAACCAGTCACGTGTCCAGTCGATGCTGAGGGCGTCTTTCCTCCGAAGTAAAGAAGCTGGAGGGTGAAGATGACAGTTTAATTCTGTCCAGTGATGTTAATAACGCGCGAAACATCTCTCATAAATCCATTCACTCATGGGCAGGTGCTTGCTTAAAAGGAGAGAAAAATTTGCCCTATTCTGTATCAGATGGCGTTAAATTTCATATAACCTGAGGGAACTCAATTCCTTCTAGTTCCGACGTTATGAATGTGTGGCGATACACATCCACTCTACCATATGGGTTTGTGGTGTGGTGTTGGTATAATGTTAGAGACAGTTTTATCTTCGTAAAAAAGAAAAGCCTATTATGAAATATGAGTTAACATTCCATCGAGTACACGCTGTCTTATTAAATATATCATTCCTAAATAATATTGTAATTAAAGGTCGATATTTCTTGATAGTTTACGAGCATCACTATCGTTATCGTCGTCGCCGCCGCCGCCACCACCGCCACCACCGCCGCCACCACCACCACCACCGCCGCCGCCGCCACCATCATCATCACCACCACCGCCGCCGCCGCCACCACCACCACCGCCGCCCCGCCGCCACCACCACCACCGCCGCCCCGCCGCCACCATAAACACCACCACCACCGGCGCCACCACCGCCGCCACCACCACCACCGCCGCCACCACCACCACCGCCGCCGCCGCCACCACCACCACCGCCGCCGCCGCCAC
>BLKM01004705.1:115122-126610 GCA_013340265.1 Coptotermes formosanus
CCAGCGCCGCCGCCACCACCACCACCACCACCGCCGCCGCCACCACCGCCGCCGCCACCACCACCGCCGCCACCACCACCGCCGTCGCCGCCACCATCACCACCACCACCACCACCACCACCACCACCATCACCAGTCATTACCAACCGATTGTATTTGTAATGAATCCTTTTTCCGTAAACTTAGTTATGAAAATTTTGAGATAATTTATTGGTTAAAAATGATTCTTTGCATTAAGCAGAACAATAAAAACATGCTTTACGATGTCCTATGAGACAACAAAGACAGGGGCGCATATACAAGTATCCAAGAGCTAAGAAGGGTTGCTATGAATGCCAACAGAATATGCACACACAATGAAGAGGGAGTAATAATAATAATAATAATAATAATAATATCATCATTCTCGACAATTGAGAGCTTATTAATAGTGTATATAACATTAGTTAGACCCAAACTTGAGTATGCCTCAACGTTATGGAACTGTATAACGTCTACTCACACCAAAAGCTGGAACGCGTTCAGCGGAAGTTCGCAGGCATGTGTCAAAACCATTTCTTTACTCATGACCACGTTACGAAGATTTTCTTAAATTTCTAAGGCTTCACAACCTCGACACCTGCTGTGAGTAGGTAGAAGAGGTGCGGACTACGAGGACTACGACAATCACGCTAATTTAGACACACACACACACACACACACACACACACACACACACACACACACACACACACACACNACACACACACACACACACACACACACACACACACACACACACACACAGGAAGACTCCTCTGGACTGTGATCAGCCCGACGCAGGGACCTCTACCTTACAACACACAACACACACAACAGAAAGACATCCATGCTGCCGGTGGGATTCGAACGCACAATCACAGCAAGCGAACGACCACAGACCCACGCATTAGACCGCGCGGCCGCTGGGATCGGCTGATGTTCGAAATACAGATATGAATCTTAAGGGGTTGGAGGGGGGGGGGAATCTTGTGTCTTAAATGGGGAATTTTTTGAATATGTTTCTTGTGGCTTCCAAGAATGGTAACTGAACTCTTCACTATGATTTTATTTATTTTACGTGTTTATGGATTTGCGATTTCTCTTGCAAAGCTTACAATGGCGACATAGAGTCTGGATAAGACGTATCGTATGCGTTACGTTCAAAACCCGTTATGATCTCTGAATTGAATAATATAATGAAGGAGAAAACCATGGCTCAAGCAGCTAGTCACCGCCCTATATCCCGGCTTGGTCAATGTGGGATTTGTGGCGGACAAAGCAGCAGTGTGATAGCTATTTCTCTCTACCCCTGTCAGTATCATAGCACCAATGCTCCGTACTCATTCACCTGTCATTGACATGTTATGGTCTTTATCGTTAAACATCACACATAAAATAGATTAACCTTTTAAAGCCTAGCGGTAACTTTACGTACCACCAGGTTTAACATGAAAAAATTCTACGTGGTGCCCACATTGCGTTTATGTGTTTTGTACGGATCTCAGAACAAACAGCAACTTTTGCCTTATAAAACATTAAGAGATTGGTTTTTATAACCGAAGGGGAGAGTGTTTACAGCGCGGTACGCACTGAGTCCTTATATAAAATAGACACTTTTCGTCTTTAAAGGGTTAATAATGCTTCCTGTAGACATTGTTGTGAAGTGGGATGTAATTTAAAAATGTTATGAGGAAGAACTGAGAGCAGCACATTCGTTCTGAGACCTAGACGTAGATGGGGAGACGTTGGATAGACTTAAAATAAATGGGATATAATTGTGTGGATTATGTTTAACTGGTTCAGGGGAGGATAGGTTAATGAGATTTTGTTGACGTAACAGCATTCGGTAAACATAAGTAGCAACAGGATTATTAACCAGCTGAACAAATATGAACAAATATATAACAGAATAAATGGCGTTATACGAAGACATTTTGGAAAACAAATGACTAAAAAACAAAACAAAGAATGCACAATATCACAGCTAAAGCGGCCTTAAAGTTCGGTAGTGAAGCCTGGGTGCTGAAGAAACGAGGTGAACAAAGAGTGGAAGCAGCACAAATGAAATTTTTAAGACATTTGCTAGGAATTACTAAGTTAGACAGGGAAAGAAATCAGTTGGTCTGTGAGAAACTTGGAGTGCAGAACACAGTTTTGAAAACAAAACAATACCAGTGACAGTGGCCACAACACATAGAGAGAATGGGCACAGACAGGATACCCAAACAGGCACTGAAATATAGGCCGAAGGGGAAGAGAAGCATAGGACGCCCAAGGAAAAGATGGAAGGCCCAACTTCACCTTCAGGGATAAAGAACAGGCATTATGACTAACACTTTACATCTTATGATGATGCTGATGACAAATATGATCTCTTAGGAAGATTCTCTTCTGTGATTAGTTATTTGGTGAGGTAGGAAAGGAATATTTCCGTGTGTTGAATGTTTAGTGTTGGCAACACTGAGAGTGATGACCATTGAAATTTATATTCTTGCCTGCAGGGTCTGCTCATTATGGGGTTTCTGTTAGTTTCTCCCCATAAAGTTTGGGCTAACAATATAAGGTAATAAACAATATCGCCAGTACGCATGTACTCGGGATTAAAATTAAGCTGGGGGATGTCAAACCAGTGTTGAATTATTTAGGAATTTTTAAAATCTGGTTGCAGTTGACAAATTTACTATCGGTACGTGACTAGAACGCACAGATGAAGATGCAACTCTTCGAAATACTTCATGTTGCAGCGCGCCTTATTAAAAACTTGATGTCGGGTTTAGTGATGCAGTAGAATTATGTCGGAGTGACAACAGAAATTCTCTCTAAGATGATTAACTCACTTCTGATAAATGTTCAGTTCCTCTTCAGAACTCTCTTCCTGAGATCTCCAGAGCTTTTTCCTCTATCGACTACGAATATTAACCTTTTAAAGTCTAGCGGCAACTTTACGTACCACCAGCTTTAATATTAAAAAATTCTACATATTGCTCACATTGCATTTATGCGTTTTGTGTGGATCTCAGAACAAGCAGCGATTACTTTCCTATACAGAATTAACAGATTGGTTTTTATAACCGAAGTGGAGAATGTTTACTGCTCGGTACGGACTGAGTCCTTATATAAAACAGATACGATTCGTCTTTAAAGGGTTAATATTACTAGCGTTCAATAAATGTGTGCGGACCGGGATAGCGCAGTCGGTATAGCGACTCCCTACGCGTTGGACGGTCCGGGGATCGAATCCCGGTGGAGGCGAGATTTTCTGCAGCCGTCCAGATCGGCCCTGGGACCCACCCAGCCTCCTTTACAGTGGATACCGGGTCTCTTTCCCGAGGGTAAAGCGGCCGGGGCGTGGGGCTAGTCATCTCATCCCTTTCTCGTGCCGAGGCTCACGAACGGGTAGAGCTATACCTCTACTCCCCCTCTTCGGCCCTCAGGGCCTGTTATAGGGTGAACCTTTACCTTTTTAATAAACGTGTTTCGTAAAACCCACTTTGAAGAGTAAATTGCCTTGTTAATGTTTACGAAAACGGCGCTATTCTGAAAAGTGACGCCGTGTTGTCTGATAGCTCCTTATTAATATTCAGGAGAAACCTGCTACCTTAATCTTCAGGGAGAACGATTAAGAATTTACCAAATCCCACAGGACCGCCGTCTTCATATTTACTGCCGAAGACGCGACTTCTGTTCCAGGGCACTAGTGGCGTTGAAACAGGTTTTTCTGTAAGCACTTCTTTGTGTCCTGTGAATTATCATTTCGGTACGTCGAGGTTGTATGGTGTAAGTACTGGCAACGTTATTAAGCAAAACTAAAAAAATTATGTAGCGTGCTGACGGGGATATTTGGGCCTAAGAGAGACGAGGCGACAGGGGAGTGGCACAGACTACATAACGAGGAACTTAATGACCTGTACTCATTACCGAGTATAGTCCGGGTAATCAAATCGAGAAGAATGAGATGGGTGGGGCATGTGGCATGTATGGGGAGGGGGGGGTGCATACAGGATTTCGGTAGGGAGACCTGAGTGAAGGGGATCACTTGGGAGACCCAGACGTAAATGGGAGGATAATATCAAAATGGATCTTCAAGAAGAGGGATAGGGGGGACGGACTGGATTGAGTTGCCTCAGGTTGGGGACAGGTGGCGGGCTCTTGTAATGAACTTTCGGGTTCCACAAAATGCGGGACATTTCTTGACTAACTGAGGGCCTATTAGCTTTTCAAGAAGGACTCTGCTCCATGGAGTTAGTTAGTTATGTGTCTTGTACAGTACCGACAGGTGTAATGGGCGGAATGTGCTGAGAACGACCCTTAAAGTAGAAACCACAGCAAGCGTTGGGAGAATTGTAACATATTTGTCTCAAACCTGAAGGGACGATAGCCTAAACTTCTGAGACGTAATCGTAAATGGGAGAATGATATAAAAACGGATGTAAAAATGATGTGTCTTATTGTGTGGAAAGGAATCAGATGTTTCTGAACACTGACCAGACGTTGGAAATTGTGAACGTGGCGGTGAAGAGGGAAGAAAAGGAGACCATAAATTAAACACAATTATTTAGATTTTTTTTGTTTCACGACAGGCTATGGGCTACATGTTCAAACCTGCTGGGTCATATTCAAGGAGAACACATTAGCGGGAACAAGCGTCAAGTTTATGCCATACCTTTTAGCGAATATGTCGTAACTCTAAATTTTATATAGCAAGATCCTTTTAAATTTTACGCGAAATTCGTATAAAAGTTCGTATGATTTTGTATACGTCATATAGAGGGTGTTTTTTTCTGACTTGACTTATAATCGTTGGTTCGACGCTCGAATGAGTTTTTATTTGTCTCTATAAATATTACTATCACTGCGATCGTTTGTCTAGCTCCCGTCATCGAATATTAATCCACTCGACGCGCAACGTACGACGCAATGCTGGCAGAGCGCTGGGCGAAGAGTTGGACCGGGGTTTATCAGTCAAGCAGGAAAAAGAAAACACCGTATAATTCCACATGTTCATTTTTATGACTTTTAGTAATATGTTAAAATGAAAACTAATTCTTATTGTTATTTTATTTTATTACAAAAGTGTAGACTTTACTAGTGAGACGTATTGTATTTCATTGCTTGTTGTCACTGTGCTGTTGTCTATTATCTAAGTAGCAGCATGAAATAAAAAGCAGTACACTACAATACGTTTTCCTAATAATGTCTACAATGCATACAAGAAAGGACAATAAAAATAAGAAGAACTGGTTTGAGTTCTTTGGTTGCCTCCGGGCTCGGACCATCGTCAGGCAGTAAATGCATTTAAGGTTATTCGTTTCGCAGTCCTTATCTCTTCTACCTGCTCACAGCAGGTGTCGAGGTCGTTTGTTTGCACTTGATCACATACAGACACACACGATAGTCGGTAGGATTCCTCTGGACGAGGGAGCGGCCCGTCGCAGAGACCTCTACCTGACAACACAAACACTCACAAGAGACAAACATCCATGCCCCCGCCGGGATTCGAACCCACGATCCCAACAAGCGCTCGGCCGCAGACCAACGCCTTAGACCGCGCGACCACTGGGATCGGCCATTTAAGGTTACTGAGGATTAAAAACCTTTCCATCTTGAGCAGTAATTTAAATTAAATCGCAGTGTCATTTAGTGGTTGAAAAGGTCGTATCACATGAGTTGTATAGTAATGATATTTCATAAAATACATTGCCTAAAACTGGCATTTGTGTTAGCTAACGATTTCTGCATGACGCTAATCCAGTAGGATTGGAAAGTCTAGGACGGATACTGAAACAAGACAAAAAGGTAACTGTGTGTGGCGTGGTGGTCTGTTTTTCCTCCTGTTGATACTGAAGGCGCACGGTTTGATACTAACACATTCAAAATGATACTAGATGAGAGAATGTTAGTTTGTCAAGGAGTGTGCACTGTGATGCGCCGAACAATTCAGGGAACTTGGCAGTGTGGGTGCTGAGACTAGTGTACATTTCGCTAAACAGATGTGGCTATTATGTCAGGTATGCTGTGTGTGTGTGTGTATGTGTGTATGTCAGGTGTGTGTGTATCAGGTATGTGTGTGTGTCCGGTATGCTGTGTGTGTCAGGTGTGTATGTCACGTGTGTGTGTGTCCGTCCGGTATGCTGTGTGTGTCAGGTGTGTGTATGTGTCAGGTGTGTGTGTGTCACGTGTGTGTGTGTGTCCGGTATGCTGTGTGTGTCAGGTGTGTGTGTGTCACGTGTGTGTGTGTGTGTCCGGTATGCTGTGTGTGTCAGGTGTGTGTGTGTCGCGTGTGTGTGTGTCCGGTATGCTGTGTGTGTCAGGTGTGTGTGTCACGTGTGTGTGTGTGTATGTCCGGTATGCTGTGTGTGTCAGGTGTGTGTGTGTCACGTGTGTGTGTGTCCGGTATGCTGTGTGTGTCAGGTGTGTGTGTGTGTCACGTGTGTGTGTGTGTGGCCGGTATGCTGTGTGTCAGGTGTGTGTGTGTGCGCGTATGTCAGTTGTGTGTGTGTGTGTCGCCTACCACCTGACTATATGTTCATTGACAAAAACCCCGCTGCGAATTACTTGGTTATACTAGCACCGTTTTCCCACTCCGTGGTGGCTACATAAACATTTTGACAAGAGCATTATTCTGACAGTCACATAACTCGTTTTCAGGACCCCCTGCCTACAGTACCAAGTACAGTGCAGAACGCAGTCTAAATAAAACACTGTCTGGAATTTCCGTATTTAAATAAAGATATACTTACGGAGTGTTTCTGTTTCCTTTCCCCACCCGGAGACATATCAACCATTTGTATTCTACCGGTGTCTGATGGCGGTCACCTTGTGGCTGACATTACCAACACTCTCCACGGTGCAAGCCAACAAGAGTTGCGCGTTCTGTTTCCCGCTATTCTACACCTGTCACTGTTTGTCGTAGGAACAAATGTAATGTGCACGAACCTGATCGCAATAGTCGTGTGGCACTGTCCTTTCTTTCTTTCTTTCTTTCTTTCTTTCTTTCTTTCTTTCTTTCTTTCTTTCTTTCTTTCTTTCTCTCTCTTTGTTTGTTTGTTTGTTTGTTTGTTTGCTTTGTGTTTGTGTGTGTGTTTGTTTTGTTTGTTTCTATGTATTTTATTAAATATACACCATATAAATTTGCAATAAACTTTGCCGATATTAACACCAATTTATACGGCAGAAATATTATAGTAAAACAAAGTAGAGTAAATTGTCCCCTGCGCATGACATGAAGGAATAATAGGCAGTCGAGGTAAAGCTCCACTTATTCTTAACTTTTGCAGTAGATGAACGTGAGAATCAGCTTCACGCCCTTGTTGCTGTACACCTGAGGCGAGCGCTCCTATAACCATTGAATAGGACGCCGGATGATCTGGGCGCTTTGGAAATGAGATAAAACTTTGTCCCCGTTGAGAGTCGAACTACGATCCCTCTTTCGTCCAGCTCGACGCCTAGTCACTATGCCGACTGAGATATCGTGGTTTTAGTAATTTAACAGTCTCTTATTATGTCCATTAAACCATCAGAGTAAAACACGTAATTAATTGGCTGATAAGTTTGATTTCTGATACAATTTTGAAGCAAGGGTGTAGTTAGGATGGGGCTTGTGACGCAGCTGCCCCGGGCAGCAGAGTCAAAGGGGCGGCGAAAAAAAGGTATTTTAAATGAAAAATTCTGATTTCTTGTCCTCAAGAAATTTTAAATTGTTGAGACAAGTGAAGGGAAATTCAACAAATAATTGTGCATTTTTTAAAGTTCGTAATTTCTTCCAGAGTTGGCCATTGTTAATGTTTGCCGCAGGCATAAAAAACCAGCTGCACCACTACATGTATATTCAACACACTATCATAAGCAACTTTAAAATACAAGTTAATTAAGCAACAGGTTTTGACTTATTTTTCAAGCCATCATCAGGCCTTAATGTAAGAAATTTAGTGGATATTTACAACTAGTATTAAGGCCTGACAATAGCTTGACAAATAAGCCGAAACATATTGCCTAATAACCTTTCTTGTAATATTGTGTATGGCGGAGTACTGAATATATATGTAACTGATGACAAAACCGATATGTGTCATCTTAAATGTAGCTACGCCACTGTTTCCAGGCACACGTTTTGCTCTTAGGATATTCATTAAAGTTTAGAAAATGTTCTCTCTTTGTGAGGTAAAGATAGGACATTTTGCTTATAATGTTCGGTACGTTCGTGTCAACTGTCTACTCGCACAAATTGGACGCAATCAAAGACGTAAGAATGATATTATAAACAATTTTTTTGTTTGCGTGAAACAAGTAAATTTTGTTTAACTGCTAATCACTGCTTGTGTGCTACAGAGACATTGTTTTTCGAGATTTCAAGCGCATTCAAAAAGTTGCGAAAAGTGGCTGTTATTTTCGTCATGTCTGCCTGGCTGTCCGTCCGTTCGCATGGAACAACTCGGATCCCACGGGACGAATTTTCATTATATTTGCGTATTTTTAGAAAATTCTTGAAGGAAATTCAATTTTCATTAAAATCTGACAAGAATAACGGCGACTTTACATGAAGGCCTATATACATTTATGATAGTACCTCCGTCAGTTCTTCTTAGACTGAGAAATGTTTCGGGTAGGAAGTGTAGAAAAAAAAACACATTTTATGTTCAATAATGTTTTTTTAAAAAATCGTGTCCTTTACGAGATAATGTGGAAAAAATATGGTAGAGACGGACAGGTCACGGATGACAATACATTACGGTGCATGCGGTTTGCGTGCTGTGTAGCTGAGGTTACAGACACAGACTCAGAATATGTCATACGTATTGCTTTTCCACGGCAAAGTGGTAGTCGAACGCTTCCCAGTGTTACGTTGTACGTACATTGCTTCTCTTCTTATTATAGGAATTAATTACATTCTGTTTAAAAATGTTTCCTCGATTGCGTAGATTAATAACATCAAATATTTTAACGGTTTGTAAACCCTAAAATGCTGCTGAAATGTATGTATTGCTGATACGGTAGTAGTACTCCTATATTTCGTTGGGAAAATTGAAGAAATCTATAAATAATTTCGGTATCAGGAAGTCTTCTTTTTCAGTATTTGAAATCAAGTCTTGGACATCGTGAAGAAGGATTCATTATCACTCTACTGTGGCATTCAGTAGCTTAGGTAGTTGTGCGAAAATTTTGTATATTGCTGCAAGTTTTATTTCTATAATTATAATGCGTAACACTCAAGTTATGTAGGAAATTCTCGCAACTTAGTGACATCTCTATGTCTCGGCGAAATACAACGTAATACATTGAATTTTACTGGGTAGTTAGATGCTGTTTTATCTAGTTTATCCTCTGTTTTTCAATAAAGTGTAACCTTATGACTGAAAATGTTATATTGTCGTGTTTGTCATTGTTGTTTGGATTCAGTTGTGTTCCCTCGACAGTTTCGATTGCGCGTGTGTCCATGAAGCTCGATTAACCGTTTAAAGACGAAAGTGCCTGTCTTATAGGACTGAGCTCGTACCGCCCAGTAAACACTCTCTACCTCTGTTATACAAAAACCGGTTACTTAATGTTGTGTAAGGTAGAGTTGCTCTTTGTTCAGGGATCCGTATAAAACATATAAATGTGCTGTGAGCCAGAATTAGAATTTTTGAATGTTAAACCTGGTGATACATACAGTAACCGCTAGGCTTTAGAAGGTTAAGGTACCTCCCTGTGACGTAGTGCTAACAAATCTCTTTGAAGGATTCTGTTCTTTCTGTAGACAGGAAATACTTAGCAAGACGAATGGCGAATTGACTGCTTCCACTTCCTCCTGTCAGCTTCTGAATGACAAGAAAAGAGGCGCTAAATAAAATGGGAAATATTTTAGGGACGTGCAGGAGTTGTGTATAGAGTTTTGCGGAAGCCTTTATTGTGGTCAGGGTTTCAGTCTGGTTTTACTGGCGGCTGAAGGAGTGTCTTAAGTAGATATATTTGTCAAAGTGGAATTGTATGTTGCTTAATAACAGACTATGTGTAAAAATCGGTGCCTTAAAGCTAAACAATTTGGGTAAAAGACTACAAAATTTTAAGCAACGATTTGGTTAACAGTGAAGGTCTAGACGTGTGTCTTTTTTTTTTTTAGTGGTGAAGGGCCCCGCAGCAGACGCTACGGACGCACCGCAGCCTTGAGGCTTCTTGTGCAACGCTGTGATGAAGATGACGATGATGATTATTATTTTTTATCCTTTTCCTAGTAATGGAGCAGAGGTGTAATAAAGGGGAAAACCGAAGTACTCGGGGAAAAACCTGTCCCAGTGCCTCTTTGTCCACCACAAATCCCACATGGACTGACCCTGGATCGAACCCGGCCCTCCGCGATGGGAGGCCGGCGGCTAACCGCCTGAGCCATGGCACGGCTCAGACGTGTGTCTTGGTTGTGCCAGAGCAAATCTCAGCCCTGCCATCGGCTGTTATGACAGGATGTTTCGCGGAAGTACTCCGTTTCTTCGGGGACGCGGTGGCGCAGTTGGTTGAGGCACTGCGCTACAAACCGGAAGGTCGCGGGTTCGATTCTCGCATGGTGTCATTGGAATTTTTCCTTTCGGTCGCACTATGGCCCTGGAGTCGACTTAGCCTCTAACAGAAATGAGTACCAGGAATATTTCCTGGGGGGTAAACGCGGCCGATGTGTAGAGCTGACAACCTTACCACCTTCAAGTGCCAATTGTCTATAAATTTGGGAACCTTAACCTCCTGGAACCCTCAATTACACCCCTCAAGGGCTGTAATGGGATTGCTTTACCTTTACCTTTACCTTTACTCCGTTTCTTCAGTCAGATCATAAACCTGTTCGTACCTCAGGACCTCTACAAAGCAGTGTGAGTAGCCAAAGGAAGAGTAAATTATGGATCAGTGTATTTTACTGTGTCATACACAAACGCTTCTTTCTACTTGACATCCCTTTTGACCTGCATCTACATTTATTGCAGTTAGGAATGTACTGATACAGACTTAACCACCGTCATTCACAATTCACAGACAGGTCTTGAACTTGAAGACGGAATCAGCAGGTTTTGCCGAAACGTTGTTACCCATTTACCAGACAACACGTGTGACATTCCAAAAGACCATGGTGTTTGTACTCGCCATCACGTGTGCCTCATATCTCATAACTAAAGAAGATGATGGATAGATATGCGTATGGAATTTACAGGCCTTACGAAAAGTAAATAAGTTTTTTGCAACGCGTTGTTATTAGATTTCCTGTGTGATAATTTCCAGAGACTTGTGGTAAGAAAAATGTCTCTCTTACCGGATGTGATGCCATTGCATCATATCCGGGAAGAGATATTTACAGACTTCTTTCTACCTGATGTTGGAGGCTGGTGGTTCCCATGAATATGTATGTATGTATGTATGTATGTATGTATGTATGTATGTATGTATGTATGTATGTATGTATGTATGTATGTATGTATGTATGTATGTATGTATGTATGTATGTATGTAT
>BLKM01004705.1:131546-255964 GCA_013340265.1 Coptotermes formosanus
TATTTATTTATTTATTTATTTATTTATTTATTTATTTATTTATTTATTTATTTTATAGACTGGGTGACGTAACACACCAGCAGGCAATTAACCTACTCGTAATAGTCACTGCTGCGAGAACCTCGAATCTAAAAATGTGTTGTGCTCGAATTTAAATTGTCGAAGTCTCTAGAGGTAAAAACGAAGTTCGCCTATAAACGTTGGTACCTGTTTCTAAGAACATCTCAGCCAGCACTTGTTAACGTTTTCAGTTTCTGAAGACAAATTTTAAGTATGTCGGTCACAAAAATTGAGAAGAAGATGGAATATAGTAAAACGAAAAGAAAGAAGATAAAGGAGCGGATATAGAGTAAAAGGCGAAGAGAGATATTGGTAGAAAAATGAGAAAATGGTTAAAAAAACAATAAGGAAGGTAAGAAGACTGAAGGAAGTATGTAAGAAAAGGCCGATCCCAGTGGCCGCGCGGTCTAAGGCCTAGGTCTGCGGCCGAGCGCTTGCTGGGATCGTGGGTTCGAGTCCCGCCGGGGGCATTGATATTTGTCTCTTGTGAGTGTTTGTGTTGTCAGGTAGAAGTCTCTGCGACGGGCTGATCCCTCGTCCAGAGGAGTCCTACCGACTGTGGTGTGTGTCTGAGTGTGATCAAGTGAAAAACAAAAACCTCGACACCTACTGTGAGTAGGTAGAAGAGGTGAGGACTGCGAAACGAAACGAATGTAAGAAAAGAGAATAAGCTGAAAAAGAGTGTTGAAAGGAGTTAACCTGATGTGAGCAAACCCACACGATACGCCCTCAGCAACCGCGCGGGGTTTTACGTCGTAAAAATGCGATTGGCAAGTCGGCGGATCTTTAACGTCATAGGCTGTGAGGAATTGAGGCTGGAATTTTGCACGTCCGATTTCGTCTATAACATGTTTCTTTACGATAAAAGGAAGAAACTAATGGTAAGAGAAAACAACTCAATTAAGATAAATTATTGAGCAATTTAACATGCGATTACGAAGTAATACCTAGTAATATATATTTCAATCGTGAGAGGTAAAGTTCACGGTGCTGATGATTGGTGATACTTAACCTTCTAAAGCCTAGCGGTAACTTTATACACGACCAGGTTTAACATAAAAAAATCCTGCGTGGTGCTCACATTGCGATTATGTGTTTTGTACGGATCTCAGAACAAACAGCAACTTTTGCCTTATAAAACATTAAGAGATTGGTTTTTATAACCGAAGTGTAGAGTGTTTACAGCGCGGTACGCACTGAGTTCTTATCTAAAACAGATGAGCTTCGTCTTTAAAGGGTTAATCAGTTGTAATGATAACGATGGCATGAGTTAGGGAAATTATTAAGTAGGTGGAGGGGAAAGGGAAAGCTAAAGACCGTAAACAAAGAAACTGTTATGCCGCGGATGAAGCACTAGTACCTAGAGAAGGAAAATACTACGTCAGTGTTCGCTCTAAGCTACGCGGGTGCACGGTCGCGGTTAACTGAAATGCCCCCACGCACCCTGAATTGTTGCCGCGCAGTTGGAGTATTTCAATTTTCATTGTAAATATTCTTATTGTGCGTATTACAAAAAACTTTTAAATGCCGCGCAGTCGTCAGGTCGTGTAAACATTTTCTGCTCAGGGCAGTAGCAGGTCCGCACAACTGTAAAAAATAATTAGAGGGAGTGTTGGAGTGCGTTCATGATCACAGCCTTAGAAAACACTGCGAATGGAGAAGCGTCGTTCCGTGACTTTTATTTTACTTTGTCTTAAGTCAATTTGACAGTGGTGCATGAGAACGAAAAGATCTTCGGAAGTATTCATGGCAAAACTAATGGGAAGACCTAGGATACCTTATATCGGATTACGAAAGTGATTTAGAAGATAAGATACAAACATACAACAACATACATGGCGTTATACGAAGGCAGTTTGGAAAACAAATGACTAAAGAAACCAAATTAAGAATCCACAATATCACAGCTAAAGCAGCCTTAAAGTTCGGTAGTGAAGCCTGGGTGCTGAAGAAACGGGATGAACAAAGACTGGAAGCAGCACAAATGAAATTTTTAAGACACTTGATGGGAATTACAAAGTTAGACAGGGAGAGAAATCAATCAGTGAGGGAGAAACTTGGAGTGCAGAACATTGTTCTGGAGATAAAACAGTACCAACGAGAGTGGCTGCAACATGTAGAGAGAATGGACGCAGACAGGATACCCAAACAGGCACTGACATATAGGCCAAAAGGAGAAGCATAGGACGCCCAAGGAAAAGATGGAAGGCCCAGCTTCATCTCGAAGGATAAAGAACAGCCACTACGCCTAATACTTCACAGCCCATGATGATGATGATGATGAGGAGGAGGAGGAGGAGGAGGAGGAATGGGAAGATGAAGATAAAGGTATTTATCGTGGAAAACCCCACATTACAAAACTGGCTTCCTATTGGTGCGGGGTCTGGAAGGGTCCAGGGCTTTAAAAATGGAAAGTAGGACAGACGGACGGACAGAACGGTTTCATTTGAGGTGAAAGAATGCACTAGGTGTGAAGTAATACAACCCTAACCGTCAGGGTGGCCGAGAGGACTGAAATATGTAGTATAGTCTGGATAATAAATTTACGGTATTTGTGATCCAAAAATCTGTGTTCCTTTTTGGTTGAATTAGGTGATAAATTTGGAGTACAGATGAAAATGTGTTGCCAGATAATGCAAACACAGAAAGGGGCACGGGGATCTAATTGCTGTAGTGTTTTCCTTTTCGTGACCAGAATCGCAACGTGGACAACTCGTGTGCGGCACGTGCCTCGGGCGCATGAAGGTGCGTGTGGAAGAAAACTATTCAATAAAATTTGCAACTTTAACCAAACATTCCATACCATAGTAAAAGAGAGAATTTCTTGTAAACCCAAATTAGAAAAGGCATTCCAAATTTCTGACTTTGCGTGTTATTATTTGCATTCGTCTTTCCTCTCTGCTTACTCACAAACACTCTTCCCTTTTTTCGGAAATAGTGATTGCTTCATGGTAAGGGATGAAATTTGAATACAAAGGGTTAAGGTCGTTCAAGTGACCCGTGATAGGCGTATCGTGTTTTAATTGTTCTTGTTGTCTGGCGATACATAGGAGTTGAAAATAAAATCATGTAATTCTTGCGAGTTATCAGGCTACAGCCTTGGTTTAGTTGAGGCCTTAGCTCTTCTGAGATGTTACGCGTCGTAGGCCGGTGTTTGGTAACCAGCTACGAACGTAGGCCACATAACATCACAGAAGAACGAAGGCTCATACGAATTTTGTTTAATGTTAAAACAAAACTGAGGTAAGAAATTTAGGCATCTGTGTAGATGAATTAAAATATAAATGTTTTTAAAAAGGTAAAACATTTGTAAATATCTTGTGTATCAAATGATGAAAGACTATTATCGTGACAACCCAGTGTTATTCAGTAGAGAGTAAAAGAGGTGTAAGACCTGAGTTCAGATAGATTCTTGTAATTGTTTCTGTTGTTATTAAACGAATATCAGGTCTTTTTCATTGATCACTTCTCAGACTACCAGAACAAGACAATGACTCTTGAATTATAAGCGATAGTATGGGACACAGTAAGAGGCGAAAAATCTCAGAAAATGAAATATTGAAGAATGTTGGAATTGGCTGGCGAAAAATTTATTGAACGCTCATAAAACACCAAGACATTTTAAGTTCGGCATCGGTGTTTGACAGTGAGAGTGGCAGTTACCAGTCAACTTCTGCGGTTGCACCTGATATCAGTGTGTGAGGTCTACCAACTATTGCCAGTGCTGACATTAAGAAAGTCAGGGACCGGCCAAAAAATAAAATAAATAAGAAATTCGAAACAAGAAATAAAAAGTAATATCTGCAATGCCCATCTGAACACGTATCTGGGCAGCGAAAAGAAGCGGATTTTCCTGAATCAACATCGACAGATGGGAGAAAACTCTCAGGATGCATGCCTTTTTTTATGCAACTTCTGTTTTCAGAACCATAGAAGCAACTGGCTAACAGGGCAATACTCTGAAATCAAATAAGTCCCCTTGCTCTTTTCCACACGTATTAGTCGAGCAACGCTTTCCAAACCGAATATTGGAAATGTGAAAAGAGTATTTAATGGCAGGAAGAATATCAACTGTATGGTGAAAAATGACAATTCAACTAGTAATTTGAAAATCTCTGGAAAGGGACATCCTACTAAATTTTATTGTGCGAAAACATATCAACCATGCACGAGAGGAAGCTACTGAAAGCGGTAAAAAATAATGGAGAGCAATTGTGAAATTAATACAAAGTGAATGGTGAAGGCCGCCAATTACAACTAAGTTCTATATTTTATTGGTATGTAAATTTAATGCAACATATTTTGGTTTAAGTTAAAAAAGCTTTCATTACGCGAAATTTGAGTACCAAATAAAATTTACCATGTAAATTATATGGTAACTTTTATTTGGTACTCTAATTCCCGTGATTACGGCTTTTTAGTGAAGCCGAAACACGTTGCATTAAATTTATGTAGTACTGAGAGGTAAAAATTATCTATTTTTGACGGCCTTCACCCTTTACTGTGTACCTTCATCACAAACAGATGCCTCTCCTGTAAATACCTGAAAGCAATTTTGGATGCTATGACGAAGAGTCTTTCAAAATACAAATAAAATACTTTTTTTTTGACAGCACAATATGTGACCCGTCTCGAGACATGAAGTTTTAAAAGAACCGCCTTCTGAATTGTATTTTCTTTCGGGTGATTAATCTGTTGAAGTGGATGCTGTTAATCTTCGTAAATCAGAAGTGGTTTTCAGTCCTAAATAAGACAGTGATCTGAACACCGCGGAAAAGGCGTCATGAATTCAGTCTTAAAAACGATGCCACAGAGTTGTTTGCAGGTGTTTCATCTGTAGCAAGTTTGAAATGAAGCCATTTAATTCACGAACACATGTAAGTGGATTTTATTTATTTTCATAAGCTACTGTTTTAACACTTTTATTTTTTTTAACAAATGTGATTTCTGGCGAAAGAAATTTCAATAAACTAAAGACAAATAAAAACCATTTTTGAGAATCCACATATGTTAGGGGAATGTAAAAATATATCCACCTTGTAAACAGAAGAAGAGGTGGCGAATATTATAAATTTTAATACACTTACTTAGAAATTTAGTTGAGGTCGATTCAGCGTCTAACAGAAATGAGTACCAGAGATATTTCCTGGGGTGTAAAAGCGGCCGGTGCATAGGGCTGACAACCTTACCACCTTCATGTCCCGACTGTCTAAAAATCCGGGAGCCTCAACTTCCTGGAAAGCTAATGGCCTGTCGAGGCCTGTAATGGGATTGCTTTACCTTTGCTTAAGAATTTCCCTCATCGAAAGCACGAAAACTGCAATTATAAGAAAGGGTTGTACGTGATGTAGAATTTTTTTTTCTACACAGTATTTTAATTGTTCACGTGCCTAGGCGTCACTTGATTGTGTGTGGAGATCTCGTGGTTAAAATAAACGTTGTTTGTTATTATTTTGTTTCTTTTTGTTTACATATTTACACTTTTACTAAAACCACTACTTTGTGGTAAGATGGCGGGTGCGGGAGGGCGCACAATTTTGTATTCTTACCTCAGGTGCAAAGTCCGTCACGGCTTCGTTCGTTACAGGAAGTCGACGGCTCTGGCATGACACACAATCCTTCTGCAGTTGCGGCAGGTCGGTAACATGCGATATGTGCTTCTTACCTTTACAAACTGAAGTCAAATACGTCATAATAATGTACGGACACTAACAGAACGAAAGCTCCAGAAGTGTGAGGCTCTGTAGGCATTTCCTAACTTGTTTAGTGTTACACCAGGTGGTGTATCCAGGTACCACCGGACATTAAAATTTTAAGACTACTTTTCAGGTAATAATTAGCACTAAATTTTGTCAGTGATAAAAAGTCTCAGGAGGTACGACTGCGTTTCTGAAGATTTTTCAAGACAGTTAACTGGAGCTCTGCACTGTTGGAAACGTTTTGCAAATTCTGTGCTGCAAGAGACATAAGTAAAAATAATTTCGCGGTTTTTGTAATTTATTTTCCTTTTTAATCTGTTAAGGATTGTTCACGCTTAATACAGTGTGTTTAGTACTGTACGTTACTAAAGAACTGCTAGTATATATGTTTCAATGTTACGTTTTGTTCCACGGAAATCTGTAATAGCGGTCATCTGCAGAAACTTCCCTCTGGCACGCAACGTGGGACGATATTGTGCAACTGGAAACCCAGGTTGCAGAAAAGGATAAGAATAAGGGAAATGCCACGATTTGACTTCTTCGAAAGAAAGGTGGAAATCCACGAGCGTTGCAGGAAAGGGTACAAGTGAGCTGGTCATGCTAAAGAGTGTGGGTTCAGCGCGGTGCACTGTGGGGGGGGGGGGGGAAGGGTGTTCATTTGTGGCTCGTATTAAAGTATAATGATTCCATAAATTTATGCCCTTAGTTCAGAAAGGAAGTCTAAGAAAACAAACCATTTGTAGATACTGCAAACACCTGCACTGTTATCCTCAGTCTCTGCATATTCCCAGTGCGCACAGAGGTTTACCGATAACGACTGCGTAGTTGTTTTACTTTTCTTCCGCATCAAATATTGACGAAGGAATGTTCTAAAATTACGTTTTTTTCCCAGTTAAGATTGTAACACCAGAGTTTCAACACTTCTGTGCAGATTCTTAGCCTTAAGTACATACAGAAAGTGCGTTTTCACGCCCAGCTTATTCTTTACCTCTCCCAATGCCAATTCGCGATTCATGATGATTCATTTCAGTAAATTTCCCCATTTGACATAGCATGGTCACATGTTATGCAAATGAAAGTATCGACCTCACATCCACGAACAAGAAGAGCGGCAGGGATGTTGGACTGTAAACTCTTTTCCTGCTTTCATTGCATGTGTTGCGTAAAAGTATGGTCTTCTGGTTTTTTCAGAACGTGTGTGATGATAAATTTGTTGGGAAATTCCTGAGGAATGTCCAACCAAACGTATCATTGTGAGTATCTGGGAGACCAAGTTTCATGTGGAAATTTTTGAAATACTCATGACACGGCTTGAATTCTGATAGTAGCTGTTATGTCATGACGTGCATATTATTGGAAGATAATTGCTGTTTGCGTTTTACGAACACTGTACACAATATAACGTGATAATCGGCAAGGCCATGCGGTGTTTTTACATACAGTATCTCAGAAACGGGATTAAGGAAGATAACACACGCAGCCGCGCACTTAAAGTATCGCACACTCATTCCTTTCCACAGGATTTGTCCTTAATTTCTGAATTTTCTGAAAAATTTTTTGTATATTTTTTTCTCTGATGTCTTGAGTAGAAAAGTAACTTTACTCTCTAATCGTACTCCAACATTCCTACCTGAATATCTTCTTATGACCAACGGGAGGACGAAGAATAAAAAAAGGACGAAGAGAAGCAGAAGAAATCATTTTCCTTTACTACATTTATGGCCCAGATTTTATATGCCAGTTTAAGCCTATGGACCTAGACGTCATAGATAAACTAACACTAAATGTTCTGACAGGGAACATAAACCTTTGCATCAAAAGCATCAGAGGTATTTTCGTTAATGTGAAAAAACGTGAAGTGTTTTTGTATAAAATTAAATGTTGAAGACCGAAAAAAACTACTGAAAATTAGTTTGTTAACAAAAGCGTGAGAGGTACACGTTTCGGCTTGATCCTTATTTAAGCTATTATCAGGCTCGTTGCATTCCTTGATTCCATCTTCAGTACTTCATCTGGAACCGTATGATATCCTAGGCTTCACAGGACCACCTACAGACGTACCCTTCGCCTGAGTACCTCCTTACAAATAAGGGCTTTATGTCAATCCGCAGGACGTCATAGAAAAATCAACGAGACAGCTCGGTCTCATAACATACACTTATCTTCTTGAGAATATCTTCAAGTGGTTTCTAATCGTGCGTGCAGGATCACGTCAGAAGATTTTAGTGGAGTCAACCGGTGGAGGCCCCTGGACTTTCCGCCGAATGTCGTATTGTGTTTTCCGCTGTCTGCAGGTAGGTTAAGTGAGCAAGCAACTCTGTTGTAGGCGCAAAATTTAGTGGCCAGTTAAAGGAAAGTTTGCTGGCTGAAGTAATAAGCTTTCCCTCTGACTGAGCACTTTCTCTGTTTCCCTGCCAGTTGCTGTGTGGATAGAAGTTAGAACCGTATATTCAAATACCAAAATATCCGAGTAGAACCTTCCGGCGTACATAAAGTCCTACCTGCCTGCCAGACGAACCCGATAGTGTGGCGTTGTGGTGTCTTTGGCAAGCTTAAGGTTTATTGAATGCCACTCTGTGCTGCTCTGCACTTACGGCCCTGCATTCCCGTACTGTTCACCCACTCAAGACCGAGGTGAGGTAGACGCCTCTAAACCTGATTCAGGGTTAGCAACTTTGGCAGGGTAGGTGCCCCGGATCCCAGGAGAATATAGTGTGCCTCGGTAGACTGCCAGCACTGTATTTCTTCCCGTCAAACACCGCGACGCTTTTGAAAACATGCGTGCTGAGTCCCCTAACACTATTCGTAACCTGCCTTCGCGTCTTTTCGGGGGTCTTGGGACAATAGACGGGAGATGTGTGGGTGGACGGGATGCTGTCTCATTACTCTCCTAAATAGTAACCACATCAAATCTATGCTTAACACAGACGATTGATGTACAATTTCAACAATAAACTTCTCCCGTACTGATACACTCTTTATTGAAATTTCTGTATAGTTCGCAGTCCAATTGCCACCCTGTCGACTCAGGGGTGTTAAGTGAAATCCTGGACCCTTTGATCAGCGCCAAAATTATTGTGGCTGATCTACAAATGAGCCATCAATTGAAAGAGATTTTAAACAGTATTGACCAATATTTTGTTGAAGATTAGGAGTATAAGCCAGAATTGGTACCTCGATCTGACCGTGAACTTTCGGCTATTGTAAAATTTACTCGTTTTTATTTACGAAGAATTCGATTTATTGACGATAAGAGAATGGGCAATTATGTGAAGAAGAAAAAAAGAAAATTTGGTGTCCAAAACTTTATGTCTGTTTTTTCTGAAGACGGACTGGCAAGTGATATGCTAAGCAAAAGAAATTTAAAGAATTACCAAAGTTAATAAAAGTAAATAAAAAACGTGGAGCACTAACCGAAGAAATTTACAGAATAGAAGTCACACAGTTTAAGACTGCAACAACACGCCACACATCAGCATGAACGACAGTTCTTGGGTATGGACACCATTTGAACCGATTTTCCCGGGACAGTCCCGGTTTTAATGGGGTTTAAAGAGCTCTGTCGAGTGTCCCGCAAAATTCGGTTCGGAACTTTAAATGTGCCGGGCTTTTCCAAGACTTATGAATAAGACATTTCTGAAAATGCCTGCAAACGTATTAACTTTCATCCACTGCGAGCAAACATTTATGGGAGCTATCAGGCAGCGACTGACAGCAAGGAATAGCAGATGGGGAAGAAGACAGGCAGATGTGTAGATTAGTGATTATAAAATTTGGACTAAGGCTGGGAAGGATGTGGAAAGGACATATAAAGAAGAATCAGTAAATGAACCGAGTGTCTGGTATTATTATTATTATTATTATTATTATCTTTTTTAATTTTTATTTTGTGGTATCTATATGTAACATTTTTTTTCCTGAGAAACCTAGTTTTAGTAGTATCAAAAATTACTCTGCTGTTTTCCTTTTCATGGCAGTTTGTAAATTTGTCTCTACAGCTTTCCCCCACATACGTTTTTAAGATCTCCGGTTTTTGGTTTTTAAGAGTGGGCCCTACGCTTGGGGCCATTTTAATAGGAACTGTTTGGTCAGACTTGATTCCACAACTGTCGTAGTGTTACCTACAATTTGAAGGGAAGTTCAGTGGAATCCGAAGCTTGCCTCGACTAAAATGTCCTAATGTGACCGAAACTTTACATCTGCGAAGTCCACACGACCGTCCGATAGAGAGAGCATACAACAGAAGACTGGAGGAAACTGCGTGTTGAAGAGCTTCATAAATTGCACACCTAATCAAATGTAATTAGGGAAATCAAATCAAGGAAAGGCGATGTTCACTGGTCATGTTTCAAGAAGGATGGATGTGAGAAATACATGAGTCCGAAAATCAGATGAAGAGACATCACTTGAGAAATCTAGAAGTAGATGGTTAATATATTGCAATAGATACTAAGGAAATACGTCGTCAGGATGTGAAATTGAATTAAAATATTTAGTATAGAGCCGAGTGACCTGCTGTTTTGAATACAGTGAAGAATTTTCAGTTTGTTCCATTCAAGTCGGAGAAATTCTTGACAGGTTGAGAGACCTGTAGAAAGTTTTCTGTTCTGTTTTTCCTGTGGATGAGGTCTCAGATTTTGGCTTGAATTATGTGTAAAATTTTAGCATATCGTATTTCACGACTGCCAACCCAGTAATTTCTGATCAGTGGAAGTTGTTTCTTGATACTTGATATTATTATCTTGCCACTGGACGGCACTCCGCCACTGGACGTCACTCCGCCACTCGATGTCACTCCGCCACTGGACGTCACTCCGCCACTCGACGTCACTCCGCCACTGGACGTCACTCCGCCACTCGACGTCCCTCCGCCACTGGACGTCACTCCGCCACTGGACGTCACTCCGCCACTCGACGTCACTCCGCCACTGGACGTCACTCCGCCTTTAGAATTTTTATTTTACTACCACAAATAATGCCAACATGTCGGCCTTGCAAATTTATGAGTTGAGAGACACTACCGCCAGTTATCACGCGAATATGAAATTTTGTGTGGTAATAGACTTAGTTAAAAATATTACGCGTTGCTTGGTGAAATATTGTTGTAGACTGCGGAGGAACAACATCGCTTCCGTAAAAAAGCTATAAAATTTTATATTATTTTAATTTAAATTGTATATATTATCTTGTATTATATTATATTATATTATTATTATATTGTATTTTTTATATACTGCTAGTGGCACTGCCTCGTCAGAACTTGATGCGGCCTTCAGTTGGGTATAGTTAGTAGGAGCGAAGGAGACATGTGGCATGTTACGTTGTCTGTAATATACTATGTTAAAAGGTGGGGAGCAGGTTGCGGTTTCAAACAAAAAGTCACTAAATTTCTACCAAATTATGCGCTGGCATTTCTCAACGTAAAGCATTTTACTGCCTTGACAAATTAAAGTCTCATAAGAATATAAGAATGGGGCACGCGGTAGCGCAGTTGGTTGAGGCACTGCGCTACAAGCCGGAAGGTCGTGGGTTCGGTTCCCGATGGTGTCACTGGAATGTTTCATTGACATAATCCTGCGGTCGACTCAGCTTCTAACAGAAATGAGTACCAGGAATATTTCCTGGGGGGTAAAGGCGGCCGGTGCGTAGGGCTGACAGCCTTACCACCTTCTTGTGCCGACTGTCTTGAAATCTGGGAGCCTCAACCTCCTGGAACCCTCAGGGCCTGTCCAGGCCTGTAATGGGATTGCTTTACCTTTAAAGAATATAAGAATATGAAGTAGTATGTCTTCAAGTGGCAAGACCTTGTAAAGAAACTCATGAGAATTAACGAAGTTTGAGGTTTTTACTGTTTTTACTTGAACATTACCTTATCCTTTGACGTGACGCCGTGTAGTCTGGTGTAAGTTTACCGACGATCTAAAGACAACTCCTGATTTATTTTTTCCACCCGGAAGAAAGTGGTGATGGATCGTTCTGAAACTTCCGCGAATTTTAATGGCACTATACGGCGTCGTATTCTGTAAGACTAATCTTCTAAGAAATATGTAAACTTACACAAAACCCTTTAAAAACACGGCGGATATTAATATATGTGGATACATCACAGTGAGCAACTTCTGTCGTGCGATAAGAAAAATAGATATCTAATAGAGTATAAATCTTTTTTACTAGGAATCTTGAGTTCCAGCACCGCTAATGACGATGCCCTTCGTCACTGAACACAATCCAGATGCCAGTTCCTTTTTCACAAATCATTTGCCTAATCTCCAGCTTAATGTTATCCTTCATTGCATCCTGGCTTTTACAAGCAGTCGGCCATGTCACCACTCAGGCGGTTAGTCGCCGTCCTGTCGGCAGATAACCGGTTTCGATCCCAGGCAATTCCATGTGAGATTTGTGATAAAAAAAGTGGTCCTGGGAAAGATTTTTGTACGAGACCTTCAGTACTCACCTGCCAGCAGCATTCCACTAAAGCTCCTTACTCATATTACATTGGTCTACCACTGACGCTGTAGGGGCTATAATCTTAAAAACGGAAGGTGTCGTTAAATAATACACTTAAAAACTACTTCACAAGTAGCCGTTTTCAGGCAGCGTAAATACTTAACTCCAGGGAGCAGAGTCCATATTAAAATGCGAATAACCTCTCAGCCCCTCAACAAATTCCCCATTTATCGGACCATTAGGTTAATTAACTTAGTGACAAGAATCCGCCACTGGTCAGCATCCCGAGCCACATAAATCCAGTCCGCGGCCCCCTAACACATTCCGTGAAATTCTTCTTTAACACATTTCTCCTAAGGCTTTAGAGTCGTTTCTTTTCTTTCGATTTTCCTGAGATAAATTTATTTATACTTCTTATTTCTCTCATAAAACTATTTACCTACTTCTTGTCTCCCTTGTTCTGTCTCTATGTCCTCTTTATCACATTATCTTTTACTTCTCTATCCTGACATTAATAGGTGACTTATGTACACTGTTACGAAGTTATTAATGACGTAATATATTGAGTTAAACTTTTTAACCCTTCTAGGTCCCAGAAACGTAAGTCCGGAATTTCGTATCATTTTTTGTACATGACACTGAAAAGAGAAGTGAACTCGTGAAATCGTTGCAATAATGTGTCGTTGACACGAAGTAATCTCAGTTCAGAGAAACTTAAATACAAAGTACACGCTATTAATTATTCCGCCGGCGATAGTATAAAATTATATGAATAGCCGTGCAATTTGTAAATCTTGACTGCTTCATTCAGTATTTAGTCTGCATATCTCTTCCAAGAATAATAAAACTGTCGCGTTCGTCAGAACCATGACCACCTCCAGTATGAATGGATTATGCACTGAAAACACAGTTATCTGGTGTAATGAATTATTACTCGCTTCCCTTGTTTCCGTTGTCCTGATCGAGAAAAAATTTGATCTATCTTAGAATTTCTCTACAGCACATAACGGCAGTTGTAGGACAGTATTTTACTGTGTGCGACTTTCATAAATTCAGTCATTAATGGGGACATTTGACTGACCGTCCGCAACCACTTTCGATGAAATACCCACCTACTCAAGAAATCCCTTCCGCTGGTCTGGTTTGCATGTTCATTACTATAGACATGACAAGCCACTGGTCCCTATTTTAGTACAGTATCTGTTGAAGCAATAACCTCTTGAATAACTGCTTAAACACCCTCCCATTTTCTCTTAGGCAAATACTATTTTAGGGAGGAACTAAATATAACGCTTTTTTCGAAGTTTACGATTGCGTAAAGCAAAGTTATGACCACTGTGATAAGATGTTGTAAGGATATGTGGCATCAGTGAAAACCGTTAAGGTTGTTATTTGACTTTTTGTGCTTATTTACATTAACAAATCCGAGTTTCCGAAAGCCGTGCACTAATGAGAATAGTCTGTACACAAAATTATTTGTGTATTTTCAATTTGTAATACTTTCCATGAACGTAAGTAAAGAATCGGATTACCTTCACGTAACATTCTCAATATTTATTTTAAAGAAAACTCGGCCTAGGATCGGGTAGTGTACAGAATCTAAGCTGCTATTTTTATCGTATGTTTCCAAGTAATATGATATTCACGAAACACAGTATTTCATACTGTTCGTAACCCACACATAAACAGGATCCTCAGCATGGTGGTGAGTCGTTGAACTGTAAACCAATTCCTTCATGACATTATTAACTCCTTCATAGCGAAATAACCGGGGAACTGCAAGAACACGACGTTCCTTATCACATGACCTCTGAGGTTCGTATTTATTACAGGTCGATGCTATGTTTTCTACATAGATAAAAGCCGTTAACAACGGCAGAATACAGTACATATCGTAAAATATAGCCTGTCAGATGTAAATTTCGCGCCATATTAAAAGTCACCACCAATGTGGCGTGCTTAGTAAACCTTCCAACTTTCTCATAAGTAGCCAGGTTCAAGTCTGGCTAGGAAAGGAAGGGTTCTGACAGGGGCTTTTCGTTGCATTCTTCTGGTTTCCAGAAAAAAGCGACCCCATGTGAGACACAGGCGTAGATGAGAGGATATTATTAAACTAGAACCTAAAAGAAGCAGGGTGTGAGAATGTGGCCTGTTTCCGTATCACTCAGGACAGTGCCCATTGGCAGGCTGTTGATATAACTGTGAGAAAACTTCAGTGTCTATAAGAGCCAGCTTATTTCTTAACTATTATGTCGCTATTACCTTCTCCAAAAATAATTTTTTTCCATGAAGTTAGTTTGTCATTTAGAAGTGGTTCATAAAATGTGATAGTAAGAGCAGTATCCTGTTCGGTCCTTGTAAACAAAGCCTGTTTTCCAATTTCTTTTTTAAACTTAGAAGCAAGAAGTTTATCTAAACTACCATCATATATATCAATACGGTAAGGTTTGTCTGTGACATCATGAACCACTGAATTATCGAACTGATGTTTTCAAGATAGACTTTTTAGAAAGCTTATGATTCGGCAATGATAGCAGTCTCCTTTGTTTTTATTAATTCTTTCTCAAAAAAGCTTAACAAAAAGCTAAGTTTAAAATTCTTAATGCTGCATTTACAGGAGTCAATGGGAAGTACATTAAATATTTTAGGTTCATTTGGCCTCCGGTGGTGGCAGCACATGATCGTAGGATGCTTGCACAAGCACTGCATAGCAGCGTGTTATTGGCTGTAGAAGAGCTATCCTTATACCCAGGATTCAGTTATGTCCATCAGATCCTAACGTTCCCTTCAAACTGTGCAGAAGACGATTTCCGGTAAAAATTGGGTTTCCTGCAATTAATAAAGCTTAAGGGCCGACGCTTAAACGTGCTCGAATATACCCCCATCGCCTGCTTTTCCCATGGTCATCTCTATGTGGCACTTTCCCTATCTTGTTCATTGGTAACGTCGCTGTTGCAATTACGGAAGGGCATCGACAAAGTTTAATCATGCTAGATTTATGGCATCAATTATTTTATATCGAGAACTACTTGAAGTTTGTAACATATAAATAAATCTTTCTATTTTTCATATTTTATTATTCTTTTATATTTTTATTATTTCTATGTGCGAACTGGGGTACAAAACTTCAATTGAACATGGTGTATGCAGCCTATATACATGTCGTTCCCAATCCCCCTCCTACAAGCATACACATCTAAGTTACCAGATTCAGACTTAGGAGGCTCCGGCTCGAACCCAAGGTAGACCATGTGGGATCTGTGGTAAACAAAGTGGCTTTGGGACCTGTTTTTCTCCAGGTACTTCGGCTTTCCCCTCTCCCTTATCATTTCATTAATGCTTCTGGATCTTAAGTACTCTTCGTCTACGGTCGGCACCATGTATTCTAGATACTAAGGATTGAAGCCTGCTGGGTTGTATGCCATGCCGACGGGAAATAGTTACCAACTTTTTGGAAAATTGTAGTGTCTTTAGAGTCAGGATCAAGAATTCCGAGAAGTAACGTCACCTTTCTGTACTGCTTGACCTGAAGATGAAGGCACTACGATCCTACGAAACGTCGGTAAGTATTTACCAGTCGACACGGCGTAACAAAGCGGACGACTTAAATCTTCAACACCGCTGCAAGAATATAGAACTCGGAGTCATTATCGACAGTGTTCGTAAGTAAACATTAAAACTATAGTTTAGCCTGCCGTGAAATATTGAGCTGTTGTTTGTTGTGTCGTGTAGGTCCTGAACTGTTGTTTGGTGGGCCGTGAGTTATTGAGCTCTTGTTTTTGTGCTTTGAGATATTAAATTATTGTTTGGTGCGCCGTTAGGTATTGAGCTGTTGATTAGTGTGCTGTGGAGTATTGAGCTGATGTTTGTGTACTGTGAGATATTAAAATATTGTCTGGAGTGCAGTGGCATGCTAAATTGTTGCTTGTGCAAGTTTTGAGTTTACTACTGCAGTTTCTGTGAATATTACCGTCATCTGGTTTAAGACGTCTTGTGTTTTGTTAGAAAATTAATTAATAAAGAGAAAGCCCGAGTCCCACGTTTTGATAACCGATCTGACGGCTATTTGTGTATGCTAGACGCAACATGAAGTAGCTGCACGCACTTTTGCAGCAGATGCGGCCTGTTCGTTTGGTACTAAAACTGCCACGTCTGGACCAATAATGTGTCTGAGTATGAGAAGAAAGATGTAATCAGGAGGCGGGACCCCTGCCAACAAAACAAAAGAATAACAACAGCAACAAAGGGGTAGTAACAAAAAATATAAGGGGTTGTATGACGATTGTAGTCCGGTCTGCTGATAACTTCAATCATGCACTATAGTACGTTTCACAGTTCGCTATACATACTTTACCTGTTGTGCTAGACTTTAATATTCCAGTTCCGTGTAAATTAAATGTTGTGTTTACGCAGTGATGTAATGTTCTTTTCTCCCTTCCCTTCATTGAAATTTTACTTTTTTTTTTTGGACGAATTTGACCCTGTCATACAGGTAGACCAAGAAGTGTGTGGGAGATAGTATTAAAATGAAGATTGCCGTCTTTTGCCTTGTGGCTTCTTATAACTTACTAGCTAAATATCAACGTTTCGGAAGGAAGTGTTTCCGTTGTCTTCGGATTCGACAAAAAATCTTCGTATTTACAGCAGTGAGAACCGCAGATCTTACGCAAAATTAAGATATATTTTACACAAATAGAATGCGAAGCTGTGGATGAGAAACCTCTTTCTCAGGATAAGGTCAAATGGCGTGAACTTCAGGTTTTAAATATCTTATACTTGCGTGTTTATAAACGGAATTTAATACAAGTAAGAATAATTCAGCTTTTTTTAAGATCAGAGGTTGTAGTGCCACGTTATGTTTTATATTGGCTATGAAGTTTATACATAAGATTAATTTAATGATCACAGAAGTGTCCAGTAATGATGTTTGATAGCGAAAGTAGCAATTTAGTTACTTCAGTGTAACTTATTTTAATAAGGCGGGAGAAAACCCAACACTTGGGCTACGTAAACACAGTGTCTATAAGGATGAAGTGAAAATTACGGCATAGTGCACACGTTTAAAACTCTTTGTACTCCAGATTGGAATCCGTGTTTTACTTTTAGAATTCACTATATGTTTTCGGTTACCATCAAATGAAAACACGCAACGATGTATTTTTCTTGGAACTGGTGGTGCTGCTATCTGGTTGCAGTGCGGTGAAACAGATTCTATTGTCTCTTCGGTTCGGGAGATAAGTAATTACTTGTACTTCTGCCCGCAATGTGAGATCCATTATAGACAAGCACCCCATCGTCACACGGTGTCGTTCCTTTCATTAATAAAGTCGGAGACAAATATCTGAGGCGTGTCACGATGTCGCGTGCAGTTCATTAGTTGGGGCGTGTACCACGTCCTGTTCGTCCGTCCGTCCGGCTTCTGTTATACATTATTTGGAATGCCCATCCGTCCGTGCTTGCAGCCCGTCACATATTCATCCGTATACGCAAGAACCAACTCAGCTACCTATCCACTTATCCAAACACACCCGTGTGTCCCAGCAATTCACCCAGCCACTCACTAATCATCCATCAATAGAATGACATTCAAGTATACCTACCCACTCACCCTTAGCACTCTATCCAACTACCGACACAAACAATTATCCTCTCAGGCAACCACATCTATTCGACTAATCAACCGTCCACCTACCTATCCATCCTTTGTCATCTGACCATCCGTTCTTCCACTCTGCTTTCCAAGCATCCACTGGCCCTCCCATGCACATATCCCTATCGAAACCAGTCCCTATCTAGACACTCACCCATCCACAGACCCGTCTGACAAGTAGGCCTACATACAGACGTGTCTGTAAGGATTCCGCGCTTACCGCGCTGTAAACACACTCCACTTCGGTTATAAAAACCGATCTCTTAATGTTTTATAAGTCAGAAGTTGCTGTTTGTTCTGAGATCCGTACAAAACACATAAACGCAATGTGGGCACCACGTAGAATTTTTTAATCTTAAACCTGGTCGTATGTAAAGTTACCGCTAGGCTTTAAAAGGTTAATACTAACTTAAGACAAATGGCTGTAATTGGAATTCTGCAGTGCAAAACAGCTGTACTGTTCATGCTATGGTCTATTAAAATTATTATACCTCATTTATTTTGATGAATAGTCATCGTCTTGAACTTTCCACAGATTTATGCGTAACCCAGCAGTTGACACAAGAATTGGCAGTTTTACAAAAGGCAGTCTGCCCCACTCATTTGCCGGCTCGTAATGCAATCGTTGACATTACCAGTTTTGTTTTATTTTCTTTCAAATTTATTAAAAATTCTTAATACTTTCTCCTGTCTCAGATCAAAAAAAATTTCTAGTCGATATGAGTAAGACAAATTTATGCATCCCGTCTTGGCCACTTAACTGACTCGATAGAAAAGAGTCAGGCTTTAAACTCAGATAGTCACACAGCTATTAGATAAATTTCCCACTTTTTATGGAACACGAAAGTTCGTTACATTCTTCTTCGTCTTCTTCTTCTTCTTCTTCTTCTTCTTCTTCTTTTTCCCATTGGCAGTTTAGATATCGTCGCCCGTTCTGCGACTACAGGAACTGATCTGCCCATCGGCGATGTGGTCTCCCCAAATCTCTGCGGCCATGAGGTTTGTACTTTAGTAGTTTTCAGGGCAGGCCGTTAGCTGGCATTCTTAGAACATGTTGCATCCATTTAAATTGGTAATTTTGAACTTCACTTCTTCCAGTGTTCGACTAAGTCCCCTCACATTCCAAGTTGCCAGATTCCAGTATTCCTTCATCCATTTTCTGTTGCTCTGTTTCATCATAGAGTTATCCATCCGGTTTTCATGTCCTGTCGCCCTTCGACAGTTCATCACATTGCTGGCGTAAATTCACAGGAGCGTTAAAATATCGTTTTGTGATATCTCGCAAAATTGTACATTTTTACCTTAAGTTTTAAGTTTCTGTACAGACAAACACCTAATGATGATCGGCCTGATCGAAACGTGTAGTGTTCGAAAAAATAATAACAATAAACATACACTGTGTAGGCTGTCTGAAGCGGAATACGTAGGGTTATTTATGTAAGACTAGGCTACGGCGTAGATTGCTCGGGACTCGAATTCGGAAAGGGTAAGAATTTCTTCTCTTCTCCAAAACGTACAGAACGACCCTGGGGTACGCCCAACCTCCTCTACCTTGGTATCGAAGTCCTTTCCCGAAGGCAAAATGCCGGGGTGCGGCGCTAACCGATCACCTCATCTAGCGCAGAAGTTAAGAAAAAGTGGAGCTATAATTCTAGGCCCCATAATGTCTTAATTGAGTGCACAGGAACAATTTTGATACTTTTTTTTACCTGCCGTTTGATGGTATAAGTGTACTGTAAATAATTACGCTGAGTTTTGAGTCGCATTCTAGCGTTTACAAGTTTAGAGTTTTAGCTGCTGGTGGCACTGAGGAACGCTCGTGTGAAACTGCATCATGTAGGTGTGGGTTGTCTTCTGGTGGTCAGTTCAAGACATTTTGACAAGATGTGCCGGGTTGAACGAACTGTTGGGGGGGGGGGGGGGACGGACTATTGTTAGACTCGCGCACAGACAGGTACGTTCAGCCAAGTCGCATTGTGGGGCCTACCGATGTCATTGCTTGCCAAAACTCTTCGTTTTAGTGCGTAAATGATGCAGGGCTCTTGCAGATTTTAAAATTTTTTTACTGTCTATTATGAGCATTAAAATTAATAAGAATTCTAGATTTTGACGGCGGTGGTAATGTAGGTTTTGTTGTTGTTGGTCTGACAGAGTGTAATTTATACAAGGTTACTGCGTCATCAGGTTAAGTGGTGACAGAGGCAGTAGGTTCCTCCGAAACGTTGGTAATGTCTCATCCATCCGCACATAAGCAGGCAACCTCCAGTACATAGCAGACCAGGGATCCATTATAAGATCGCCTGCAGCTTAACTGATCTGCTTGTTACACATTTTATAAATTTTTAATATGTGTATATCTTTTTAGTTCTTTTTTGTGAAATCTACTTTGATACGAATCCCTGATGATGATTCCATGAGGGAACGAAACATGTTGGACTGATTTAGAAGATATTGCAATATAGAATATCTGAAAACAATAGAGTGCATTTGTTGAACTGTGTATTGTGTGATTTACATACATATCTCAGTTCTTTCTCTGACACCGGCCCAAATTAAAAAAATAATGACGTAAAATATATAGGCTTTGTGACAAGACGAAATATCAGACTTCCCTGAAGTGTTTATATTTTGAATTTTATTCAAATCGTTACTGACGTCCTTTTGCTAAACATTGCAGAGGCGTTTTTTCAGACATTTCTGTGTCAAACACTTGACTTAGTGCTGCAGTACGAAATGTTCTTGGATTGCTGAAAATTGTCTCTCAATTTTGTCGTGGCACAATTAGCTTCATCTAAAAGGCGCGAAAGTAGAAACCGAGCCAATGAGTGTTTATATTTCCTTAGTGAATTATAGACTCTGGTTCTTCTTTAGTTTCGTTTCCAGACCACCCATTGTTGAGGCCAGGGGTGTCCAATATCACGCATTATAACTTCATTCTATATATCGTTAATGTTCGGAAGGATTACAGCTATTGATTCCAGACCTTCTCTAATTTTGAGCTTATTTACTTTCAGGGCTCCAAAGAAACAGGGTTCTGCCTTTGGAATCACATTTTCGAGATGCGACTACTCTCATTATATCTGTCTTCCGGCCTCCCTGCCTGCAAAATGTTATGCGAGTGTCTGACTGATTTTCATGAAATTCATTTTGAGCAGCCTGCTGTTTGATAACGACATATTTGTACAGAGTTTCGAACTCTTTAAAAATGGCGACTGCTTTTAAAATTGTATGAATAATACTAGAAATATTTATATTAATTTTAAATAGATTTAGCAAATGAAAGTCGCGGTAAATATTTATATGTGAAAATAACTTATAGATTATTGTAATCTGACATGTATAATTTAACCCTTTAAATAAGAAGCGTATCTGTTTTGTATAAGGACTCAGTGCGTACCGCGCTGTAAACACTCTCCACTTCGGTTATAAAAACCAGTCTCTTAATGTTTTATAAGGCAAAAGTTGCTGTTTGTTCTGAGATCCGTACAAAACACATAAACGCAGTGTGGGCACCACATAGAATTTTTTATTTTAAACCTGGTCGTATGTAAAGTTACCGCTAGGCTTTAAAAGGTTAAGGGGGACCTGTTACATTTACAAACATAAATATAAACATTAGCACAAAACTGAAAAATGCAAATTTCGGGACGACGAATTTTACAAGGCTTATTTAATAGAAGCTTGTGTTAATTCAAAGAACGTCACAACCCGCCCTTATTGAAACACTTACGTGTTAAATATTCGTAAAAGTGATGCCATTTTATAATTAGATCACCAAATATTTACGACTGCATTTAGACAGCAGACTTAATTCCTTCATTTCAGCTACCCCAGTTACGTACAAGAATCTTGCTACATGCCGCTGTTTGGCCACTCCTGACGACAACATTCGAGACTCCGAACTGCCTTCGGGCGTGCAACACATAGGACGAGATTTATAGCAGCGACTTTTTAACTGCACCTAATTAGGCCTACTTGCTTTATGCATTTTACAAGTTAAATCTAGATACTACTTTTTCCGACAAACCCGACTTCTCTTATCTTAGTGAAATATACTTAAAAAATGCTGAATGAACTATTGATATTTTTTTTCAGTATTAATGTGTGTTTTGTGAGTACCTGTTTTGTGAGGATATGAATTAATTTCACCGGCTCAAGTTTGTTTCGTTGGAGTTAAATATTAGCAGCGATGAGCCTTCTGCTTATGTAATTAGAGAACAGACTTATTTATATAACGACGTCACATCGAACACAAAGTTTTTCGGCTTCCAGTGTTTCGAAATAATGAATACTTGTGGTGAACTGAAAAATATATTTAGTGTCATACATGACAACACTGTTATGGTATTCACTTTATGTGAGGAAATAGCGTAGTCGATATAACGACCAACTACTGGCTGGACGTTCATGGTTTCAAATCCCGGCAAGAGCAAGGGGTTTTCTCTTCTCCAAAACCGTCGATTCGGAGTCTGGGGCCCACCCAGCCTCCTATTAAAGGGGAACCGGGGATCTTTCCCTAGGGAAAGCGGCCTAGGCGTGAAATTGACCACTCACCTGCATCTAGTCCGGAGGTTACAAATGAGTGGAGCCATACCTCTGCTCCCTCTCTTTGCCTTCTTGGTGTGGACTGGGACAAGTTTACCTTTTATGACTGTGGAAAGTAGCTAAGTGTTATTGGTATCTGTTGATGCCACGTCTTAGACACAAAAAGAATAGAAACCGGGCATCGTTTGTTGGTACTGTAACACACTCATTGTGTTATTCGTACCGTGCATAGTTATTAACTAAGTACAAATTCATACCAACTAATACACTGTTATTATTCAAAATACAATTTACAATACAATTCAAAATACAAATTACAATACAGTGTTGTCATACAAGAACATTTTGAATAATAACAGTGCATTATTTGGTATGAATTTGTACTTAACACTCAGTATTATTTATTATTTACCATATCAGTGATCATGGACGAAAAATGATATTTAGACACCAGAAGAACAGTGCCAAATATCGAGTAGAGGTAGCAACATTACACGTACACGTTAATACTGTGTAATATGGAGGACAATCAAAAGTAAGAGGTTATAAGATTCAGTCTTAAATCCTGAAGAGGGAGGCAGTAGTCTCCACCGAATCATCGCCACGTATCTCCAAAACTATATGGCGTCACGTGAAAGAAAGCAACAATTTTAATACGCCTGTGTTTTTTAAAATGTAAATCAGAGTCTTCTAGTTTGGGCCAACAAATATTCCACTTGATCTGACTAATAAGTTGGCCCACAAATTACCTATAGCGAAGCGTTTCGGACCAAAATTGATTCGCCTAACGGCGTTTAGCGCAGATCTTCGACACAAAATTTCTATAACTCAGCCACTCCAGAGACGAAACGTGCAGACTTAGGGACGAAGAAGTATATCTACTGTATAAGTTCGCTTTATGGTCTTTGACCATGGTGCTGACAATAATACAAAACTGATAAAAACAGCAAAAATAAATCTGCAGGGGGAGGTTTTCTAGTGGCGCGTGTGTTTTCTGAAAAACCACTTCGCCCTTTACTGTTTTTTTCCGTTTCGTCCAAAGTAAACAGAAGTTGTTGGTAATTTTTCAGACTGAATTAATTTACTCCCGAATGTTTTTCAGAAAGGCCGATCCCAGTGGCCGCGCGGTCTAAGGCGTAGGTCTGAGGCCGAGCGCTTGCTGGGATCGGGGGTTCGAATCCCGCCGGGGGCATGGATGTTAGTCTTGTACAGTGTTTGTGTTGTCAGGTAGGGATCTCTGCGACGGGCCGATCCCTCGTCCAGAGGAGTCCTACCGACTGTGGTGTGTGTCTGAGTGTGATCAAATGAAATTCCAACCTTCGCCACTTACTACGAACAAGTAGGCAGAAGAGGGAAGGACTAAGAATAAGAGTGTTTTCAGAAAGTCCAATATTATTCCTGAATTTTGGTGAGGTGTCAGTACACTGGGGCGACATTTACTCTTTGATCCGCATTTCTTGTCAGCCAGATGTTGAATGCCAAATTACATCCTTAATCTCAGAACGTGTTATTTGCATGGAGTGCATGAAGTCAACCAGGACATGTGATTAATATTCGAAAGTCGTTTAAGGAGACATAAAACGTCAAAGAAAAAGTTTTAAAAATATAACACTTCACTGAAATGAAATTTTTCTCTGCTTTCATTACTCTGTGCTTCACTATAATATTTCCTTTCAAGGGTGCAAATTACAGACCACTCCAAGTTATGTACAACTGACATGTCTAAGTGAAGACCGGAAACAAAATGATTCAATACTCAATACAGAAACTACCTGTGTGATGTCTTGCTCTCACCGTCTCTCTGAAGAACAACGTCATCGACTGAGCCACGGACTGGAAGTGCGACTGATCCTGGTTAAATTGCCGGCGTTGAAAAAAATAATCTTCTTCCCGAAAGGATGGAGGTCAACCCTGGGCCTTCCCACCCACCCACACACTAGTAACCAGAAAAATGAGGCTCCTTTCCCCGGAGTACAGCGGCCGGTGCACGAAGGTGAACGCTCCTGTACGTCCATAGCCGAAGTTTTAATATGTTTGCAGCTACGCTTTCGTTACACCTCACTCTCCCCTTTGTGGTTCTTAATTGAGTACGTGGGTACTTTGCTGCAGGTATATCAGGCCTGGACAGTAGGATACAGCGAAACGTGGTAGTAGTTCTGGTTTCACTCCAAGTCAAATTAGGTTCCTTGTAGCAGGCGCGCTGCAATTGACGTCTTGGTTCTTCTGACATATTGCGCGGTGTAGGTTGGTAGTTTGTTACAACTTTGTATGATTCATACCGTGCATAATCATTACGCAAGTTCTAGTTCACACCATCTAATGGACTGTTATTATGAAAGATGTTCTTCTATTACAGAACTTTGATCCAACATGTTTCGATCCCTATTGGGATCATCTTCAGGGATAAGTTTAAAAACTAAAATTACACGCACAGAATGGCGGTATCTTGTTATAAAATGCGTATAAAACAGATGGTTTTTATGCAGTTCAGATGTAGATGTGTGCTTCTGACTGTGTCTTTAGGAGTCAGACGTTTCTGTGTGAACGGTGGGCACAGTTGCAAACGTTTCGGCACGACGAATAGTCCAATTTTGAAGGATCAAGCACCCCTGCTTGACCCTTAAAGATAGAACCTACTTGTAGTATTTGATCCCTGAAAGTCTTAACTACGTGTTGTCCCGAATTGTCGGTAACAAGATACAGAACTACGTGCTGTCCCGAATTGTCGGTAACAAGATACAGAACTACGTGTTGTCCCGAATTGTCGGTAACAAGATACAGAACTACCTGTTGTCCCGAATTGTCGGTAACAAGATACAGAACTACGTGTTGTCCCGAATTGTCGGNACAGAACTACGTGCTGTCCCGAATTGTCGGTAACAAGATACAGAACTACGCCGTTCATCATCCAAGAAGAGCAAAGACCTCAATTCTTTATCCAACTTAAGATTATATGTGCTTTATACTCGTATATTATCTATGTTTTTGTATATATTTTATCTAGCGAATTATTTGGTTGTTATGAGGAAAACTCGCTTCGTTATGTTAGTTTATATCGCCACGGATTAAAGTCCTATTTAGATGCTGATAGTGTCTCAGCTGGTTAATAAAATGCCCATTTGTTACACAGCCCAATGTGTCATTACCGTATTCACAAGGCCCAGGCATTGCTTCCTATCTTGATGCAGATGGGTCCTTATGCTCCATGACTGTGACATTTTGATATATATATATATATATATATATGTATACAGTTAGAGACCAACTCATGCACACGTCAACACTAAAACATTCATAAAAGTACCCCTACATGTTTCGAACTCACTTAGTCTTCATCTTCAGGGGGGTCACACATTCACTGATTACACATAATCACAATATGGCATTTGATTTTGATATCGCCCTCCCACTTAAACATAGTTCTTCCATGTGGCTTCTTCCCTTCAGCCCCCGGCTACCTTTACAACACAGTTCACACCTTCCGCAACAGTTAGACGCCCCATACATCTCTTCCGTACACCTAATATTGACTGAAGAGTGTAACTAGAAATTATGACACTCCTCATTCTGTAACAATAATCACCAACGAATGCACAGTATTGAAACAATTTGTATTAAAAACTGTACAAACAATACAGACTGTTCCAATATTGTGCGTTAGTTGGTGATTATTAGTGCCTGATGAAAATACACGGTGTGGATAGTCTAAGTTCCACATTAAGTGTTTGTGGCTTTTTCTTATTTCTTCCATCTTAGGACTAAATAATTTTTAAAAAAACCTATTATTAAGCATTCCATATGTTGTCTCCTTAATGTGAAAGGTCAATGTGTATACCTATAGAAAACTTTTTGCTAACTTTACAAGTATCCGTAATTTATCCTCTAACGTGTTTGCATATATTTCACGGATTTTGAAAATATAACTGAAAAGATAGCGTTTCCCAGATATCAACGAGCTGTTCCCTCTTTTTATACAGCGCATATCCTAAATATCTGGACTTGGACACCGGACAAGCAAGAAGTGTGAACGTAGTCCGCCTCTACGAAACCTCTAAAATGGTGCAGTTGTCGTTTTACTTCTTCTGATATAGCAAATGTGCGTTCCGTCATAATTATAGTTTTGGACTTTTATTTGCGCTGTAAATTGTGATAGAGAGAACCGGTGCTCAGTAAACCTGCTGCAGATTTACCGGTTCGCGAATCAAAAAACATTAGGAGTCTCTGAGTGATATATACATATAAAAAATATATTCTTCACTTAGCACAGAGTGATAAAATTGACTGGCTATTAAATCCTAATATCTTTCGTCAACACGTCTCACTCCTTTGCATCTCCTGTGAGGCACTACATAAAAAGACATTGTAAAGTTTGGCGGGTGTAGATTGATGTGTATTAACAAGCAACTCCTACAAACTTATTAAAAACCAATATTCAAATTTTTTATTTACACCCCGACGTGTTTCAGTGCTTCAAAGGACCACTTTCAGGTGGCACTGTGTTTCAAAAACACCAAACATCACCTTTAAAAACACTTTTAAATAGTTTTAAAACCACTCAGCACTGTTTTTAGGTGTCCACAAAAGTGTTTCTAAAGGTATTGTTTGGTGATTTTAAAACAGTGCCCCCTGAAGATGGTGCTTTAAAGCATTGAAACGTGTCGGGATGTGAATAAAGAACTTGAATATTGGTTTTTAACCCTTTAAAGACGAAGCGTATCTGTTTTATATAAGGACTCAGTGCGTACTGCGCTGTAAACACTCTCCACTTCAGTTATAAAAACCAGTCTCTCAGTGTTTTGTAAGGTAAAAGTTACTATTTGTTCTGAGATCCGTAAAAAACACATAAACACACTGTGGGCACCACGTAGAATTTTTTAATGTTAAACCTGGTCGTATGTAAAGTTACCGCTAGGCTTTAATAGGTTAATAAGTGTGTAGGCGTTGGTTGTTAATAAACATCAATCTATACGGGTACGTACACTGTATGAACAGTGTAAAATTAGAGGGTGCTTTTCATATGAGGGTTACTGAAAAAACATAGGGTAATATTTACTAAATCCCCGATTTCCGCTTATTTCAAAGATTTTCAATATGTTTACTGTTTATAAAAACGTATACCGTATTCCAGTTGTATTTAAGAAGTTAAGAAGGACGTCTAAGTAAGACGTAGATGCTTTAAAAATAGATGTGGGAAGGAACGCTTTTTCCGAATAGACATCAGCGTTTCAGCTTGTTATACTAAACAAACTCGGAAATGGTGTTAGCGTTACTGATTGTTATGTGGCTGCTGGTTCGCTCCCACTTTGCGACACACACCTGCTGACATTACTCACAAACTCTAATGTCCAGAGCAAGCGACTTTTTGAGGGAGGTATTTTGAGTGAGTTTAATAACGCTTTATGAACTGCATAGTTCGTGAAAAAAATTTATAATTTCTACTATCCCGCAAACATCAATTAGAATGATAAATTCAAGGAAGATGAGTGGCTTCGACATTTAACGCACATGGGAGAGACAGGAGTGGATAAAACAGCGGTAGTCAGAAGATATGGATATAAAAAGGGACCACTTGGGAAAACTAACCTTAAAAAGTATAGGATGTGGGGGTGTGAAGTGGTTTCATCTCGCTCAGAATAATGACCATTTGCACATCCTGTGAAAGCGACAATGAAATACATTCTTATAAAAGCGGAAGGATATCTTTATCAGCAGAGTGACGTCGTTTTTCAAGGAGGACCCTGTTTCCTGAGTTAAACAGTTAGACCGTGTAGTTTATACAGCACAGAGTGTGAGAATGTATGAGAAGGACGTGTGAAAATGTCGTAATCTTCATTAAAGTCGTATCTTAGGATGTTCTTGGGTGGTCTAAGTAGCGTCATATGTGTGGGCCTGAAGACCTAAGCACCGGGCTGCCTGCTACTTCATGGCGAAGCTCAGCGCTCTTTCACAAACCGGTAAGAGCAGAAGAAAGCAGGACGGGCTCAGTGCACCAGACTGATGTTCCGTAGAGACATTATGTAGGGCGTCCATGGGACATGTCCATCTGTATGTTTGTCGATCTGCACGATTTGTCTTCCACACAACAATTTCCGGTAAAATTTCGAACTGGAATTTACGTAATGATTTAGAGAAGAAGTTTTGCTTGATTCGAATCAGCCGGATTTAACCACCACTTCACCAAGTCCATAGAGCAGTGTACTTGAGAAAGTTGTGCTGTAGTCGCTTAGACAGTTAAAATGTTTTGGTATCCGAGGGTCGTTATTGTTTTACAAATGCATTACATTGGGCAGCATCATGAACGTGCTGAATCCAATAAGGATCATTACACCTTATTCACGTTTCTCGATGTTTCTCCAGGGAACAGAGTCCTTCTTGAGACGCTAACAGTTTCTCAGCTTGTCAATACTTCACCGCATTTAATGGAAACAGAAGGTTCATTACAGCACACACAAAAGCCCGCCGCCTGTTCCTATCCAGAGCTAGATCAATCCAGCCCTGCCTTCATTCCATTTCTTGGATATCCATTTTAATATTATTCTCCCATCTACGTCTAGTTCTTACAAGTGGTCACATTTCCTCAGATTTGCCCACCAAAACCGCACATCTCCTCTCTGAAAAGTCCGTGTGATCTGCCAAGCTACCCAGCATCACGTTGTAGAAGACCGCTAGATTTATGATCACTGCCTTGTGAATTTGAGTCTAGATGTAATGGAAATGTTTAAATTGTCTCAGAAATGGAACTCGGAATGTTGCTACAGAGCTCGACATAGTGTAATCAGGTGCGCTGACACAGGTCCATTCACTGCAAGAAAATTAAAGAAGGCAGTACGACAGCTGCAATCCAGGCACGCATTCACGTTGTGCCGAGGCCACTTCTTCTACGTATTTCCTAGTTTGGCAAGCTAAACTCTTTTTGTAGACGTTGGAGATGTATGGACCACTTCCCAGAAACAATTCCTTGAATTTCAAATAAAATTAGTAAAACTGTTAAGAAACAGACGATTTGAAATCCCAATAGATCAATTTGATGTAAAAGAAGTTCATAAAATATTATCGTTATGCGAAGTGTAACTTAAGCTCGCAGCACGACAGAAGTGCCTACCCATCTCTTTGTCTTCTGCCGCACGTCTAAGCTTCACCAACTTTATATGGTCGGTCGAAACAACTGTAGAAAAAACGATGGCACGAGGCAGCAGGACGAGATTCGAAATCCAAACAGGAGCGTCTTTAAACTGGAAACACGGAGAACTGTCTGATTTAGGGCATATGGCATTCCTGCAATGTTAAGTAACGAACAAAGTAACAGAATCTTTCGCTTTATCTCTGTCTGACTAACTTCTTCACTCACTAACTGATTCACTCATTCATTAACTGAAGCATTGATTCAATAACTGACAGATCGACCACTCAGTAAATTACATAACGACACACTTCCCTATCTTCTGGTAACAATATGCAGAGTACTAACACTGTTACTGCAAAAGTTCAACACTGACATGGATGCTGAGTCGTGTGGTCCATGTGACCCTCTTAAAACTACCGTTTGTAAAATGCATTTTAATATTATTCGCCCAGTTTATTTTCGGCCTGTGCAATTAAGACGACCGAATTCCAAAACAATTATCAATAGGAGTACATTTTTATTACCTGTTTATATGGATTTTATGATTAAAACTTTACGTATGTGCTAGTATTCCCATTGTCTCAATATTAATAGTCTAAGGCAGACTGTTGCTCAAGAAATATTATTAGGATGTTCAAATCAAGGCAGATGAAGTGGGCGGCACAAATGGCTCGCATGGATAAGAACAGAAATGCATACAGAGTTTTTGTTCGGAAATTTGAATAGAAGGCATTGCTTGGAATATCTAGGTGTAGATGGGAGGATAATTTAATTGATTAAAGAAATAGGACGGGATGTCGTGAACTGGATTTATATCTCTCAGGCCAGGGAAAAAAGCGTGGCTTTTCTGAACACAGCCATCAGCCTTCGGGTTTCACAGAATGCAGGAGAATCCCTGAGTAGCTGCGGGAGTCTTAGCCAAGAGAGGGTTTGTTCCGTAAAGTTGGTTAAGCGGAAGTGTAACACTGTTATGAAATTATTATGAACACTGTGTAAATTATTGGATGTAAACTTAGAAGGGTTCAGAAATAAGACTTTCTTTGCATTGTAAGTCATGTCAGTTTACGAAAATCAATCATCAGTAATATCTTCAGATAAAAGAACTACTGTAATGTTACAACAACACTACTCACCAACGAATGCACAAAGAGAGTTTTATCATCAATTGTAACACACTCCTACATGTTTCGACCCTGCTGGGTTATCTTCAGAGAGAACTTTTTTTGTCGTTACACTAAGGTTGCGCTTTATAGTTGACTGAGAATGTGCTGTTGACTGTGTACTGCGTTGTTTTTTGAGGTACACAGTCAACAGCACATTCTCACTCAACTATAAAGTGCAACCTTAGTGTAACGACAACAAAAAGTTCTCCCTGAAGATGACCCAGCAGGGTCGAAACATGTAGGAGTGTGTTATAATTGATGATAAAACTCTCTTTGTGCATTTGTTGGTGATTAGTGTTTTTGTATAATATAGTGCACGGACATGGAACACATTAAATACTGTAATATTAATCTAAATTTGCTTATGCAGTAAGTTGCACTGGACAATAAAATAAAAACTGAAGAAATATTTTCTGCCCTTATGGACTTACACACATTCATGTAGAGTCACGACGTAGGCCTAGCGCAGCAAGCTCCGACAGTGCCTGACTGAGATTAGGTCAGGTGGGCGAAAAAATGCAGGAAAGAGAGGTAAAGATTACATGGTAGAAGCAGTGGATGTTGTTTGGCAAAGAGGATGAGAACAACTGAATGTTGGGAGAAGCGACTTTGTAATTTAATACCAGATGCAGCAAATGGAAACGCTCCTTTAAACTGGGAACCATAATGCGAGCGCAAACAGTGCACTTAAATTTGGGGTTAAAGGTTGCAGCGGCTAATCTAAACTAAACGTTATGTGTGAAAAAAAGTTCCTTCGGTGTCATGGTCTTTCGGCTTATCTTCTTTTTGTGATCTTTTATAGAGGTCAACGACTTCTGTGATGTGACTTCCACGCGATGCCGTCACCTCCTTCTGCTACCCTGCGACGTCCTACCCCTCCACTCACCTTCCGGAAAGTACGTTTTCTTGCAAGTTTTTCGGTTTTCGCAGCGGTAGGGATGAGGTATAATTTTCTGGGATATGACACCTGTTTCTGTGGGTATTGATTTACTGGAGTTTAGAAATAACGTCGTGGTCAGAATGTACAAGAAGACATTTGGGCTTTTGACAAAGAGACCAATACATTGTCTCGAAGCGTCGGGAGCGCAATATCCAGCACGGCAGCGTCATATTCTTAGGAGAATGCAGCCTTTATCCAAATTTTTCATTTCACTAAGAGATACAGTAACGAACTGCAACACTGTGTGTAATAAAATACATTAAAAGTTCAAGATATAAAATTTAAAAATCATTGCGTGGTACAACATGGACCACGCAATGATTTTTAAATTTTGTGCCTTGAACTTTTAATTTATTTTATTATAAATAGTGTTGGAGTTGGTTATTGTGTCTCTTATTAAGTTACCAACACGGTATGGAAAACATTAAAATCTTCATTTCACTTTTACTCCAGGAGATTTCTTCTAGATTCTTTTACCATGCATTCTCCCATCTCCATTTTGACATCCCGAAACATTTTCGTATCTGCTTTCTTTCTTGACACCTTTTTCTTCCAAGTCGGTAAATGTCTGCCAAGCAGTACGGTGTCACATTTCTTATGATTGAAATATTCATAGCCACCGTCGGGAGAACTTCAAATCCCCAAATGTTTGTCGCTTTCTTCAAAAGCAGTATTTCGAAAAAAAAACAAGGTAGTAGTGTTTTGGGAAACGCTAAAAATGTTGGGACGGTTTACTGAGGCACCTGGAGGTCTTTGCACTTTCCTGGTGAGATAATGGGACAAAACTCTTTGTAGGGCACTTGAAGCAGAGATAGATGACCGATAGCGTGTCATTTCGTGGTTGTACTTTGGTATTCGGTGAAATACACAGCTGTGGGTGAGTTACACTTCTGTTTCGGAAAAGTAGTTTAAGAATATTAATTAATATTGTCAGGCCCGGAGCGCGGAGAGTTCACACCTCCAAAAACAGCGCAGTACACAATCAACAGCACATTCTCACTCAACTGTAAAGTGCAACCCTAGTATAACGGTAACGAAAAAGTTCTCACTGAAGATGACCCAGCAGAGTCGAAACATGTAGCAGTGTGTTACGATTGATGATATAACTCTCTTTGTGCATTTGTTGGTGATTAGTGTTTTTGTACAATATAGTGCACGGACATGGAACATATTAAACAGTGCTACATGTTTATATACAGTGCTACATGTTTATATACAGTGCTACATGTTTATATACAGCGTTACGTGATTATGTACAGCGCTACAGGTTTTTGTACCGAGCTACAAGTTTATGTACAGGGCTTCACTTTATGTACAGCACTACATATTTATATATAGCTCCACATTTCATGTACAGTGCGTCAGGTTTATGTAGAGCACTACGGTTTGATATACATCGCTACGCGTTTATATACAGCACTGAGGTTTTATGTACAGAATGTATATTATGTATATGTATGTATATGTATGTATAATGTATTTTATGTATATTTATATACAGCCCTACAGCTTATGTGCAGCGCTACAGGTTTATATACGGCTGTACATGTAACAAAGAGCGCTACATGTTTATATACAGCTCTACAATTTACATACAGCTACACAGCGCTACGGTTTCCCAAGAAAATTTAATTTTTGTTTCAATGCGACCACAGGGAAAACACTGATATAATTCGACCTTACAAGCAAGAGAAAGAAGTGTTGTGAGTCCTATGATTCTTGAAATAATGCATAGAGAATTTTGTCAGGTAAAGCAATCCCATTACAGGCCTGGATAGGCTCTTAGGTTTCCAGGAGGTTGAGGCTCCCAAATTAGTAGACAATCGGCACATTATGATGATAAGTGTGTCAGCTTTACGCGCCGGCCACTTTTACCGCCCAGGAAATATTCCTGGTACTCATTTCTGTTAGAGGCTGAGTCAACCTCAGGGCCATAATGCGATCGAAAGGATTATGTCAATGAAAAATTCCAACGACACCATCGGGAATCGAACCCGCGACCTTCCGGTTAGTAGTGCAGTGCCTCAACCAACTGCGCCACCGCGTGCCTCAGAGAATTTTGTAGTTGATTTAAAATCTTCAAAACATTTGGAAATTTTCTTCAACTGCTGAATTCCAGTTTCTTCTTTACATTGACATTGCATCATACAATCTCTACCCGTGTCGGAATGAGTTGCAATGTTGCCTGTGTTGGGACTGTTTAGTGAAAAAGGATACAGCAATGCCAAGGTATTTCGAAGAAAAGTGATATGAATATTTGCTACCAAACACACGTGTGAACAAAAAGTGCTTAAGGAAGTTAAACGAATCAAAGTCAAGGGTATTCATGACGGGTGTTCCCTTATCACCAATATGTTTACATCGAATACTGGTAAAGTCGTTGTAGCACAGGCTGGAGGGTTCTGTTATGTCGGATAACACTTTAAAACCAAGTGCTAATTATGTATACCAGCTACTACAGCATTAAACATCTCTGCAGTTTGCTCACAATCTTTATTTATGTGTTTTTCGTATTTCTCACACTAAGCACCGATTATTTCCCCCATGCAGTATTAGCCGATTGGTCTGTCTAATGGGTATGAAGTGTGTTCTGCCTGGGATGCAGCTAAATATGTGTTAATTCTTATAATGTAGAGGGAAGTCGTTCTTCAGTGGGTTAATATTTTTTGTCAGTGGCGCAACAGCCCCAGTGAGCCAGGGCCTCCTCATTACCGAGGCTTCACGATCGTACTCATTTAGACACACCAAATTCGGTAGGACTCCTCTGGACGAGTGATCAGCACGTCGCAGAGGCATCTACATGACAACCCACAACACTCACGGTAGAGAGATGTCCATGCCTCCGGGGGGATTCGAACCCACAATCCCAACACTCGAGTAGCCTCCGACACACGCCTTAGACCGCGCGGCCACTGTAATCGGCAGTGGGTTAATATAGATAGCGTACATTGCATTACTCCTTGAAAAATTTGCTCTCAAATAGGATGTGCTTTCACGTTGGGATATCTTCTTTTACCGACCCAACAACACGATTGAAGCACTAAGTTCTGTCTTTCAGGTAATATATATGCCCTCCCGCGGCCCCCTGCTAAAACATGTTTCTCCTCCCATTGGTATCTGGGTTCCATTCATAAGACTTCTTCAGCTTCTCATTCCACCTGCTTCTAAATACCTGCTTCAGTAAAACAGCCTCGCTACGTAATATAGACAGCTCAGCAAATACATATATGTTTACATAGTTTCATCTTAATGGTTTTTGAAAAACTTTTTCTAATTAAAAGCCTTATTAAATAAAATGGGCCTACTCTATGTAAGTCACACTTCGAATGACACAATCATTGTTACATAATTCGTAATTTAAAAAGTCTGTCATTATCTCATTAAATAACCTACGCAGTTGAAAGAGAATCGATAAATTACTTCAAAGATGACGTCTCAATTATGTAATGATTATCTTACTTCATTTATCGGTGAATCAAAACTTCTATTTAGCATCTTTAAATAACTGTGAAACACTTCTCTAAATATCCTGCTTCATATTTCGGAGATTCCTGTTTCGAATGTCGTTTTGGAGACAGGAAAATCCAACTGAAGTACTCTGGCTTTCTTAATCCGTTGAAGCAAATATTAGAATGGTATTTAGGAATAGGTCACGATAGCTTCCTTCACAACCTGTCCAATTCACATAATAGCAACTTAATAGAATTCATCCCGTTGTGTCTTCAGAAAAATATTCAAAACAGGTGTAAGGAAAACAAGTGTATACACCGAGATAGAAAAAATATGGCGCTGAAGACCAACCTTCCCTCAAATTACTCACTTAACACTTCATAATATACACTTGTAAGATTAATGAATATTGGTGAAAATTTAAAAACCAACAAAAGGTGAATGACAAGAACAACTAAAGTGCAAAACTGTGCTATATACTTTCGAAACTCGGCTTGACATATACGAGAAGCGAGGAGTCTACATCTTACAACCAACACCTCGGACTCTACCTATTTTAACATTCGAATATCTGTAAATATCACAGTACTCCCTTCACCCGTCTGTTCTTAGGAGCTAATGAAAAAGCGTATTAATGTTATACTGCCACTGTTACTCTTGGGCTGCCATCGACCATACATACTTTTACATTTCCATTGCAAAAGGAAAATATTGATGATGTTTTCCACATTGCATTTTACATGCCTTTTAATAATCGCATTTTTTATCCTGGTGATGGTCGATATCTAGACCGAAACATGTAGCTTTTTAATAAAAACGCAGTTGCGTTAGTCTGATTATATAATATAGTTTTGAAAATTTCACATTATAGTCCTACCATCTGACGCTACAAAACTCAAACACTTAAACAAGTGTCGCTAAACAACCTAATATATAGCCATATTTAAGTGTGTTATTTAAAACCACTGGGCAGTTGCTGAGATTAAATAGCATCGGTTATGGATGAATGAGTTTGGAGCTTTGGTGGAATGACATTGACAAGGGGAATACCGGAGACCTCGGTGAAATGCCTGTCCCAGTGCCACTTTTTCCACCATAAACCCCATATAGAATGGCCTGGGATTGAACACGGACCTTCGCGGTTAAAGGCCGGCAGCTGACTGCCTGAGCCATGTATCGTCCCTTAATCATATTACTAGCGTAATTGCACGAAGATACAACAAACCCAAGCTCCATTCATAACTTCGGCAGTCGGTCATCGTCTCGTAAAAGGTCGTATGTAAGTTGCTGGGAGCCGCCAGGTACAGCCCACCGATGACGCAGCGCGTCGTCTGTTTTCAGCGTCAGCCGAAGTCGCTCGCGCGGTGGAGGGGACAAGCCAGTACGGTCCCGCGACGATCAGAGCCAGTTACTGTGTGGCAAGCGAAGTAGTAGCACGCGGGCGAGTGCCTCCATCATGCGCGCCGCGGTATGATAGTGCGTGTAGCGTGCGATGACACCCAGTCATGGTTAAGGTGTTTCTTCACCTGGGCTGGCTGGTAGCTTTTGTAGTGTCAGTTTGTGTAGCCAGACCCATGCACCCGCGGGTGTACCCACCGCCACAGTACGAACTTATCTTACCAGCTGGTGACCGGTCTTTACACGGCGGCACTGCTGCCCCTCCGGCGGATCAAGACGTCGCCGACGACGGGGCAGTTCGCAGTGAGAGAAGCACCAATCTGTCCCACATCACGGGCACCGCGCGCAAGATTCGAATGCACATCAAGAACAAGTTTCTGCAGATCCTCCCGGACGGAACAGTTAACGGAACCACCAACGATGCCAGTGATTACAGTGAGTACAGCCCGTGACAGAGTAGTTTAGAGTTGTCGCATTAAAGTACTATTCCCACGAGATCCTTGCGCGCAGAGTTGTATGAAGCACGACAACAAGGAAATCGTTTGTTTCCAAAATCGAAAACATCCTTTGTACGATAATTTTAAACTAAATTTGAAGCCTGAAAGTGTTTTGTTTGTATAATCTATGTAATTAATAGAAATTATGGTCCTGCCGTAGATGTTACGCGAAAACGTTTTGCAGTAAAAAGGTAGAACATTTTTTTTTGCCGAATCCAAATAAAGCAGGTTAGGTATTTTTTCCTACGACGAACGGACACTGAAATAGTCTTGTTTCTGGACTCCGTGCAACTCGTCGATGTGGCGAGTTTACCATAAATATTTACTAAAATATTTTTATATACAAAATGAAGGAAATTACTTCCTTCAATAGTCGAGGTAAAGTGAGAACATGTTCTTGTGATATAAGTGCGTAGAAATGACGCTGATTGATACGTAATACTAGAAAAGACTGTGTTTCAAGACTACTTACGCTGTTATTCTTGAACATATTAGGCCGATTTCTACAACAAATGCTTAAGCCTACGATGAAATATTTTATAACACAAAATAAGAAAAATTTTCTATTTCCTTAATTCAAGTGACGTGTTATAATGCTCGTCGTGTCATAAACGTTCAGTAAAATCGTTGTGGAACACGAGTGAATGTGTGTTACTGTTATGTTACTGTAATCCGTGTAACGTGTACTGATTTTAAGACAAATGTGCAGTAAGTCAGATCTGTAATATAATATAATATAATATAATATAATATAATATAATATAATATAATATAATATATAATATAATAATTAAAATATTTTCTTTCTAGCATCCATGTAACGCGTAACTTTCTACTTTTACAACGAAATACATTAGAATACGCTGCTTTGAAGGATTCACATATTTTGTTTCCACAATTCATACAACGTGTAGATGTGCTGTTGTTAACGATAAATGTTCAACTATGGATATGTTTTGGTTCAGAATCCGTAAGTGTAACGTGAAAGTGCTAGTCGTTCGAAAAATACGCATTAAAACAGTTTTAGAGAATTTATATATTTTGTGTTCAGCATAAATTCTCGAGACGTGTGAAAGTGCTACATCGATCTGCCTCTCGTGTGATGTTTGTGTTGTAATAATGTTCGTTCTGGCCGGGGATTGCTCAGCTGTGTGCTGATTTCGTGTGCATTTGGGAACTCGAGTTCATTGCTCCTGACTACACGCCCATCCCCCTGAACACTGGTGACAACACATTTGTGATTTGTAGTTCTGCAGTTGTGTTTGTGAGGATTTCGAAGAGCGGCTTGCATCAGCTACTGAAAAACCGCCCAAAACTATGCGAACACAGATGCATTTCAATTGTTACGCGGGCTGCCTGACGTGAAGGGGTCTGCTGATCCATGTGACATGGTTAAGAATAAAGGTGCATTCCGGTTAAGGTTAATGATGAAGACGTGTTCTGTTTGTTTATTAGTTGTGTCTTATGTGATTTAATTCCAACTATTTTATGTAACTGATATTCGTTTCGTAGTCCTTCCCTCTTCTACCTACTTGTTCACAGTAGGTGTCGAGGGTTTTTAATTTTTCACTTAATAACACTCAAACACACACCACAGTCGGTTGGACTCCTCTGGACGAGGGATCGGCCCGTCGCAGAGACCTCTACCTGACAACTCAAACACTGTACAAGAGACAAGCATCCATGCCCCCGGTGGGACTCGAACCCACGATCCCAGCAAGCGCTCGGCCACAGACCTACGCCTTAGACCGCGCGGCCACTGGGATCGGCTGTAAGTGACATAATAATTTATAATTTCATTTGTGCAACATAATTACTGTAAGGTGTGCATTGTGCAAAAATTTGCTGATATATAGAGAGATAAAAATTTGAAAAGTGTCGTAAGAAATCAAAATTCTCTAGGCTACACTGAGAAGCTACGATTAGGTTAATTTCCAGGTAGTCATACTAACGTTCGCTTCAGAATATTGCGGTGTTTCGCCAGGAAAGGTAAAGATCAACTGCAGTTTCACCACTCGACACGGCTCAGTGTGACTAAACACTTGATTCTTCATGAACACAGCAGTAAGAACGTCTAAACACAATTTTGTCCGTTGAATTTATGGATTTGATGTGTTGTTACTGCCTCTGCTGCAGGGCTGTGCAGTCGGTACACGAAAGCTCGGACTCCGATTCCGACTCCGACTCCTCGATTTTTAAAACTCCGACTCCGACTCCTGCATAAAACTCAATATGCATTAATAACGGTAAACCTATAAAACGTTTCATCACCACGACGTAAATTACCAGGCTACTTTTTAGACTTATAACTTGTATTTAAGTATAAGTCCCATGGTTACTGCAGCTATCAAGGCTCTGGGGTTTGAGTATCTAAATAAGATTTTAGATTGAGGTTGGAGTCGGAGTCGGTACATTTTTACTGGCTTCGACTCGACCGAAAATATCTTCCCACTCCGGCTCCACGACTCCGACTCCACAGCCCTGCTCTGCGGTGGTGGTGTGAGTATAGAACTAAATGCTGAGTAGAATATGCAGATATGAGACAGAAGGTAACAGGAGGATAGAGAACACCGCATAATGGGGAAGGCCGTGGTTTGTGCTGTTCACCAGACATTATTAAACTGTTAATATTAAGGAGGATGAGACGGGAGGAACACGTATTGTGAATGGGAGAGTAGCGAAATGCTAACAAAATTTTAATGAGGAAACTTGCAAGGAGAAATCAACTTAGAAGATAGGCCTATATGTGGGAACATATAGGCCTGTATAGGCTTGGATCTTGGAGTGTGGCAATGCGGCCTATGACGCTATGAGCGTCAAATACTCCACTGTTTTGAGCACGGAATTGATCGTGGTTTCAATAAAGGCGGAGAATTCCTGTGGTAGCTGATTTAAGACGGCCTGTAGTCAAAGTGGTGGTTGGTTTAGTAATTCATATTTAAATTTGTGTTTATTTAGAACACTGAGACACAGGGGTAATGTTACCCTTGCGACAGAGTTTTTTCTTGGTTTTTGTGAAACCTTCCGTAGCCGCTTGTGTGATGAATGTGTACCCTTACAGTGTGGGATTGACAGTAATTTTCCTATATTTCAACATCAAAATTTGTGTTGTGTTAGCTGATACCTGTTTTTTAGAAGAGCGGGATGTATAAGAATTGTCGGAAACTATTCAACACCAATTGTACATATTACGTTTGTCAGGAGTTCGTCATTCGTGTCTTAATTATGGCTTACCTGTTTTAGGAAACATACAATAGCTTAAAGCCAGCTTCGTTCCTGCAGTTTTGTTGCTTATTTACCAACACTTTATCAAATTAGGCTATGCGCTGCAGAACATGTTAATTGTAAGCGACGAACAACCAGAAAGGACTCGATTTCAGTACTTAGAGTATTTTTAAAATATTTGCTGTCAGGAATTGAATATAAGAAAGAAAATGTTCGAACGTAATTCGAACCACCTACACGTTGCCTCTGTTCTGACCCGTTCTTTTTCGTGGATTTCTTCCCTGTTTCCACATGTCTGTATAAAAGCTTTGTATAGATCCCAAGTCGAACATTTTTTCACGAATACCCGAATATTTAAAACATTTCGTTAGCACGCAGCAAAATATTGAGCCATTAATTAATGGATGTTGGGGTTACTTGACGAAAATGCATAAGTTGTAGCATCCATTGGGGGCGGGGCCCATTATAGCCTATTTTAATTTACTAGTCCACCATTTGCTTGTACACAGTGACGAAAATCGCAGAAACCTTCAGACAGTTTGCGCGATATTAGGGCTGAGAGAGAGTCGAACGCGGAAGTTCCTGCTGCGAGACGAGAGTGCCGAACACTGTGGACAGCGCGTTGCCGTCAAAACACACAGACGAGAGTGCCGAACACTGTGGACAGCGCGTTGCCGTCAAAACACACAGACGATTCAGGGTAGTGGCACAGAGCTTAACACTTCACTAGTCTGTTCAAGCCTTCGTGTTGGATAACACTGGAGACAGTGCAGTGGAAAGGCAAGTCATTTGTAGTGCAGTCGCAGACCCAGTTGTAGAGCAGCTGTAGCCTCAGTTGTAGCACAGCTGTATGTTCAGTTGTTGTACAGCCTTATACTCTGTTGTAGCACAGCCGTAGGCTCGGTTGTAGCGCAGTCGTATAGTCTGTAGTAACGCGGCCGTTTACCTGGTGTAGGAAGCCGTAGAATCAGGTATAGCGCAGCCGTAGGCTCAGTTGTAGCACACCCGGAAACTCTGTTGTAGCACAGCCGTATATTCAGGTGAAGTAAGCCGTAGACTCATTTATAGCACGGCCCGGTCCTCTGTTGCAATAAAACCGTCGACTTAGTTGTTGTGAATCTGGAGATTCTGTTTTTGTGCGGCCGTAGACTCAGTTGCAGAACAGATATAGACCCAGCTGTTGCGCAGCCGTAGACTCGGTTGTGGCGTACCCGACTGTGCCAGTTTTGTGCTACCTCAGAATTGTTTTATGCTTCCCTCCTCTGGACGCCTCGTTTAACGGTGCTTTTAAAACAGTGACAGAAAATGTCAAAACAAAGGCACCGATGATGAATAGTAATCAACCAGCGTGATGAGAAAAAACAACATGATTATCACAGTCATCATCAGCATCACAATCATCTTCACTGTCAGCTTGCTGTACTTTTTATTTGCTGCTAGTTCTTCTCCCCCTCCTCCTCTTCTTACTTACACTTGTCAGTGGTGCTGCAGTAGGTTTGAGCTTTCACCTTATCTACGTTAAGTGAGGTTTTAGGTTTACACGGTTGTGGATATTAAAATCAGCCTTTTGTGGTGTAAGGCCGTGTTGTCTTGTAGGCAGGTACAACTTTTCGGAGAAACCTGTTGCCCTTATATTCGGGACATACGTTGTGTTCTAAAGATGAAGGCAACTGGTTCTTCCGAAACTTTTATTCCTGTTTACCAGAGTGCGGCATCACATCCCAGAAAATTGTAATTCGTGTTCAGAGTAGCTGCAGGATTTCATAAAGTAGACTTAAGTTCATCGTAAGGCTTCTGCCTTCGATGAAAGAAGCATAAAATGCGGAGAAATATTCATGTTCTGGGCCAGTTTTGATCAGGCTCTTTAACAATGTGGTCGTCTGTTACTACACTACGATAAAATATACTGACTGACTGGTTTGTCAGCTGGTTGACTTGTGTGGTGCAACTGTGTCACTCTGCAGGGTGACTGTGGGGCTGCACTCCTGTTTCATATTAGGATGTCCTAGGTTCAAATCTCAGTTTGGAGGCCCGATATGGTAATGGTTTTCGTGGTTTTAAAAGCCTATCCACGCAAATGCGTGACTACTACTGCTTTCTTACGCATCATTTCCAATTATCCATCGACAGCTGTATCATATGTCTTTACATAATCTGACATATTACCGGCGTCTATAAGTAAACGATACTCACTGCTCTTCTACCTCGAAGATATAGACGACAGTTTTTTCCGAAACGTCGTTACAGTACCTGTACCTGGCTACACGACTTTATATCCCAGGTGACTGAATCTTTTTACTCACTCCCATGGAAACCTCAAGCGTTGCATAAATAAATACGCCTTACCGAGAGTAAAACAACACAAATAACAACTTCTATAATTGTAGTGTGCTTATAAATAAATAAATAAATACATACATAGATACGCCAGACCGCGAAGAAAGCGACACAAATAAGAACTCCTTTTATAATTCTAGTGTACTTACGGCTAATTCAGGCCGCTGAAAGATTGTCAAGTAACCGAAGAACATCCGTTACTTGCAAGGCAGCGTGTGAGACAAATTAAACACTATAACATTCCTGTCCGGAAAGGAAACCTGGGTACAGCCATGTTATTGAAAACCGGCCCACGTGTGTGGCATTTGCCGATCGCTTGGGAGTTGATGCTCCATTAGCGACAGACAACCTGACAGACAGGTTGGGCAAGGATCTAAAAAGACGTCAAGACGCTGAAGATCTGATATTGCGAAATGTGAGCAGTTTGCTACATTAAATTCGGTTAAAGGAAGTCCACGTATTCTGACACAAAGTCTTATATTTAGTAAAAAAAATGTAGCAATACTTCTAAGGATGACATTAAGTAGGGTGCAGGTGAGCAGCTTTATTAGTCGCCTGCAAGAATATTGGTCTAGCAGCAAATCCTGAGAAAACTATGTACAGGCTTATATCTCGTGAACGGAATGCAGAACAAAATTACGACATAAAGACAGATAATAAATCCTTTGAAAGGATATTTGGAAACAATTCTAATAAATCAAAATGTCATTCATGAAGTAATTAAGAGCAGATTTATCTCAGGGAATGCTTGCTATTATTCGGTGCAGAATATTTTCTTCTCCGGTTTGCTTCCCCAAAATATAAAGATTAAGATATGCAGAACTACAGTTTTGCCTGTTGTTTTGTATGGGTGTGAAATTTGGTCGCGGGAAGAACGTAGTCTGAGGGTGTTTGTGGGTAGGGCGCTGAGGAAGATATTTGGGCCTAAGAGGGACGAGGTAACAGGGGAATGGAGTATACTACATAACGAAGAGCTTTATGACGCGTACTCCTCACCAAATGTTATTGCGGTGATCCAATCAATAAGAATGATATGGGCTAGGCACGTAGCACGTATGGGAGAGAAGAGATGCATGCAGGGTTTTGACGGGAAAATCAGAGGGAAAGAGACCACTTGGAAGACGTAGGCGTAGATGGAAGGGTAATATGAAGATGGATCTTCAAGAAGTGGAATGGTAGGCATGGACTAGATTGCTCTGGCTCGGGACAGGGACAGGTGGCGAGCGCTTGTGAATGCGGTAATGAACTGCGGGTTCCATAAAATGCGGGAAATTTCTTGACTAGCTGAGGAACTGTTAGCGTCCCAGGAAGGACTGTGCTCTGTGGAGTGAGTTAATTATGGGGGAGTAGGCTGGATTCAGCTAACTCAGGCTGGTTAGGGTGTAGAAATATTATGAATACTGTGTTGAATATTTCGACTTTAAGGCGGCTGGGAACTGAGCAAGATGGCTCGAGTGGCAACTCCTATGGCTTGTGTTCTGAAAGTACAAAGTTGCGATGTCGGATGCAGCACAGAGTGTCCTAATTGAAGCTCCTCTTGCCTTTTGCTAGATCTTCCAGGCCACGAGTGCACACTTCCACTTTTTTCAGTTCATTTTCTCTAATCATCCTACCAATGCTACATTTACTGAGCTACTGATAGTGTCATTACGTGATACATGAACTGTAGGATTGACTTCATAACGGACAGGAATTTCTTGACAGCTGTGGAACTCGGATATTTATAGTAAAAACTCTAATCCTTGGATTTAAATAGACAGTTACTTAGTCAGTTTTTTAGTTAGTTGCAGAAGACGATTGAATAGCTTCCTGTGCCTTATTTGCACAAGAACGTTTAAGTGAGCCGATCCCAGTGGCCGCGCGGTCTAAGGCGTAGGTCTGCGGCCGAGCGCTTGCTGGGATCGCGGGTTCGAATCCCACCGAGGGCATGGATGTTTGTCTCTTGTGAGCGTTTGTGTTGTCAGGTAGAGGTCTCTGCGACGGGCCGATCGCTCATCCAGAGGAGTCCTACCGACTCTGGTGTGTGTCTGAGTGTGATCAAGTGAAAATAAGCAACCTCGACACTTACTGTGAGTAGGCAGAATTGGTAAGGACTGCGAAATGAAACGAAACGTTTAAGTGAACACATGATGGGTTTAGATGTGTGCTGTTCTGGGATTTTACGCAGCGTCGAGTGTTAATCCTTTATCGACGTTTGAGGACAACATATCGGTCCCATTTTCTAGACGCTTGAAGATGGGACCGATACGTCGATATTCGACGCTGTGTAATATCCCAGAAGATCGCAGCTCTTATCAACATCGCGGCGGAAGCCTGACATCGCGGCATGATCGGTTGCCATGCCTGCCCATTCTTCAAAAACTAACAGTCACTAAAATGCTGTGCCCTTTATTTCTGGTTAATTTAATAAGCGTCTCGCTACTCTGAACTTTATAGTGTTGAACTATAAGATAAGTTGTTTAGGAAGTAATGAATTGTGGGGAGACCAAAAGGAAGCGGTTTGGCCTAATATGAGGTAGTGTCTCGACATTCGCCTGGAGAAACGGAGCAAATTCACGAGAAGCCAGGATAACCGGTGCCAAAGCATCTCTCAGATTAAAGGCAGAAGAGGCAACTTGGTGTTTTTCTATGACTTACCGTTGATTGCTCTTTGCATTAAACAGTTACCCAGCGAAAAAGGTGTGTGTAGATTATCACATTATGTAATATCAAAGCGGAGTGATGAAGATGTGTTACTTGATGTAAATCTGATATAAAGGCTGGTTACGGTCTTCTGCAAATTCAGAGACGAAAACAATTGGGAAAACGGAGCCTTACAGGCAACGCATCTCCGTGAAGCGGTTCAGTTTTCTAGACGTAGGCCCATCCTGTACTGTGCTGTACTGTCATCAGTATTCTCGCTATGGTTGATTGTGCCGTCCGCTGTAGTTTCACTACCGCGAGTTGCATTTCGTGAGCGGGACGGGCGTCGAGTGCTTAATGCTGTGTTATGTTACGGAGAGACGATCCCAGTGGCCGCGCGGTCTAAGGCGTAGCACTGCGGTCGAGCGCTTGCTGGGATCGTGGGTTCGAATCCCACCGGGGGCATGGGTGTTTGTCTCTTGTGAGTGTTTGACTTGTCAGGTAGAGGTCTCTGCGATGGCCCGATCCCTCGTCCAGAGGAGTCCTACAGAGCGTAGTGTGTGTCTGAATGTGATCAAGTAAAAAAAAACAAAAAACCTCGACACCTGCTGTGAGCAGGTAGAAGGGGGAAGGACTACAAACAAACAAACAAACAAACAAACAAACAAACAAACAATGTTACGGACAAAGCGATCGCCACCCTAATTTTGTTTATAAGTTGCCTCTGTTTGTACGTCTTGAGCCGTAAATATATGAAGCTATTTTGACTTCATTAGCGCTGCCTTTAACGTGCACTTTAGGCCGTAGTTATTTAGCTGACTAATAGTTCCCCCTCCGATCCCAGTGCGCGGGACTGCGGCCGCTTTTTTGCTGGGATTGTGAGAGTTCAAATCCCACAGGGGGCGTGGATTTCTGTCTCTTGTGAGTATTGTATGTTGTCAGGTAGAGGTTTCTGCGCCGGGCTGATCATTCGTGCAGAGGAGTCCTACAGAGTGTGGTGTGTCTGAGTGTGATCGTGAAGCGTCGATAATGAGGAGGCCCTGCCCCACTGGGGGCTGTTGTGCCATTGAAAAAATGTAGTTCGCTTTTGTTTCATCATCTTACACGTTATAAATTTTAGGGCTGTGAATTCCTCATCCTGCATTCTACCCGTTTGTTGCTTGTAGATTTACACGTTTGTTTGTTTTTTGTTTATAATTTATTTAACGACGTCAGAAGCTCAAGCTAAATATTTTCCTCAACATTTTCAATGTATGTTCTGGTAAGTAAAAAGCGATTTTTCACACCCATACAAAACAACGGACCGAGCTACTATTTGAGGCTGCCGGCTGTCACGACATTGACATTACTGTTTTCTAGAATGTGACGCCGTGTAGTTTGGTGCATATCTAAATTCCTAGACGTTGTGTTACAGAACACCCTCAATTTCAAATGATGCTGTGGGTGTAACCTTAGTTATTACGCCTTGTGACTTGCTATGTTGTGTGCAATCTGATATGTTATGAATAGTGAGCCAGAATGACTATGTAAGAAACTGCTGTTAAGGTATCACCAGTACCGTTCGTTTTAGGAACTGAGAAAAATCACGAATAACCTAAACCTTGGGAGAATATGTGTGTGTGTGTGCATGCGTGCGTGTGCGTGCGTGCGTGCCTGTGTGCGTGTGTGTGCGCGCGTGTGCGTGTGTGCGCGTGTGCGCGTGTGCGTGTGTGTGCATGCGTGCGTGTGCGTGCGTGTGTGCTTGTGTGCGTGTGTGTGCGTGCGTGTGTGTGTGTGCGCGCGCGTGTGTGCTTGTGTGCGTGTGTGTGTGTGCGCGTGTGCGTGTGTGTGTGTGTGCGTGTGCGTGTGAAACTAACGTCGTTTGTCAAGAATTAGTAAGTGTAATGGGAAACTTGACGGGACTCGGGATTGAAACCTGTGATAAGGTTTTGTAGTGTTTGCATTTCGTACCATTCCAGCATGTAGGCTTAACCATCTAGGTTAATGGTCGTCGTCTACGACATTGGAAGCATTAGACACTTTTCCATCGTCGGCCTAGTGTTTTTGTAACAAACGAATATTAGATATACGTTCGAAGAGCGTTTGGACAGATGCCGGCTGATCTCCAGAATGAACAGAACAGTCTGTGTCGTAGTTTGGAAAAATTAATTGGAGAAAGGTAGGCAGTCAGAAGCGTTATAATATATGTGCTGAACTTTACATTTCTAGGGTGACTGATTGAAGAACACTGAGCTAAGTGGGATATGTAACAGGCATGGGGTAAATAAAAATACATGCAGAATTTTTGTATGGAAACCTAAAGAAAAACCGTCTGGGAGATACAACTTAATGCTTCTGGATAATATTAAATGTATGTTAGAGAACCATGGCTTCGGTTCAGTAAGCTAATAGAGGTTTCACTGGCAGACTTTTTTGAACATGTGATAATTTTGAGGATTTTTTTTGTGGTGAAGGGCCCCGCAGCAGACGCTATGGACACACCGCAGCCTTGAGGCTTATTGTGAAACCCTGTGATGAAAATGGTTATTTTTTTCGGTTTTCCGTGTAAAGGAGCACCGGTGGAATGAAATTGACGGGAGAAAACTGAAATACTCGGGGGGAAAAAACCTCTCCCTTTGCCACTTTGCCGACCAAAAATGCCACATGGACTGCCCCGGGATCGAAATCGGACCTCCGCGGTGAGAGGCCGACGACTAACCGCCTAAGCCGTGACACGGCCTATTTTTAGTATTTTTTTTTACTGGTGAAGGGCTACGGACGCACTGCAGCCATGAGGCTTGTTGTGCAACCCTACGATGAAGATGAAGATGATTATTATATTTTTGTCCTTTTCCTAGTAATGGAGCACCGGTGGAATGAAACTGATAGGGGAAAACCGAAGTACTCGGGGAAAAACCTGTCCCAGTGCCACTTTGTCCACCACAAATCCCACATGGACTGACCCGGGATCGAACCCGGGCCTCCGCGGTGGGAGGCCGGCGGCTAACCGCCTGAGCCATGGCACGGCCATTTTTAGGATTTGCTAAAATGGTTGGGTATTTCCTAAGCTGCACTGCTCGACAACAAACACATTGCACAGTAGAGTTAATTAGTTTCCACACCCGCATTAAGTTAGTTATGGTACTGTATCATACACAAATCACGACATTACTCGTCACCCTCAATGTTGCAGCAGTACTGGATGTTAAAAAGGTGGTTGCTTGTAGGATAGAAACAAACGTTTGTATCTTACATTTTCCGCAGTTTAGCCAAATGAAGCAGAAGCTACCGTGATCTGCATACATTATTCCCTGTGCCATCTGCTGAGCATTTTTCTTTCCGTTTGGAATTTTATGTTGAAATATATGATAATACTCGTGTCGCCTACTTGACATACATTATATTGTTAAAAATATATTATACAGAAAGATGTAATACGTTATTGTCATTCAAATGTCGGCTTCTTTAGAAAGGCAGTGTGAGAACAATGGCTGCTATAAAATATTGTCAGGACAATCCTTCACCCATTCGTCTGTTTCCCTTTTCTCGATGAAAGTTGGCCACCCTGTCGGGCTGTACGTATAGGCTTATTATACACGAATCGTAAGTGCGGTGACAGCTGCCAACTGGATAAATAATAATATCGCCGAAATGATTCATCAGCTTTGTTCTGATGTGGCCTAGCGCAAGATTCTGAATCTGTGAAAACTTAAAATCTAAGAACACTAATAATAATAATAATAATAATAATAATAATAGTGAGCAATTACGTTTTAAGCTGTTGGGCTGTTCTTGTTACGTGAATTAAAACTTCGAATCCCTGCAGCGTTCCCTCCAATTTTTTCACAGCTGCGCGGACCTGCTGCTGCTCTGAGCAGAAAATTTTTACGCTACCTGACGACTGCGCCGCACTTTAAAAGTTGTTTTTTTTTCGTAATATGCATAATAAGAATATTTACTATGAAAATTGAAAAATTTCAGCTGGGCGGCAAGAATTCAGTATGCGCGGGAGCATTTCAGTTACTGCGCGGCCGCGTACCCGCGCAGTTTAGAGGGAGTATTGCGTCCCTGTCATCTGCTATGCTTCTGGTTATATTTGTGGTCACGTGTAGGACTCCTTTTGACTGTTTCCTATTGTTCTAGTCATTTACTGTGACAGTTTGTTATTCCTACGTTATGATCCTTCAGCTGCTCTGAGAAAACGCATTTTTCCCGTTTCGCTTTTCCTCCTTTGTTCTTTTGTGAAGTAAAAGTAAATTTATATGTGTGTATGCAATGAAGGTATTTGGAGGACTGGAGGTATACCTCCACTCTTTCTTACCCTCGGCAATAACTGGAAGTGAGTGGTCAGCTTCACGCCCTGGCTGCTTTATCCCCGGGAAAAGAGCCCCCTGCACCTATTGAATAGGTGACTTTGTGGGCCACAATGCCGGTGTGAACTCTGCAGAGGAGGGAACGATCCCCTGTTTCTGCTGGGAATCGAACTAAAATCCATCGGTCTTCCAGCTCGTAGCCTAGTCACTATACAGATCACGCTGTCTCTGTTCCCATTTGTTGTTTTATTAACGTCCTGAGTTCACCTCTACACAGTATAAGCTGGTGTGTCTGTTGTGCCTACATTCACTAAGGTTTGATTTGCGAAATTGCCTCGCACCATGTTTGTAATACTTCAATATCCAATTACTGTACGAGCGCCACTGAAGCAAACTGGCTGTGCACTGCCTGTGTGTTCATATTCAAGTGCGGATTAAGTCACTGAACGCGGGGCAGCATAGTCGGTATAGTGACTAGGCTACGGGCGGGACGGTCCCGGGTTCGAATACTTCCGATCCCAGTGGCCGCGCAGTCTAAGGCATGGGTCTGCGGTCGTTAGTTTGCTGGGATTGTGGGTTCGAATCCCGCGTGGGGCATGGATGTTTGTGTTGTGTTTGTTCTATAAGGACGGTAGTATGGAGCATGAGTGACATGAAGAAGGAGGGAAGGATATAAAGGTACAAAATTGATCAAAGGATAAACCTACGAGAGGTGCAAACGTTTTTCATGGTTTCTAAGAAGTCAAGATGGGCTTTGGGTAGCCTTCTTTTAGACTGGCACCAGGATTCTTTCCTGAGAGGAAGCCGGCCTGGACGCAAGGTTAATCATCTCCATCTGGTGCAGAATTTAAGAATGAGCAGGCTTGTACCTCCTCTCGGCCTGCATGCCTTCGTAGCATGTCTAGCGACAACTTCACCTTTCTGATTTAGGTCATTGTGTGTGTGTGTGTGTGTGTGTGTGTGTGAGGACCTGGCAGACACAATATGGCAGATTCTCCATAGGCACCTTGCCACTCTGTTACAAATGCAAGCCATTTTCCGTATTTAAACAAGCAGGATGTTGCTTTTAATGGGATAAAACTTATCAACTGATAAAACGTCTTATATATAGTAAACGAGATATGATTTTTCTTGATAAGAATTGGACAAAAGACCATGTACTGGAAACAGCAGCGTCCCTGAGCGACGAGTTCCGGAGCAAAAATCAAAATTTGTAATTCAAGGGGTCTGTTGGTATTATTGTTGTTATTCTATTTTAGTTTTATGAATAACCTCTTATGCAGCTGTGTTGTGGGTGCTGTACTTTAAATTTGACGGATATGAGCTGAAACTTCCGCAACGTCTTCATGTTTCTAATTATTGTCCTGCGAACGACGTTTCGTACGTAATATGTGTCACATCTTTATGGACTATGACCATGCACACTTCCACATGTCTACCTCGCAAGGTTAGGAGTTGGGATACAACAGTCGATATTGTTAGTACACGGCTGCGAGCTAGGAAAAGAGAGGAAATATGGTTCGATCCCCGACAGGAAGAATAAGTCTGTCCCTCTGAAGCTTGCAGACCGAATATGAGGACCGCCCAGCCTCTTATTTATATGTGTACCGTAGGCTGTTCGTCCGGGGTCAAATCGGCCAGGGAATGGGGCTGCCCACTCACCTCCTATTGCCGAAGTTAAGAGTGAGTGGAACTATACCTCCATTTCTCCTTGTGCCTTCATGTTATGCATGTGGACACCTTTGTATTTACCTCTAATGTTTCATGAGTTATCGCTGTTAATCAGAAAATAAACGTTTTCGCACGGCTACTGTTTTATTGCTCTGCATTCTACAAAAATATTACCTCGATAAGCTATGTTATTTTTGCAGGATCTGTTGAGCTGGAGCATTCCAGGATCGTACATTAAGCGTCTCTTCTGTCTTACAAGTTCGCATGTTCGGCGTGTTGTTATTACTGATTGTAGGAAATTAGAAAGTCCGGTGTTTATATCAGATTTCATGAAAATTTATTAATGATCAACGGCTGCATTATTGATTTCATACGCCTACTTTTTTGCTTTTTGGGAACGGAAGTAGGCTAGAATTTTAAAGAAAATGGAGACAGCAGAAACAGAAGCATTAAAATCTTTCTGCGTGTACAAAAGTAATTTGAAATGTGGAAACAATTCCAGCAGTAATGCCAGTACCGCTGACCTTTCGCATTATGACAATGCACTTTAATTATGATCGTACTAATGGTATAATCTGAAAGTTACTCCTGCTCTATTCTTTCGAAAAACGCAGAGATTCGTAAAAGTGAAGTTCCAGTCGCCGCGCTCTACACCTGGGCACTAATTTCAAATATACTTCTGATTAGCATCAGTCGTCGCCACTTTGTAAGGGTCAAGAGAGAACGTTTTGCATTTCTCCTGAGACGGGTGCCCAGTCTTTCGGGCAGGTCACTTTATTGAAAGAGTTGTCCGCAAAGATATTGGTGGTAACATTAATACGTAGTAGCAGCGGTTGTGGTGGTGGTGGTGGTAGTATTAGGGTGGTGGAGGTGGCGGCAGCAGCAGCAGCAGCAGCAGCAGCTGTAGGAGTAGTGCTGGTGACGCAGTTGGTTGAAGTATTGCGTTACAAGCCGGCAGGTTGCGGCTTCGATCCCCGATGGCGTCATTGGAATTTTTTATTTACATAATTCTTCCGGCCGCACTATGGCCCTGGGGTCGACTCAGCCTCCAAGAGAAATGAGTACCGGGGGTATTTCCTGGGGGTAAAGGCGGCCGGTGCGTATGGCTGACAACCTTACCATCTTCATGTGCCGACTGTCTAGAAGTCTGGGAGCCTCAACCTCCTGGAACCCTCAGGGCCTGTCCAGGCCTGTAAAGGGATTGATTTTGTTGTTGTTGTTTGTTGGTGGTGGTGGTAAAAACCAGTGTATCTGAGTTGCTTAAAGAATTGACTCTGCCTTGTTCCTTGGCTGAAACGTAAAGCGAATTTCTTTCCTTCACCTCCACGTCGTTGAAAACTCCGTGGCCCAGCCATTTTTCTGTGTGTGGAAGTCAGGGGGAGGGGGGTGACGTTTCCAGGGGAAATTGTTGCAGCGAGAAAGATGTTATTCTTTTCGAAAAAATTGCCGCTGTCATTCCAATGATGTGTGTTAGCCTAAAAATACGATGATTAATAATAAATAAGACATGTGTATATCATTCATATCGCTTATACTCGTAGGCCTGTTTTTATTGTTGCTGCTGTCCTTACCATCATTATCATCATCGTCATCGCCATCATCATAACGCTGGCCCTCGCACTACTTCTTGCCACTGAAGGTGTCTGGAGTTAGAAACTGGCTGACCATTCACCATACGTAATGGAAGCATGAGCTGTTCTCATGAATGGCCTAGTGTACAAAGGTTACTACTTTTGCCTTGTGTTTGTTTTTGTTATATTTTTATACCTATATGGTAAGAGATCCTTTTCTGAGAACTAGAAAAGAATCTGAAATAGTTTCTTTGAGGCTCCTACTCAAAGCTAATTGGCTAAGGTAAATATATCTTAGTTCAAAGGTGTTTCAATATTTGCAAGTGTGCCGCTGTGTAAATGAGCACTTAACTTCAGCCGTTCACATTTTTGAGATAGGTATTGAGTGACACGTTCTTGGCAAACCCTCTGCCATGTGTCTTCTTCGAACCATCTGTCTGTCTTCCTGAGTTAACATTATCTTCTTATCACTAATACTGACAACACTTGGAGGTTCTCCTGAATTTTAACGTACGTGCATGTATTATCTTGGCAAGAAAAGCTGATTTTCACAGTGCAGATCACGCCCTGTCGAGTCATTTATTTTAGGATTTACATATCTTAGGAATTCGTGCATCTGCAGTTCTGCATTCTGGCCTTCAGGTGGGCTTGGTTAGGTGTTCAGATATGTCGTGTGTGTATGTGTGTGGCTTGTTTGCCGAGGCTTCAATACGTGACCGCAGGAATAATACATGGTCATGACTTAGCACATGGGACTTTCTGTCTACACCTTACACAATGGTTTGTATATATAAGGAGTTCTGTCGCAGGCGGTAACCATAAACGCTTACGAACAGGCGAAAGCAGCGCTTCGACAACTAGATAGTGTTTCCAGGAGATCCGAGGAATACTTCTGTAAAAAAAACTTCAATTTTACGTAAATTTCCAGCAAGTGTTATTACGACCCGAGAATAAATAAGAAGTCTCTTTAATGTTAAGATATACTGAACTGGCACTGCTGCTAGTAAACTCTATTTGTAAAGTACTTTCTGGATTAATGGCTAAGAAAAAATACAAATAAATTATTGAAACCACAAGGTATTTCTCTTCAGCGAATTAAGTTATATTACAGTTTATTTAAATTTTTTTATCATGCAACTTCTAAGATTTTTCAAGACCAAAAGGATTCCGCATAAAATGTTTGAGAAGAACTGGACTTAACTTTTAACCCTTTAGTAAATTCGAATCTGCAGATTAATACTTCACTAGTATTAATATTTGTTTTTACGGTGTATTAATTTCTGTGAAGAAAAGCTATGTGGTTGTATGTGTTTAACAGATGTAGTGCGATATGCACGATTTTAAAGAACTTTATTTGTTTATGTAGCTTATCTGTAACTTTGGCAGGCCTCTGTGGCCAGCATATCTTCTGATCTCACATATTTCGTTACAGTTATGTGAGCTAGTGTTTCGCCATATGTCAAGTGGGCTACATGGACACATGGTCTTTGTTAACTTTTATCAAAAGTCTGTATGCTATCAAGACAGGAATTTGTGTAGGAAGAAACTGAAATCTAAAGAAAGAAATAAAAATGAACAACAGGACTCAGAAAAGGAGGCAGGAAAAGGGGAAGATGAGAAGTATGAAGCAAAGAACAAGTTGGGATTGTGGGCACAGCTTAAAAATTTTGGCGCATTCGCCCCTTGTTATGTGTGAATGTCAATTCGTGAATGCTACCTTTTGATGATTTCGTACAAAACACTGGTACATGTATTTTAGAAACTCCTTTCCGTGTTTTACACAACACACACTGTAAGTTTTCTGTGTATACTAACAAAACATTTCCAGTCGATCGGACAGGATTGTAACGCTTTTGCTACAACTAGGAGGAAGCTTACACTGTTTATAAAAACAGCGAAGAACGATTTTTCACATTCAAACTTTAATAGTAAGTCTTTTCAATGCGGTCTGAAGGTAATCAAGTTTTAATTTTTTTTGTATATGTTGGTGGGTTTGATTATGTAAGGAGAAGAGGCGCACAGAAATGCATGGCGTTCGTGTAAAGTGTCCGTTATGTTTTTTGTCAGATTTTAACCAATGTTTAAACAGCTCGACTATTTCTCGCGGAATTTATAAAAAATTAAGAAAATTCGTTCGGTGGTTCTCTGCTTTTTACATACGATCAGACGGACGGACAGGCGGATTAGAGTATGCGCTCCACAGAGTTGCAAAGACGCTTAAACAGGTGGCGTGGAAAAATAAGGAAAATGTGTGAGGTGTAATGGAAGAACAAAGAAAGAAAAGGGAGTCAAGAGAAAGACGCTGACAGGCAAAAAGGGAGGAGGAGGTATGAAGGAAAGCAACAGGAGAGGAGGAACAAGAGAAAGGCGACTTAAACTTCTCTGTCCGAAGGGTTTCAGAATTTTAGTCTTAGTTTCAAGACCCACGAAATGTGGGGTTTTGAAATCATTTGCACACATTCGCTGAAACCAGTTCTATTCAACCCCGAAATAATAAAATTGGGGGATAGCAATTCACCTGAAGGAACTGAAAAAATGCGTTATTCTCACGGTTCCGGAATTTGACCTGTGGAACGTCGTATTTAAAACAGCCAACTGAAGATAGAATGAGAAAGCCTAATTGTTTGGTGGGTGCCGTCAAAATCGTGGTGTGGAATAGAGAAAGCGAAAAATTCGAGTGAACTGTGGCTAGTTTCTACGTACAGGATCATAATGCTTTCTACCAACATGGCTAGGAAATGTAAATTTGTTCAGAATATACAGCTATTTGCTTTACGCTACAGTCTCACAGCTACCGAAGTCGTGCGTCGAAAATTGGATGTGTTAATATTGTCCAGGCATCATGAAAGAAATCAGGAGTCTCAGCTAGCATGTGTGCGCTGTACTGCGACAGACAGGAGTGCATTGTGTGCCACCTTACGGCGTGTCACCCCAATTATCGGTCCTCCTCCATAAGTCATGGATTATAACCGTCAGAAGCCTACCTTGCAGAAGTCCAGGGTTCTTGAACGTTTATAATTACATCTTATTTTGCTCTATGCTTTCCTATGCTTTTCTTTTGTGGCGAAGGCCCCACAGCAGACGCTACGGACGCACCGCTGCCTTAAGGCTTATTGTGCAACCCTGTGATGAAGATGAAGAGAAAGATGATCAGTTTTTTCATTTTTTCAAGTAATGGAACACCACTGGAATGAAAATGACAGTGAAAAACCGAAGTACTCGGGGAGAAACCTGTCCCAGTGCTACTTTGTTCACCACAAATCCCACATGGACTGAGCAGGGATCGAAACTTGGCCTCCGCGGTGGGAAGCCGGCTACTAACCACCTGAGGCATGGCACGGCCTCCTTCTTATACTTTCCTTCAACTCTTTCAGTTGCAAAAAGCCTGTGAATTCAGTAAACATTATTCTAACGAGCAAATTAAAGACGTGAGATGAGCTGAACCTGTAGTAAATATTGGGGGATACGAAATGAATGCAAAAATTCAAATCCTAAATTGAGGAGTCCCTTTGGATACCTACCAGTTTAGAAGAAACTAATACTTAAACGATCAAAAGCATGTGAGATGCTAGGCAGTGGATTGGAACCAACTGAATCTCGATAGGTATACAAGTCAACCACAATAAAAGTTTTACCGCCATGAGAATCTTAAAGAGTTAAAAACAAGCGTTAAAACAAGATGGCTGACGCTACAATGTACACTTAACAGGCACGTTTGACACAAAGGCTTATGAATCACATGTATAGGAAAAAGAAATATAAATCATGTGAGGAAGAGAAGTGACATTCTGTGAATCTGTAGGCATTTTACTTTACAAAATTGAAGTTGGATGTTTATCTGCCTGGCTTAAATTATGAACGGAAAGATGGTAACAAAAATCTGTGCTGTATTTTTCATTGCCATTCTCTTACATGAAAAGAAACAGAGTTTTTATTTCTTAGTACAAATATATAAACAAAACTGAGATCTTAAAGCTATTAAAATCCTTGTTCACATTGGAATTATTCACAACTTAGAAGAATATGAATGTACATGTATATAGCTTTTTAATATATACTTAGAAGCCGATTTCAATAACTCGCAACGGTAAGAAATCTATACAGCTGGTGCCAACGTATTTTAAACAGAATAAAAGTTTTTTTCTCGTGGCAGCATGGGTAGGCTTGAGTTCGGAACCATTGCTCATATTCTATTATCCTGTAATTTTGGAATTCCACCCATAGCGTTACTTGTAAGTGTCTCGAAAACTGTAAGATGTGACGTAAAATTCTGTCGCGTGTGAAACCTCGCCTTTCATTCTCCTCTAAAACTCTTGGTACGAACATTTTTCAGTCCGGAAAATACTTAGCAATTTACGCTGAAGACGCGCACATAACAGCATGTAGGTCTTAATAATAATAATAATAATAATAATAATAATAATAATAATAATAATAATAATACCTTCGTGTTAAGAGGTGATTTGTGGGAGTTCAACCAAAATTGAAGGGGTTGACAGTTCTTTGGTAGAATTTTCCTGTGTCAATTTTCATAAATATCCATTAAGCTTTTCTCGAGTTCTTCCCTACATATAGACGGATAGATCGATTTTAAGAAGGCGGTTACAGGCTAACACACGTACATAATTCAATATTCCATCACAGTGCGTTTTGTAGGATTTGTGTCAACTTTATGTAGGTGTGCAGTCGATAGAAATACAAATTAGCAAGCTAACAAGGAAAGTACGAACAACAGGGTATGTAAACCAACTTTACTCTCAATTCAAAAACACTAATCACCAACAAATGCACAAAGAGAGTTTTATCATCAATCGTAACACACTCCTACATGTTTCGACCCTGCTGGGTTATCTTCAGGGAAAACTTTTTTGTTATCCTTACACTAAGGTTGCACTTTATAGTTGAGTGAGAATGTGCTGTTGACTGTGTACTGCGCTGTTTTTGGAGGCGTGAACTCTCTGTGGTCCCGGCCTGCAGGCCGGTACCACAGAGAGACATTAACTGGAGACATACGTCATTAACCACAATTTTATCCTTGTTACTCGAAAATAACTGTCACAGACAGTTAGTCTGCAATCGGAGTCAGCCGTGATTTTTTAGATTCTGTGTATCGGCGACCTCTACCCAGCAACTTTTTTTTGTGCTGCAGTGATTACTGGAATGCCAGTACTGTATTAGTTCACCATATAACCTGCCATGTAGGCACAGAGGGGGAGTACAAGCATAACTCTACTTTTCCTTTAACCTCGGCGCTAGATGGGGGTGAGTGGTTAACGCCACGCTCCGGCCGCTTTATCGCCGGGAATGACCTGGTACCCATTGGAATTGCGATACTGTATAGCTGACTATAACCGGCGTCGCTGCGTNCAGTACACAGTCAACAGCACATTCTCACTCAACTATAAAGTGCAACCTTAGTGTAAGGATAACAAAAAAGTTCTCCCTGAAGATGACCCAGCAGGGTCGAAACATGTAGGAGTGTGTTACGATTGATGATAAAACTCTCTTTGTGCATTTGTTGATGATTAGTGTTTTTGTATAATATAGTGGACGGACATGGAACACATTAACTTACTCTCAATTATATATGATGTCAGTGCAAAGCAATTGAAAGTGTTAAACGTAATAAAATTTGTCCTTGTAATCCTCTCTCGTGTTCAGAGTATAGTTTCGAGGTGGCGTACCTAAATAATATTCGGTTTCCCTGTGATTGGATTCAGCTGCTTGATATCCTGATTGAAGACCTCCAGTCGATGGCGGCAGATTCTGGTAGAATGTTTACACCAAACCTCTTTCCTTCCTAAAACCACACACCGGCATCTTCAAAGTACCTTATAAATTTGTGATAGCAAACTAACTGCACAGCGAGGGTTCATTTCCAGTTGGGGTGGAGATTTTTCCTTCGCTATTTCTCCCAGACCGGCTCTGAGTCCCACCATTTCTCCTTTTCTGTGAATAGGGCGAACTTTTATGAGGGACAGCAACCAGAAATCATAGCCGTAGACGAGTTTAAAGAACCGCCTCAGTAAAGTATGTGTTAGTTGAGAGGAACCGCGAGACCGCTCAGAGTAGCCGAGGTCAGATCTCAGGACCGTCTGAATAAGGAGCGCCAATTCTATTGAATTATCATTGATAGCAGAAAGTATGCTTAATAACATTCATGCGTAAGTACGTACGTACGTATGTAGGTACTTAGATACACACAAAGTACATATTCACATGCGTACATAGGCTACATAGCTTACGTCTGTACATATATACGTGCATAACATAACATACATACATAACATCCATACATACATATGTACATACATGCATACATACATATGTACATACATACATACATACATACATATGTACATACATGCATACATACATATGTACATACATACATACATACATACATACATATGTACATACATGCATACATACATATGTACATACATACATACATACATACATACATACATACATACGCACATAAGTAAATACGCACAGACGTACATGCCTTCGTTCATTACTTCGTTCGTAAGCAACATTTGTATATGTGTGTTACACACAATCGCTGAATTATGATTCAGTTTATAAATGTGTGCCTGAAAGAGTGCAAGAGTGTTTCAGAATTGCGTTGTTAAGCTTTGAATGTGTCCCTATCACATTTCAAACAAGCAGTAACAGAAAGCACATGCTTTGGCCATATACGCACATTAATATCGCTCGACTCAACAAACTGCATCGTAGTCCATTCTTGCACTGGCTGCTGTTTCATTCATACGAAGATACGTGGCGCGTCAGGTCATTGAGCGCCAGTTTTACAGAGAGTTCAAGCCTGAAGCAGTCGAGTCCCACGAAATGTGATAAAATATTACAGTAATTCATAAGTGCATTATAATTTTAAAAGCCAATTTATCGATGATGTGACAGTGATTCCAGTCCATGCTTCTAAGTTTTTAATTAATTTCTAAACAACGTAGTATTCGCAGCTTACATTTCATTAGCAGACCGCGGGACACCTATGCATACTCCTTTGTGCTAGCAGTAGTTTAATTGAAGCGCGGTTCCTTCCAAGTTGAAAGGCGCGATGCTTTTGTCAGCCACATGCCCCTGTCTCTACGCTGCCAGGCATGCCTGTGTCTTGCTTTTCGAGGTTCGTATTCACAGAGAAGTCTGTTGACATCAGCTGACAAATGTATCAATTTTCTAGCATACTTTTGGTTAAATAAACAAATAAATAGCTAGATAATTATGTGCTAACAGAGCTCTAGAAGTGAACGCCGCTATTAACAAAGACTTCCACTAAAAACTGGCCTTGAAAGATTTAATGGAATCACATTCCCATAAACTGGCGCTAAAACGCACCTTTCACGTTCTCTTTTGTAAGTACTCTTTTGGTGTCACCGTGCTTTCTGTGCTGTATGAGTGCCCCACTTTCAACTGTTGAGCTGTGTGACCGAATTTGATGAAACCTGGCATGAACGTTACGGCATTGTAGGCTATCTCTACCCCATAGTCTAATTCCCTATAATGACCAAGAATGTGGAGAATGCGCTAACTTGGGAGACGGGAGTAAGACTAGCGCTGTTTGATATGATGTACGGTACTGGGTGCCTGAAAAATACGCAGTTTTGTTTGATAATGTATGGAAACTGTAAAGTCTTTCCTTTTCTAGCCTTCGATACGATAACAATAACTAATTAACCAGTGACGCCAGTATGTGACAGAACACAGCTATTATTATTTATACTTCATATTATTAATATTGTAAATTAAGTTAGCAGTTCGTTCAAAATGGACGACAGTGAGAAACTTTGATGTTATATCTTAGATATTTAACGTACATAGAAGTAGCATACTTTTTAAAAAATAAAATAAAGCAACATTTAATAATCAGGATGGGTGATTGCACCAACAGGTTTCACCACTATACTGGACTACACAGTGTAACTACATTATAAATGCCACAAATGTGCGTTCATATTGCAGTATTTCCGTACTTCTCTGTTCCTTACATTGCCGCTTGTGGCTATAAAAACATAAGCAGCTGCCATCTGGGTTACTGGTTAGGCTGGCACTTCGCAGTTGCTTGTTAACAGAGCCTCCGGCTGGCTGCTGATTTCTGCTGATGAACGGGTCGTGTGGCAATGCACAGAGGGACAGCTGCTGCAGTCGGGACTGTTAATTCTCTCCTTAAGACATTTCGAATAGTGGTGGTGTAAAAGTATTTATTTGCGACGTAGTCACAATTGGGAGCATAGTATCAAAATGGATTAGGACAGGGAGAAATGAAAAGCTGTTGCGAACATGGTAATAAGGTTTCGTATTCTTTCGTGTGGGGTGTTTGTTGACTGCTCTGGAATTCGTGGCTTCTGAAGCAAGGCTCTGATGCATGGAATTATTTGTTTAGCCTAAACTTGTTAGGCACACACGCATCCGAAAACTGCTGTCCAGTGCTTCGTAATCGCGAGGACCTAGGTTAAAATCTCAGCCCGGAGATCGGCTATCATGAGTGACTTTTTTGTGTTTTTCCTCAGCCCTTGGAGACAAACGCCGGGACATCATTTCCAGTTATTTACTAATTCTTCGACGGTCCGAGACTATATCATCTGAGCTACTGAGAGTGGCTTTAAATAAAAGTAAATACATAAATAAATATGTCGGTAAAAATACAACAAATTGTTGCGACGAAGATTCACTGCTTTTTACATACTATTCTCCATAACGGTCAGGGCCGTTCTGAAGCTCTCCCAGGCAGCTACCAACTTGGTGGTGGAGGGACTGAAGGCTAAAGCTGAAGACCCAGCTCCATTACTGCTGGGGGTAAGAATGAATGGAGCTTTTCTCCCTTCCTTCTGTACTGATGGTACGTACTTAGGCACGTGGTAACTTTACCTTTTGCCTCACGTGTGTTAATTATGATAAGAGATGGGATGTTTTTGGAGTGACATTCGGTGAAGTGACCGGGGCCCGCTCTGGGTAGACTGTTATGCCGTTATTTGTGTGGACGGAATCAGAAAACTCAAGCTACAATATCGGTGACCCATCTGAGGTACAAAGCATAATCTAACTGAATGAGGCTGCAGCCATACAGTGGGAATGAGGATATGCAGTAGATGTTTGAGTGCAAATGTGATATTATATGTGCATATGAATTACGACAACTGAACACGCTGTTCTTAATAATAATTTAAATTTTCCAAGTTTTATTTAATATTCTTATTGCATATGACTTGGTAGTATGCTTTATACATGCACAAGCTGAAGATTCTAGTGATAATACACACTACTGCTTCGTACATGTCTTGCATTTGGTTTCTCCCTGATGATTGCCCAGAAAGAGCCGAAACTTGTAGGAGATAATAGTATGTAATAAGAATAATAATATATTCAAACTCGCGACAAGTGTTCTTCATAGGACTCATGTTAGTAATTGGCTAATGCACGGAAAGTATGGGAAACATTTGCGATAACCATTTCTGTATTAAGAATACAGTTGTAAGTACAGTTCAGCAAGCTTTATAGCCTAATGTATCCTCTTCTTGAGCATTATCTACGTACGTATAATGCCGTTGTTTGTGTTACTGAGTGATAGAGTTAGTCACACCTTAGTTTTCATGCTTACCGAGGTGTAAAACCTCAGTGAGTTTCGCGCTACGGGCCGAAAAGTAGTTGGACTGTGGCTGAATAAACAATTCAGCATCGAGCGTATAATACATGGAGCACAAATAGACGGCAACACTCCGACGGATTGCAGGAATTTTTCTTTTGCTCAAGAATAAAAAGCTGTCGATGGAAGAGGCTGTGGAGTGTCGTGTAAATATTACAGCAGTCAATCATACGACGTGCACGTAGCTGGTGTAAAATAAATAGGTATACTCTTAGAATTATGATAAGTCCAGTCAAAACACAATTTATTATGTTATTCTCAATTACATATTTTGGCATATGAGGCCATCATCAGGTTGTGCTGAACCTGATGATGGCCTCGTAGGCCGAAACATGTAGTTGAGAATAATACAAAAAAATTTTTGTGTTTTGGCAGGACTTATAATTCCAATTGTTAAAACGCACAACGTGGATACATTCTCTTATAATTGTAACTACTCTGTTTAAATTGCTGGGTGGGAAGAGTTAAAGAAAACTTTTATTAGTTTTGGCTATATTGACGTTGTGTATAAGCGTTTGTTTTTTTTGCGTGATCGAAACGAGAAATTGCAAATATGAGTGTTGGCTTTACCATGTCTGTACGTCTGTCCGCATGTAACAACTCAAACACACTTTAACTGAGTCTGTTGCATTTTTTTATTAGGAAGATTTACTAAAACTAGTCAGCACATTACAGTTTTAGACAAAAATCGGGTAAAAATAAGGGACACTGTAGGCTACATGAAGAAGCATTTGGGTTATTGCGAGCATTTTGAGCATATCTGGCTAAATTCATCGATTTTTTTACACCAGAGTTGTATAGAACACTCAAACACACATCCCGTAACCATTACAATTTTTCTGTAAGACTGCTGGCGTAACAAATTAAAACTTATCCAGCACGCAAAAATTGTCACATTGTACATGCAAATCGTAAGTTGTTTTCCTCTACTCCAAGTAGTATAATATATTAAAGAATTTCTTTTGGGGTGAAGGGCCCCGCGGGAGACGCTACGGACGCACCGCAGCCTTGAGGCTTATTGTGCAACCCTGTGATGAAGACGATGAATTTTTTTGTTTTGCGTGTAATGGAGCATCGATGGAATGAAATTGACAGGGGAAAACCGAAGTGCTCGGGGGAAAACCTACCCCAGTGCCACTTTGTCAACAACAAATCCCACATGGATTGACCCGGGATCGAACCCGGGCCTTCGCAGAGAGAGGCCAGCGGCTAACCGCCAGAGCCATGGCACGGCCTATTAAAGACTTGCAACAAATTAAATTTAGGCGCACGTTACTTAGGCTTCAAACCGGAATTACTATCCCATTGCTACAAAGGTCTGTAGTAAAGGTATGCCCTTCTTAGTGGCTTTGTTTGCCTATTGCCTTCTGCAGCTGTGCAGTGTTGTGGCAATATGATAAAGAATAGTGAGCACGCAGGGATGTCTGAAAGGAGGAGGCCGGCGCTACATTTTAAGGTACTGTCCTTCCTTTGTTTCACAGAGAGTGATATGGTACTTTATTTGTTTCGTCGAACTCAAAAGACAAAATTCTTTACCAGAGAGAATGAGAGACGTATAACTAAACCATTGTGATCGCTGCTGGGGGCACCGCAAAGTTTGTTTATGTGATGTGTCGTCATGTAACTGTGTGTGCAACAGCGACTTAAAGCACAGTAAGTTAGTTCTTTCGCCACTAAATGTGTAACGACTCTGCACCAGCGGTTAGTGTCTGCTGTTCTACAGCAGTAGAAAACAGTCAGGACGTGAAGGAACACGTAGTTTATTTAACGATGCTGTATTGACTCGTAGCATACGGGGTCGAATGGTGTACCTTAGTGCATACTCAGTTTGAAGGTACTTGGCTGGGGAGACTGAGGGAAATCACGAAAAACTTTCTGTTAGGGTAGCCTGTGTTCTGGGTAATATTCGAACCGGACAGACCTACAAGCCACAAATATAGCCTGCTTCAGGAGTGCACAAAATGTGGGCGCCAATTTACCATGGCTACTAAATTTTGTATGGCGGTGCCTAATACTTGTGGGTCCTCAGTATGGAACTTGATTCCTGTCAAACTTCTGGCGCCTACAATTTTGATACGTCTCCCAGATTTTTTGGTAAATTTGTGCACCCCTGATTTACTTGATGTTTTCGCATATCCACACATATTCTCCTTTGAATGATGCATTTATAAAACCACTGTGAATTCTGATGTTATTTAACCCTTTAAAGACGAAGCGTATCTGTTTTATATAAGGACTCAGTGCGTACCGCGCTGTAAACACTCTCCATTTCGGTTATAAAAACCAGTCTCTTAATGTTTTATAAGGCAAAAGTTGCTGTTTGTTCTGAAATCCGTACAAAACACATAAACGCAATGTGGGCACCACGTAGAATTTTTTAATGTTAAACCTGGTCGTATATAAAGTTACCGCTAGGCTTTAAAAGGTTAAGGATACGTTCTGTAGTTAGGTTTGTGCAACAGTGGCTTATGGAGCACAGAGGCGTGTTCTAGTCAGTATTCCAACCACGTGTCAACTGATCTGAGTCCGGCACATTTTGTTTTGTTCCTGTTGATGTAGTTTAGCATAGCAATTCGTGCTGCTCCAGAGCTTGGTTTGGTGGGAGAAGTGAGAGAGTGGGAGCATAATGAGCTGTTTAACAACTGTATGAGTTGTTAAATTGTGGCGGACACTTTACACGGTTAGGAAACACGAATTGATTTACTGTTTGTTGGCTTGCAGGAAGGGCGATTTTGAATAGCATCCAAGTTAACTCAAGTATCATGCTGCCTAGAGTCTTAAGTGGTTCTTCTTTCTCTTTCTTCATTGTGTGCTTCCTCTCGTTAGCTCCCATTTTCTATTCCATAATTGCCGATCATTCCAGTTTTTCCTCTCAAATTCCTTTCTTCGCTTACAGATTTGTTATAATCACTGTATATTTGTCTCAGTCTACTTCGTCTGCCAGCTGTTTTCTACTGTACTACCCAAGTTAACCTCACACGTTACAAGAAAATAGTAAACAAGTACACTTATAGAAAGGTATCCATTGGTTATTAAGGGTCTAACATTTATCGGCGTGCCGCCATCATCAGAGATTATATAAATACATAAGGAAAAATTTATAGAACATAAATTTAGGTTGCGATAGAAGAACTATGAAAACTATAAATATTATGTGTGCAAGTTTATATGATCAAGATTTTATAGCCTTTCAGTCGTTCCTTACATATTTATATGATCCCCAATAATGGCGGTCTGCTAAAGCGCGTTGGATCTTTCATAAATTAATACTTTTTAATATTATACTTCTTCGGTATTTTATTTTAATATTATACTTTCCTAGACGGTCAGGATGTGTTGTAAAATTTTCGTCTATGTTCCGTGTTCTTTCTCTAATTCACAGCATTGCAAGTTTCTCCGTTCTGCATACGTTTCTTGTGTATCCGATCCATCCTCCATTGTCAATTCCCTAATTCAAATTCTTATCCTGCTTCACAGTTGTCGCACCATTGAAGTCCAATCCAGATTCATTTTCTCCTTTTCTTTGTAAACCCTTTCATTACTGTGCATTTCACTTTGTTCATTCTTGTACGTATTACATTGACAAAGGTGAAGTTGTCTCTATGCTCACATTATAGGCCTGGGGATAATTGAGATAAAGCTCCATACATTCTTAACTGCAGCACTAACCAGAGGTAACAGGTACGCTTTACATTCCGCCCGTATTACCCCCTGAGACAGTTCCCCGCACTCACGGGACAGCAGCTGCGTTGGCTGCAAAAGCCAGTCTGGATGGACGTTACGGCAAAGAAATATCTGAACACACCCGCAGTGAAACCGAAGTCATCTTCAGTCGTGTAGCTAGGCACTTTGTTAACTGAGCGTGTATTTGTTGTATTGCCCTGAAGTTCAGTAATTATAAAACTGAGTTTTTAAAAATAAACCTTTTATACCAAACATTTAGTCCACTGGGAAGTTGTGGACTGCTTTAACCCCTTAAAGACGAAGTGTGTCTGTTTTACTTAAGGACTCAGTGCGTACCGCACTGTAAACACTCTCCACCTCGGTTATAAAAACCAGTCTCTTAATGTTTTATAAGGCAAAAGTTGCTGTTTGTTCTGAGATCCGTACAAAACATATAAACGCAATGTGGGCACCACGTAGAATTTTTTAATGTTAAACCTGGTCGTACGTAAAGTTACTGCTAGGCTTTAAAAGGTTAAACTCGCTAGTAGACCTTAGAGATAAAAAATGATTTCTTCTCTAGCATATGAGTTATCTGCTTGGGATAGCACTTTACCGTAGACTTCATTATGTATTCTTAATTCATTCGACGCCACTGTTAATGAATCAGGCTACATAGCGTCGAGTGGTTTATAATAGTGAATATCGAATTGGAAATATCGTGCCGAATTTAAGTTTATCCCTGGATGTGTTGAGGAAAACCCACAAAAATCTCTCTGGATAGTAGGTTTCTCGCGAGGGAATCGAACTACCTACCGAACACAAGCCAGAAACGTGATCGATGGAGTAACTTGCTAGGTGCCACGTACGGTAGAACTAGGATTGTTTGCTGTAATTTCGTCGCAGTCGGTCAGACGTGTAAGCAGTTAGGCACTCTGTCAACCAGACCGCTAATTATGTAGGCGTGCAGTCGTAACTGGGTCGCTTATGGCAGCAATTAAATTAAAATTTGTTTCAGATTGGGCCAAGTTTTCCGTATGTATGCGTATTTTCTAGGCAACTTGTGGTTCTCGCGGCATTCGGCACCTGGTCTTTGTCTTACAGGCGGCACATTAACGTGTACTAGTCCATAAATATCATCTCCACTGTAGGCCTACTCACCGGTCTGTCACCTGCAGATGCACTCTGCGTCTTCCGAGTTCAGCAGCAAGCGATCTGCCTACAAGAATGGCAATGATGTAGGCGTGAACATTTTCTCAGGCTTTCCCCCGCCTTGAGTTCAAACAGTGTCACCATTCTCCCCCTTATAACTATAACTTAAACACCAAATAACAAATATGTGTGTAAATATTTGACATTACGTTTCGTCAGGCCACAAGTCTGTCATGACAGAACAGAGATTGAGGTCCGAGAAGGAAGCACCGAGGGGAATATTTCGGTCAACTGAAGAAAAGGTTACATTTTGTTGGTGATTTCAGGCTTCCGCCGCGATGTAGATGATATTTGCGCTGTTCTGGGACATTACGCAGCGTTGAGTGGTAGTTCTGTACCGATGTTTCGGGACAACCAATCTGTCCCATCTTCAACGGTCAAGAACCTTGAAGATGTTAAGGCACTGTACCGGCAATTGCCTGACGAGGATAGAAAACAGCACTACGACACATCTTACCGTTGACATTGGAATCCCGTTCCTTAAAAATGGAAAGCAACTTTCTAGGCACAAGACCTATCAGCCCCCCCACCCCCCCCCCCCTCAGTGGCCATATCCGTCCAGTGATTGGGACACACCACACACACTGGGAAGTTTGGAACAGGTAAAAATAAGTACAGTTTTATACAAACACCACAAAAAACCCTGAAATAAGCTCACAGATTAAGGCAGAAGAAGCCGTGCTGTGTGTCACGTACCATTTGTGTTGATATCTTACAGCTGCTCGCCGTGCTCTTGTTTCTGCAGTTTCATGACAACCACTAGTTTCAAGTGCCCGGTGATAACACCTGAGCACTGCGTCAGAAATGCGTACGTGATATAATGGCCGTATATTGAGATGCCAATTTGGCACTTTGTGGGGGTAAATGGTCAGCTTCAATTTCCAACTGCTTTCCTCCCTGCTAAACAACATCCAAATTATGAGGCTGGTTAGATTTAGAGGTGGTTTAGACGTGTTTATAAGAACACTTTGCTAATTGGTAAAGTGAATTATTAATTTGTGTTCGATTAGAAACGCATGTTTGTTGTCGATTTTAAGGAACCGCCTAGGAAAATGGCTTTGGTAGTGGAATTTCATGTACAGTCCGAAGGAAGTCCTGCCAGGCTGGTCAGTAACGGTACTTGATCCAGAAGTTTCCTGACTTCGTGGACAACTTCACAGCCTTCCGCTCTACTCACCGAGAAAAAGCGAAATTGCGTACCGAAAATCTATACTTTATACCGACTCAATATCAGTTCCATATGTTCCTTGTGTTTGCAGTCGCCAGTAACCGGTACACGTTGAGTTGACAGGTTAACCATCAAGCAGTCACATCCTCGTTGTTCATTTACTTTAAATATGGTTGAAAAAGGGCTGTTCTCATTACTATGTTTTATAGTCGCTATTTCTCAGGTATTTTCCGGAAGAGTAACATTACAACCACTTCCGCATGCATCCTTTCCAAATCACCACAACTTCATTTATCGTTCAACACTACGTAGCATAAACTGTTGATACACTGTCGTTACATAATGCATAAAACGAAAGCGTCACAAGTACCACTGAACTGCAGAGCATGTATGAGATAAAGAAAGTGCTCAGAAAGATACCAGTATTTAGAGTACGAAAGTAACATGGACCTGGAAGACATTACCCTACCTCGTAAATAGTTTTAAAACTTGTTAGGATCATTAGATTAAAGATTAATTTCGTATGATATGTAGGGGAAGTTAAAAACCTGCTTCAAATTTTATCAGGAAACGTCAAGGGAAGAACCTACTGGGGGGTTCGTGTGTAGATTTTAGGATAATATTAAAATGGTTGATAGAGCAAAGTACTGACTCCAGATAGAGGCCACTGAGGGTCACTTGCGAATAAGGTAATGAACTTTCGGGTAGCGTAGAAGGCGAGGCATTTATTGACCATTTAAACAACTGGCAGGGTCTCTACTGTACGGAGTTAGAGAAAAGTGGAAAGGAAGAAGGTGTGGACTGCATGGCACTTGCTTAGTGTAGTATCTAGCGAGGAGCTTCTGTGTACGCGGTAAATAATATTTCTGGTTCCATTAAAGCAGCGAATATCTTGACCGTGTGAGTAATCAAGTTTCAAAGGAAGATTGTGTGCAACGCAGGTAGCTAGGTCCTGCCAGTAAGAATTCTGCAGCTACTGCTGTTACTTCATCGTTAGTCTGTTGCCAGTGCCTTTAAATTATTTTGGTAGAATTATGCAAGCATTGGAGAGGGACAGCTTGAGTTTACGGCAGCTTGAGTTTACAACAGGATATATTCTACACTATTGGACTGTCTTATGTACAGTTCAGAATTCGAGGTCAAGATGAAAATCGCTGTTAAGCTCATCGGCGATAAGATACAGTTGTAGTTTGCACCGCTAGTCTTATAAATAACGCGACTGAAATCGTTAGACCCCACAGATAACCTGATATAAAGCAATCCCGTTACAGGCCTGGACAGGCCCATAGGGTTCCAGGAGGTTGAGGCTCGCAGATTTCTAGACAATTGGCACATGAAGGTGGTAAGGTTGTCAGCCCTACGCACCGGCCGCCTTGGGGGGGGGGGGGGGGGGGGGGGGGGGGGGGGGGGGGGGGGGGGGGGGGGGGGGGGGGGGGGGGGGGGGGGGGGGGGGGGGGGGGGGGGGGGGGGGCGGGGGGGGGGGGGGNCCAGGAAATATTCCTGGTATTCATTTCTGTTAGAGCCGACCCCAGGGCCATAGTGGGGCCGGAAGGATTATGCCAATGAAAAAATCCACTGACACCATCGGGAATCGAACCCGCGACCTTCGGGTTTGTAGTGCAGTGCCTCAACCAACTGCCCCAGATCACCTGCTCTCACTCCAGTAGTGGGAGGTTATACAAAGGACAAAGTACATGCCTGGTACTTAAATATGATCTTGCAACACAGTTTGAAAATGAAAGTATGGGGAAGCTTCAGGTAGAGATAACTACAATACGTTGGTGGCTGGATTGTGTGTTGGTAACAAACGGACACGTGATATTTAAGACATCGAAAATAAAATGTACACTTGCTGTTTGTGATATTTAGTTTTTTTATTGTTCTGCCTTAACGCATTCAATAAGTACTGGCTTTATTTTATGATTTCGTTCCTCCGTAAATTCTATATGCGACTGGTTTTGTCTGTTTGGTGATACATTTGCCTGTCTGTCGGTAGCCCCTGCGATCTTTAAGTGCAGTCCGTTACCTCAAGCATAGTCTTCGTTTAGTGCTGCTATCGCCTGTTATTTCCGCCGCGGCCACGCCTGCTAGAAAACAAACTTTTAAACTGTAAACGAAGAGTTCCTGGTTTAAGTTTTAATGGTCTGGCTCACCAAGCTGGGTTGAGTCAGGTCAGACCAGGTTTTTCTTGGCTGTTTTTCGTTTTAACTTCGCGTGCGTGCGTGCATGCTTGCAGTTTGATGTAACTGCGCGTTTCACTTCAGGAGCGTTTGAACAGTGCAACAGCGTACTTTTGTTTCGTGTATACTAGCAGGCAATTTGTTTCAGCCTCGAAAGTGACTGTGAGGTATGGCGTATGTGGTTTTCCACAAATTTAAATTTTAATACCAAATTTAAATTCTAATAGTGAAATATGCCACGATCATATTTCAAAATAGATTATAGTTTTAGACTTATTTCACATGACGTAATTTTTTCTGCCAAAAATTTATCTCACGCGACTGATCTCCTGCCTTGTTATCGAATGGTGCTGAATTTACATCTCGATAGGTGACCGAATATTCCGCAGCAGACTCTGACAGTATGTTCTGAAAAAGGCGTGCATAATACAGTGTAGTTGATCAGAAATACTTTATTCCGAATACCTTGCAGTTCAGCATACATAAGCCTAATAATTGTATTACCTCAGTCGACGACAACCAGAAGTGATGCAGCGTAATTAAATATGGAAGAAACAGATCTTGTAACGAGTTCTGAAATTTTATGCAAGACCAGTTATAAATTTTAGTGCTTGGTGGTTAATTTATTAATCTATTTTACCTTTAATAAGTTCATAACAATCATTTGCGTTACGAAATAAGTGTGACTTTTTGTTTCGGCTTTGCTGTTTATGCCGGTTCATATTTGCGAGTGTACAAGCCCTTTATGAATTCAGTTACGCACAGTTGCTGTCAGATCAGTTCACATTAGTCATTACCAGCAGGAAACTGAAAGTTGAATGGAACTGCCGATTCATTCCAAGTAACAGGGAGTTCACCCTTTAAAGTACATTAGTTAGTGTACTGCACCGCCTATATTGACATTAATAAACTCTGCGTTATGCTCACATATACGTATTTCTTATAATGCTCACAATTAACAGCGTTTATTTTACTTTTCCTCTGAAACGTCAGTACATTTCTACCAGACTACACGGCGTCGAATCCCAGAAGACATCAGTATTCACAGTCACTGCACTCAGGCTCACACATCGTATGTTGATGTTTAGCAAATAAATCACGTTACATAACTCAGTTGGTTTGTTTAATGTGAAATGATATTAGTATATGTAAGGTATGGGCCTGTTTAGCTTTTTTGTAAAAGTGACAGCTGGGAAAGCATTGCAGCTACAGATGTGGCGTTTCGTATGTTGATAGATTATAAAGTCGACTAAATTGAACCGGCTCAGAATAGGGACCAGTAATGGGCTGTTGTGACCCCGGCAATGAAACTTCTAATCCATAACATAATGCAGATTATTTAAAGCCGTTGAGCGACAGTCATCTTTTTAACACGAACTCTGGTCAACGGGTCTTAGTTCTTATCGGCAGCTTAGAAAAACGATTCAGAAAAATGTGATTGAACCAGACTTGTAGCTGACTTTTCTGGAACAAATTTAATGTGCTCCATGTCCGTGCACTATATTATACAAAAACACTAATCACCAACAAATGCACAAAGAGAGTTTTATCATCAATTGTAACACACTCCTACCTGTTTCGACCCTGCTGGGTCATCTTCAGGGAGAGCTTTTTGTTGTCGTTACACTAAGGTTGCACTTTATAGTTGAGTGAGAATGTGCTGTTGGCTGTGTGCTATGTACTGGAGGCGTGCCGCAGTACACAGTCAACAGCACATTCTCACTCAACAATAAAGTGCAACCTTAGTGTAACGATAACAAAAATTCTCCCTGAAGATGACCCAGCAGGGTCGAAACATGTAGGAGTGTGTTACAATTGATGATAAAACTCTTTTTGTGCATTTATTGATGATTAGTGTTTTTCTGGAACAGTTTAATCAAAATGAGTCATATTATTCTGTCGTTTTGTATTTACAAGTCACGAATGTAGGTAAGGTCCCTGGCCCCTAGTATGGTAGCTGTGGAGCTGCAGCCCAAATCGGGCCAAGGCCGCTTCGTTGTTGAGGTTTCTACATCACACTCAATTGGACACACCCGGTAGGACTCCTCTGAAAGAGGGATCAGCTCGTCGCAGAGTCCGCTACCTAGACAACACACAACAAACACAAGAGAAGAACATGCATGCCCTCAGCGGGATTCGAATCCGCCGTCATAACAATCAATCGACTGCAGACCTACGCCTTAGACCGCACGGCCACTGAGATCAGCGGATTCGAACCCTCGATCTCAGCAATCGAGTGGCTGCAGACCTACACCTTAGACCGCACGGTCAGTGAGATCAGCGGACCCTATTATAAGGTCTATTCAAAAATATAAGCCTAATGTGAAATGGTTTCTTATTGCAAACTTGCTATTATACTGCATTCGTGCATATGTGCATTATATTGTTTACGTATCTGTTCGGTTGTTGAGTTTATGTTCTGTAACCATCAAATGTCTGTCCTTTGTATTGCTTTAAATATGGAATCTATCAGAGAAGCTTAAATCTCAGCGATTCTAATTTATATGGGAGTACCACCGTATATTTTTGCTAGCAGGTTGCTGCAGTGGTTACGCTGTCCGCTTGTTTTTGGAAGACGCTCCATCTGAATGTCGGATAAATGATCCGCTTTTGTCGTAGAGGCTATTTTCATTGTTTTACTAATTTTCTACAGGTAAATGTAGAGATAATGCCATACCCTAACCTTCAAGTTTCTTATATATTAAATATTCATAATCATTTTCACGTGTAATTCGCCGCTGTGTAGCCTTTGAAGTAAGAAAAACATTATAAAATTACCCGACGCCAGTACGTACACGTCTTGTTCACTACGACAAGTTTACGGTGTACGATTTATCAACATGTACGATGTGGACAGATAAGGATCAACTGAAGTGTGTCCAGCAACTAACCGGAAGTCGTTCGGTGGTTGGTACTCGTGCTTCGTATTCGGGAAGTTCCAGATTAACATTTGCGTGCTTAGACGACGGTGTGCCGTGCTTTCATTTTTGGAGCGACAGTAAGATTGTTTATTACACTTTGGAAACACTTGCTTTCATTCAGGCCACGATATTTTATTGTCTGGTTGTATATATGAAAACTCACAACTTAAACATTGAGAACTACGTATAATTGCACTTGTTATCTTATATGGATTTAATATGTACTTAAACACAAGGTTTGGAGAAATATAAACAGAGAGGAATGCTTAACTAGCTCCTTGAAATAGGCCAAGACAGTTACACATACTTCCTATTCTTTTCACCGTTCGCAGTCGTTTGAACCTTGGTTCTTCGTACAGGCTAATCCTTGCACTTTGTTTTCTTGTGGTGAAGGCCCCGCAGCAGACGCTACGGACGCACCGCAGCCTTGAGGCTTATTGTGCAACCCTGTGTTGAAGATGATTATGAATATGGTTAGTTCTTGTCGTTTTTCTATGTAATGGAACACCGTTGGAATGAAAATGACAGGGGAAAACCGAGGTGCTTGGGGAAAAACTTGTCTCAGTGCCTCTTTGTCCACCACCAATCCCACATTGATAGACCTGGAATCGAACCTGGGCTTCCGAATCCTTGCACTTAAAAAACCTTTGATAAATATGTACAAAATCAGTATGTCTAGTGGCAAACATTCACACTAGTTTCCTTGTAATCTGTTAAACGATTTGGGACATTTAGTTCGCAAACTTCATTGTCCAATAATGCGTTTGTTTTATTTGCAGAGTGCAAAGAACTCATAAAAAAGCAATTTACTATTTTACGTGTTATTTGTGTGTGGATTACGAGACCTGATTTTAGACATGACGAAGAACAACTTGGTGGCAAAGAAAATTAAACTTCCAAAACACAAGAGGTACATAAACCCACCCCAAACAAACCTTTTTGCCCGCCAAACATACGGCTAAGTTCAGCATTTATTTGTTCTTGCCTACGGAATTTATCCCCAATTTCAGCCGCTCAGTAGAACGAAACTGCCCAAATAAGCGTCAGGAAAATTCGAGTTTTAACCCAGTCCTTCCACACAGGGGAAGGACAGGTCTACGGCTTCTGATAGCAGACCTGTGGGTGCAAGGTTTGAGCCCAGGCATAAACAAACATTTTTACCTAGTGATATATATTTCTGCTAGTTTCGTTATCCGAGAGAGTCATGTGAACATGACATGCATCATTTATTTTTTTAACTAGAATTAACAGACGTAAAATGTCAGTCTGTCACTTGTTGGGATTCTGTAAAGACCTACTTTCTTCTGGGACCTGGCGCGGTATAGTTTGGTACATAGATCCCAACGTTCCTGAGGGAAGTCTGTCTCCCTCTGCAGGGTACAAGAGACCAACCTAAATATTTTAAGTTCTAGTTTTAATCCCACAAGAAGAATTGGACATGATTCGTAAACTTTTTAAGCACATTGTTGTGTAGCGCCCAGTGAGCTGGGACTGGAGAATAGGTAAGGATTTGAAAAGCTCTTTCTGCTGTTATGTGAAGGTATTATCCCTGAATTAGCCTGGAGTGGCTGAGAACAAAAAAACGTTCTGGCCAGGATATCCGGTAAACTGGCCCTGACTCGAAGCCGATATCTCCGAATATTCATGGCGTATCGAGCCATATTAACTGGCACAGTGGTCGTATTTAGGCGCTTTCTATTAGTCGCGAAAAGCGCCTAGTAGCTTCGTCGTTTCTATCCGTCCCTCCGTCTAACTGTCCGCGTGTATCAACTGGGTTCCCCCTGGACGGGTTTTAGTGAAGTGCGATATGAGACACTTTTATTAAAATCCGTAGATTAAATCCGAATTTGGTTAAAATCTGTTAAAAATATTGGGCTCTTTACATGAAGATCAGAGTACCTACACGTTATTTGACTATTAACCTTTTAAAGCCTAGCGGTAACTTTATGTACCACCAGGTTTAATATTACAAAATTTTACGTGGTGCCCACATTGCGTTTATGTGTTTTGTACGGATCTCAGAACAAACAGCAACTTTTGCCGTATACGAACATTAACAGATTGGCTTTATAACCGAGATGGAGAGCGTTTACAGCGCGGTAAGCACTGAATCCTTGTATAACACAGATACTCTTCGTCTTTAAAGGGTTAATATTATAGATAATATAAAATAAAACATTATAAAATATAATATAATATTATTTTATAAATAATATAAATATTAATGTATTGAATATATAAATATGATGTGCTATGAAAGGCTCCACAGGCCACAAAGGAAAAGGTCGAGGGCCACAATTTACGGAAGACTGATCTACAGGTACTGCAGTTGAGCAACGCACCACAGTGTTGCGCTCTGCGTGCATTGCCTACCTTCTTGTTTGTTAATTTTCCATTACGCTCCGTTATTAGTAGGCCTACCAAAGAATTATCGCCTTGCTACTAACCTGATCCCAGGGTTCAGGACTTCTTGAACGGTAGATAAGTATTTAGCTTCTCAATATGATCTCTGCTGCAGTGAAACAGGAAGGGTCATTACCGTGTTCATAAAAGTCCGTCGTTCAGCCCTCGTCTGATTCAGTTTATTAATTTCACAACAATATACGTTATTTCCAGTTACCAGGTATAGCCATAATTCTTCAGAAGCTCATAACTCAGCTGGTCAAGAAATTCCACACCTTTATGAAACCTGTAAAAGCTGTCTTTGAGTATACTAAATCTCCACACTGTTGTAGCAAGTGGTGGAGTGGAGGTACAGCCCTACATATTCTTAACCTCAGCACTAGTTTGAGGTGGGTGGTCGGCTTCACACCCTGTCCACTTTACGCCCAGGTGTAGAGTCTCCAGTACTCTCTGAACTGTAGGCCGAGTGCCTTTCGGAGCCGGCTGTGACGCTTTGGCGGAAAGTAATGCTGCCCGAAGCACAGGCTGTGTAGAGATTCATGGGTCCCTGCGCAAAGCCAACAACTGGGTCGCCTTTATCTGCATATTTTTAGTAATGTACTGGAAAGGAAACTTCGCAGTATTAATTTTAAGTCTGTATATTCAGTGCACCATTGTGAAGAATTATAGCGAATTTATTGTACCAACTAAACGCACACAGTGTTCCTGTATATTGCATAAATCGCTCCGACATGTTTCGGCGTTCAGAACACCGTCTTCAGGGAGCAGGTAGTGCCAAGTTTAAAACCAATTGTCAAAAGACAAGCCACTTATATACGGTTCCACAGTCGGTAGGCAGCGTTGGTGATACCGTCATATAAAACTTATATTAATTTAATACAAAAACACTTATCACCAACAAATGCACAAATGCACTCTGTGCGGTCCCGGCCTGCACTGCCTGTGCAGGCCGGGACCGCACAGAGTTCACGCCTCCGAAAACAACGCAGTACACAGTCAACAGCACATTCTCACTCAACTGTAAAATGCAACCTTAGCGTAACGATAACAAAAAAGTTCTCCCTGAAGATGACCCATCAGGGTCGAAACATGTAGGAGTGTGTTACGATTGATGATAAAACTCTCTTTGTGCATTTGTTGGTGATTAGTGTTTTTGTATAATATAGTGCACGGACATGGAACACATTAAATTAATTTAACACTTATAGTTAAAACACTAAAACATGATTAAAAGTCTCTTGTGAGTGAACAGCAGATTACAATTAGAGTTAAGTCGTTGACAGTGGAAACCTTGTAATGTGGCATTGTATGTGTCAGTTCAAAGTGGATCTGGTCCCTGTTGGGTAGTGTCGTGTGTTTTGTATTGGTGCCAGCAGCCTACAGAAGGCTGCAGGCACCAATACGCCGAAACAGGTCGAAGAGATTGTGAAACATACATGAACACTGTGTGCATTTAATTGGCACAGTAAATTGGCTATAATTATTCGCACGATTAAGTGTGTTAGGCTTTAAATGCTGGTGGCCGAAGTTTGACTATTGTGTCAACTGAGAATGTAGGGCTACTGGCGCAATATTGCGTTTTGTTATTGGTTTGAATAGTTTAAGTTCCCAAGTTTAGCGCGTTCGATAAGAATTTCATAAATTGCCTGCAGAAAGCATAAGGGCTTCACCTCATAGAGTTACGCGAGTTGAATATTCAGCAACACCGCTGCAAAACCCCAAATCTCGCACAATTGTTGCTTCCTTGAGCTCAGTTACGGGCATCCATCCTCTGTTACAAACATAAAATCCATAAATTCTTTAACAAATAATCTTTTTATCCATGGCGCAGATGCCCCCAGTGGGGCAGGGCCTCCACATTGTCGAGGCTTCACGATCACACTCATTTAGACACATCTTTCTCGGTAGGACTCCTCTGGACGAATGATAAGCTGGGCCCAGATACCTCTGCCTGACAACACACAACACTCACAAGAAACAGATTTCCACACCCCCCGGCGGAATTCAAACCCGCAATCCCAGCAGGCGAGCGCCCGCAGGGACTGCGCGGCCACTCAGATCACCGGTTAACAAAGATACGCTTTGAAGAAACAAACCACAGCCTTTGACATTTGCGACAGAGATGATGATGATGATGATGATGATTGTCTTGCTTGATGTGGATCTAGATTCGCTGCACTGACTAGACGTAAACGCAGCTAATTCTAGGGTTCCTTACCGTGTCCACAAAATTCTGCCGCTGCAACCTGCTTGTGCCTTACGAATCCAGTCCACAACCTCACATTGTTTTTGTGTCGGATCCTTCTTAGTATTACCTTTCTTCCGAAGCCTGGAACCGGGATACAGGGGGCAAAGAGGCCCCACTTTTTATTCTGACAGATTTTTAAAATTATGTATAGCAACAGAAGTTATATGTGGGTGTGTAACTGGTACCTTTATAGCAAATTTTAATTCGTTTACTGACAGCAGTAAAAATTACAAATGTATGTAAACGGGACGTCTTTGGCATACACGTGGTGAAAGATGCCCCACTTATAACGCAATACAAAATAATACATTTGAAGTAAAAATATTGTAATAAAATAAAATAAAATACATTCTGTATCACTATGAGATTCCGTCTTACTTCTTTACAGATTTCTTACGTTTTTAAAGATTTTTAGAACGGTTGCTACGTCCACAGTCGATGCAGGTTTTGGAGAAAATTGTGCGGTTCTCAAATAGCCATTTTTCACAGAATGAGCATTTTATCCAGTCGCATTCATCTTTTGTTACATAGTAATTTCCTTACACCATACAGTAGTCACTGTCATCATTTTTATCAGAATTGCTCGAGGTCTGATTGTGAACCATTTTCTTGAAATTATTCCTCCTAATGTTGGGCTTTTAGTTTCTTCTTTTGGATGATTGGCGAGCTAGTGAGAACTCTCCATGGAGACTTCTCCTTGCCCTTGATGGCCCTGTGTTTGATAATTTCGGTTGGCGTTTTTCCCTGAGAAACCTGGATGGGTGTTGAGGAATGGACCGATGCAGGAGTGAAGGCGTGCCGTTTTAATACGTTCTTTAACACGTAATAAGTGTAAATAAAATATATTACAGTAGGTACGCACAGTACACAATTCGATGTATGAACATAGGTCAACCAAGCGAGTTAAGCTATCAGGGGGGCATCTTTCCCCATGTTTCAGTGGGGCAACTGTACCTAAACGTGGAGCAAAGATTTCCCATCTGATCACGTGACTATGGCATGGCTTGCGAAAATTTGTAACGGTATAAAAAAGTACAGAATAGCCCACTCTTCTTTCACGCAACCTGTTGGTAAGATTGTTATTTGCATAAACAAAGAGAACATTATTAAATAATAGCTCCCTGAAAAATAAAATGTTAAAAATCACGTTATTTACTTTACAAAGCAGTGTCAGGGCTTTGAGAACAAGACGGCAACTGTGACTTGCACATACCCAGACGCACCACTGGAAGACCTTCTGACTGCATAATATGTGCAGCTTCCCAGGGCTAAATTTTCGAAGTAACTGATGGTGGGGCATCTTTGCCCATTTTCCTATAATCGCTAAAGCCACTAAGCTACGGACTTGGATTTGAATTCCAGCAGGGGCAAGAGGGTTAGGCACGTCCACAAAAAGCGACTTTTAGCTTTGTAATGTTTGTCTGTCTCTCTGCCTGCCTGCCTGCCGGTCCGCATAGAACAACTCGGCTCCCGCTACGCGGATTTTAGTGAAATTTTATATTCGGGACTTTCATTGTAATCTGTTAAGAAAATTCAAATTTTGTTAAAAGTCAGCCGAAAATATGTCACTTTCAATGAAGACCTCTAAGTATTTTTATGATAATATCTTGCTAAATTCTTCCCGAAATAAAAACTTTTCAATTAAAAGCCGGTGAGAAAACCAAAATACAAATTTCGTATTGAATATACTTTTCGTAACATCGTGCCGTATACGAGGTAACTACGAACAAACAGGCAGAAACACACATGTCATTGAACATAATATGGCGCAAAGAAAGTTATATATGCATGCCGGGTAATTAAAACAAAAATATCTAAATTTGCTGTTGCTAGATGCATTTTGCGTGAACGATATTTAAAGCAGAGATATTTTCGTAAGTAATATTTATTACTGTATTTCGTGATGGTAATTAAGCAATAATAATGCGCCAAAAATTACAAAATATTTTGTCGGGCTGAAGTTTGGAGGTCACGTACGACCGATAAAGTTACAGAAACAAAATTAATATAAACACATAGATTTTAAAAGGAATGTAACCTAAGAACAGCAGTAACATTCTATAATATGTCTATAAACTGTGAACGGCAACAAAAATGTAGAGAAGTGTCCAGGTCATGAAGTTCCGATCGCGCCTCATTGTTACCTTCTACATACATTTCTTATCTTGCTTTCTCTTCAGATTTCCAGACAGGCTGTGGAGCCCATCCAGCGTCCTTTTCGACGGGTATCGGAAGTTCTTTGCTCGGGGTTAAAGCAGCTGGGGCGTGAGTGTCTTCACTCACCCTCATCTAGTGCTGAGGTTAAGAAAGAGTGGGGCTACACACTCGATCTCTATGCCTGTACGGCGTGTACAGGGACGAACCCTAGGTGTCTGAAGTTGTCCCAAGTGTTCCTGCAGATTTCACGATTAAGATTCGCTGTGATCAGTTTTTAACATATTCTGCCACGCGATTTCTTCACATGCGATTTTCGTGTGTGCCTTGCATGTGACATGTTATTCTCGCACAATCCTTAATTTAGTCATCATTCTCCGCACTTAAATGTTACATGAGGTCCATTGCCACTGTACACTTTCCCTGCCCCTCGTCAATGCTTCAATTTCTTTCGCTGAGTCCCCACTTTGGCTTTATGCAGTCACGTTTGGTGGAAAGGAAGCAATGTTGGTTGCACTGTACTGCTGTGCGTGTGTCAGTTCTGTCCTATTGTCGCGGCAAAAAAAAAAAAAAAAGTTCAGTTCCACGATCCAGTGAACTATTCAAGAAAAGAAAATGAGTTCCTGGTAGATAGCAGGCGTCATCTTAAATGCTGTATATAACGTGGATAGTGATTGCAACAGTGTAAGCAATGTGACGGCCGTGAGGCGTTATAGTTAAAGTGGTTTGAGGTTAGGTGTTTTATGGTTTCCAGTGCTAAGTGTGAACTACAGTTCTGCTCCTAGTGTAAATAAGAGTTCTGCTTTACTGCATTAAGCATAAGACTATATTACATGGATGCAAGTGTAAACAATGAAAGACTGGCAAAAGGGAATATTGCAGCTCTTGGTTTGCTTGCAGCTGCAGTTTGCAGTTTTGTATAGTATAAATTTTAGTATAATTAGAGCAGATTAACTGCTTCTCAGACCATTAAAATAAGGTCTGGACTTGCATGAAAGTTGATGTTTGAATGCAGTAATTACACAGAACAACCTTTTCACTGAAGTGTTAAAAGAAATGGTAATAAACTCGACTTTAATACAAGATTAGTGTCTAGTATGCATGCTACAGGCAAGGGCAAGTTTGCTGGTAACAAAAGATTGTGCAATGGTATAAATGGGGGTTGCTGTGTAAATGGCCACTGAGTACAATGAAAGAGTTACAGATCTTAACATTGGCAGTTGTTGGGACTTGGAGGTGTAAGGGACATGTCAGTCTGAGTGGTGTAGCTAGTGTCAGGTACGAGCACTGACTCTGGGAATGTTATTGACACTGAGCTGTTCAGTAAGTATTGTCAGAGGAATGCCAATACAAAGAACAATGACAGACCAAGGGAACACTAAGTAAGTAGGCCTAAGGCATGCAAAGTAAAATTTCAAGGTGTTGGTGGTGACCTGGAGGAAATTGGAGCAGTGGCGATGTTTACCATGTCTTGTTAATGTGGGTGGGGTCAAGTACATTGACTGTGTGGGGACAGAGAGGGCAGAGGGTTCATGGAGGTGACAGAAGCAAGGACATGCAGAGAAATAAATGCTGGAAAACTGGAATGTGTAGGGCACATTCAGAAAATATTCTGGGCCCATATTTGAAAGTAACTGAAGGGATCAAAATTAGAAAATGAAAAATTTCTTCAAGGCAAAGGAGACTGACTGATAAGCAAACTGATGGTTTGCAGAACTGTTATGACAGCAAGTAGGAGAAGTAGTGGCAGGGAGGAATCAATGAAACAGGGTATCTGGGCAATAAATTCCCACAATATGTCTGCACATCTAGAAACCCACAATGAGATCTGCCCCAAAGGATAGACTTGATGATGTAAATACAGCCATGCTAGAGTAATTGGAGAGCAATCTAGCCACAAGTATTCACTGCCAGTTGCAATTGATGTGTCATAAATCCACTATTCAAAGGACTGGCAGTACAAACTTATGTTTGTGTGTATTTGCATGTGTGTACATGGACAAAGGGAGAGCAGTGTTTGATATCAAATAGTGTTTGTTAAATATAAAACAGTATTTTGTGGTACATATGATGCCATGCTTTCATTCAGTGAAAGGAATACTCTCGGGTACAAGTCTCATGGAGTACTGTGTGGAAGTGGATAATATCTGTGTGAGAAAGTAAGGTTATGAGACTGAACTGATATCAAAAGTGGGAAGAGAGCAAGTCAAGAATGTGAAAAGAGCCAGAGAAGATGGCCCACAGGTTTACGAATAAGGAGCAGGGGTGTTCTGAGGTCAGTGCAGTTATATTTTAATTTTATGCCTCCTTTTCTGAAACTTTCTTTTATTCAGACAAATGTATCCATATGTAAGTAACTACAGGACAGTGAAACTTACAGGGCATGTTTAGATGGTATTTGAAAAACTACAGGTACCTTTCCAGATCAAAAATTGATAAACAAGGGACTTACATATTTTTGGTCTATGAATTGTGTGAAAAAAATTGATTCAAACCGAAAAATTGAAAAAATATATTTGTCCATATAGCAGCTGGGGAACTTGTTCATACATGTATATTAAGAAGTACCCTATTTTTAAATCAGTAAAGAATTTGTAGCCATTGCTGTAGCAGTTCCTGAGGAAGAGGTGCATAAAAATGACAGATTGACATTTTTCTGTTCTTAAAGTAAGTGTGTAAAATGTGTGTTTTATAGGGCTCACCAATGAATGTCAGATGTGTATATTTATAACTTTCTACCTGGAAGGCACTGATTTTATTACCTGTTTAGCTGTTCATAACTAAGCAGTGCAGTCACTTGTCTGAATAGGTTTTGAAAGAGAGCTATCAGTATAAAGGGGAAGGGTATGAAGGGTAAGAAGAAAGAATAATTATGAAATTCTAAAATCTGATAAAGTATATCATCTTCGTCATCATCCTCCTCCTGTTATGTGACTGAATATCTGATGTAGCATGTGCTTTAAAACGATTATGTGTATTTGAGAAATATTTTATTAGACTCAGTTGCAGAAATTTACTTAGCATTGACTGAATGGTAATAATGGTAGGATATTGTCACCTCATGGGTGTATACTATCGCCAGTTCTATGTGATCCAGAAGGTTGAGTTTGAATGACCAGAACATTTTATTAGTACGAAGTTGCACAAGAATGTGTCACTTGGCTTCTGAAATTTCCACCAGCAGTTCAGTCATTGGATGGGCACAAGCACCACGGTAATAGAGGTCAGTGAAGCTATTAGATCTTTTAAATAGAAGTTGGATCAACAATATTGCTGTGCTGTGTAGTAACGCATTACACAGGGCCTTATATTGGGCACTTAGCCCAAACTAGGACCCAGTTTCTGCCATGAAGGCCAGCAGGTGACTTTGAATGTCCTGTAAATTGTCTCCACCATCTAATCTCGTACAATTTAATATAAAACCTTCATAATAACAGTAATAATAGGCCATGTGGCATCGGGATTTCGAACTAGCTGTGTGTGTATGTATGTATGTATGTATGTGTATGTATATAATTTATTCATAAGTGGAAAATGTAGGCCGCAAGGGTGCTTGCATCGACATACTGTCAAAATCATAGTAAACATACCACTAGTTAAACCGACAGTCATGTGCAAGTTACTAGGAAACAAACCAGACGATTTCTGCCAATGTGGTACTGAGTTATGTGTTTGTTTTGGCAAGTGTGTGCTGTATTGACTAATAACAAACCAGCGCTGCAGATGTGTTACTGAATAACATAAGGAGGCTGCTTGGTGAATTCACCAAATGTACGTGGTAATCATAGGAAATTGATGGCCCATGTTAATCAAACCAAAGTATACCTGAGCTTTGACTTATTGATGACACATAGTTTTTTGTGCACATAGATTAAAGTATTTTGAATACACTGATTAATTGCGTCATGTCTCCCGTCTGCAGTCAAGTAACTGCACCCGTCCTAGATGAATAAAATTTTGTGTTGTAGGCGTGAATCAAATTTTGTTGTGCCATTTTAATTCTTTTTTTTTAGTTGGCTTTATTTTAACGGCCGTTTAACTGAAGGGCGTAAATGAGGTTTTATATGTATCTTTCTTCAGCTTCTTATTGTACGATCATCACAGCGGTGTTTCAGCATTTTCGTGACACATTTTGCCTTTCATTGATGAATAATTGTGACTGCAGATTGTTACAGAATTCATAGTCTGAAAGTGTAAGTGGTCATAAAGTCCATATATGGAGAAAGAGGCAATGAACAAAAAGTACCATTTATGATCCATAAGATATCCTGTGAAAAACATAAATTTTGCGCTGGGCGTTAGTGGAGCGTGGTACATATAGCATACTTGATCGATCTATTGAATGATTGATCCATGCATTATTGAACGGTGCTTTTCCTTTGTGTACGTTATGTAGAGTCGAATGGTGGGGTCACTTGTAAATGATGAATTTGTATTTGAAAGGATGTTGAAAGAAGCGGTCATATATATTTTAATATGCTATCCCGTAACAGTCCTGGACTCAGGTAGACCGTAAATGACTCGTAGTTGGAGTCCAGGCTGTGAGTCGGACCTGGAAGCTCCATAATGCGAAACAGGAGACTAACCACTACACCACATTGTGAAATTCAATAATTTTTACCTTCGAAACTGGAAGTTAGCAGTCAGCTTATTCTTTGCCCACTTTGTCGAAATAGAAGCCCCTCGGTGTTCATTGTGTCACAGAGGACTAGCAAGTGAAAATGAGTCCAAGTTGGCCTGACGGTAGCTCATCATATCACCGACTGAGCTGTAGTATTACATGTGTACATTAGTCAGAAGCCCCGTTCTCTTGTCTGCTCTTTTCTTGTACCTTTCATTGAAACCACGACTTTGCTAATCAAATTTAAGAGTCTGTACATCGTCTTCAAGGACCTATTCTCATATATGAGGCAGTCTAATCGTCTTTGCTCTCGGATAGTGGGTGCAATTCCACATCGAACTTGTAGAATCCATGGCGGTGAATCCATTTCGACGTCAATTCCAAGTGGTCATGCGCTGTCTGACTTCGAACCACGGTCGTACAGTTTGACGGGTCGTATACGTCGTTTACGTTGCCACGCCTCCCCTTGCGGCTTATCACAGAATAGACAGACTCAGGCAGACAGAACCATTATTCTCGAGGAAGTCTAGTTGTGACAGGTTTTGGAACTGCATATTGCGGTGCTGGCAGTTCCACTCTAGGTGACATGACAGCGCTTCGCTGCTCTAGTACTGCGTTCCATTCGCCAGCGTGACATCTAAAGTCAAGCGTGCAAGGAATTCAGGGCAATGTATTTAAACGCACGTTGTATTGGTTAAGTAATTCATTAGAGACATGAACCGAGGTAGCTCAGTCAGTACGGAACAGTTAACTGGCAGACTGTGGTCCATTCTTTGTAGGGGAATGATTTTCTTCTCGTCGTCACCTCGTCCGTGCCAATCTTCTAACATATGGATATCGGCGAGGATGTTGCCCCAGGGTTAAAGCCCCCAGAGCATGAAATCGATTACTTGTCTTCATTCAGAGAATTTGTGACAGACGTTTATACTCGTATATCAAACCAAATTTATTTTTGAGTCTGAAGTATATTTTTTTTGGATGTGACTGCTAACACCAAGTTTTTACCAGTACATATCCAATATATTTATTTACTAATGTCTATCGTTTATCTGGTACTATTTATACTGTATATAAATTATTTTATACCCGATAGTATTTATATTTCAAATGGTTCCTCTCCCTTCTCTTCTAAACTATGCACAGATTTTCTCACTTGATTTTCCCAGTTGCATTTCGTTTTGGATGAAAATTTACCGAAATGTTCAGTTCTATAATCCTGGTACAACCTGTTATCCTATTGTGTGCTATTTCTTCATTTATGTGTAATCATTTATCGTTCAAAACATTTCCCTCAGTCTTTGAGTCTTGTTATGTTTCAATTGTTTTATATGTCTCATTGTTTTCTACCTTACTGAGGAGGTTCCTTCTCTGTTCTGCACGTCTCCTGAGACGTCTCAGTTTGCAAATTCCCAGTGCTAATCATACTGTCACAGTTCTGTCGTTCATATCACAATAGTAGAGTTTATGTAGAATCGAATGAAATGGGTTGAGTTTGTTGATGTCCCATATCCTTCTAGGTGAGTTCGCAAAATTGCGAAAAGGGGCTGTTAGCTTTGTCATATCTGTCTGTATCTCCGTCCGTCTGCCACAGATGACAGTGTAATATGGCGCATGCGCTTTCCATGTCGGCTGCAGGCATACACTCAGAATATGTAATCCTTATTACTTTTCTACGACGACAATGGTTAAGCGAACGCGCCTCAATGTTATGTCACACGTACCTTGCTTCTCTTGTTTCTGTTGTGTGCGTGTGGTGCCAAGGGATCTTCCAAAGTAGGAAGAGTTTCGTAACATCTCTAAAATAAAACAGTAAATAAAGGCTTGTAGACATCCCATTGTCGGCTGCCTGCGACCGCTTGTTCAATCATACATTCGCATTTATTCTTCGTATATGGAGGCTGTCTCCTCCATCCGAAACTTGGTGGCGCCTCATGCCGCCGTGACAGAGGATATAGTTAAAGTGGGTTATTATGACTTTGACTACCAAATTACCCAGTAATTTTCTGGTGTGAAACAAAATACTGTATCCATAATAGCGTTTAAAATATGATAATGAATCCCAATAATTATGCTGTTGTGGAGATGGTTGCCGGATGTCTGTATACGTCGGATACCTTTTACTGCAACAAATTAGAGTGTTTATATCAAAGAAGTAGATCGAGGTCCTAGAACTGTTCAGTGTTTCTGTTTCTTTTCTTAAAGTTTTCGTGTTTCACGTTTATTTCGAAAGTGTGCGTCTGGTTTCAAGTACGCCTTGTTTCAACCTTGTGCACGCCTGGTATACTGTTTGGGCAATAAATATAAGGGGATACTGTTGGCAGGATGTGTGTGTGTGTGCCATAGCGTACATGTCAAATTCTGATGTGAAGAGCTTGCAAGCAGGAAGTTGGGAGGTCATGATGGAATACTGAGTGGTTCATGGGTTGTTTAATTATGACACGTGAGGGCAGTAGTTACGTCTTATTAAATGAGACAAGCGTATGTTTATGCAAGCGGATAGAGGAAGAACCTTGCCGTTAGCTCTTGGGCCTTGCTGTATCGATGACTAACCGCATTTAGAATTCTCACTATCTGAAGATGCTTTGCTAGTGGATTTCTAGGTTATATGTAGGTTGTTTATTCTGTTTTGTATTTATACATGAACAATAACAATAACAGTCGAATACAACTAGTATAGTTTTAAAAAACCGCATCTATGTTTTTCGGTTTCTCATGGCTTGTATGAAAAGCCGAAACATGTAGCTGAGGTTTTTTTTTAAATATACTAGTGGTGCTCGGGTGTTATTTTTGTTATGATTGCTAGGTTGTTTAATAACGCTGTTTCTACGGTTGTGATTGTATTAAATGAGAAGAGAAAAATGGTCATGAATGTGGAAAGGAGGCTGTCTTGGTGAACGTAAAAAGTCACTGAGAACCATTTAGTAGGAATGAGGAGAACTGCGTCAGGACAGCCCATCTAGCTGACGTGTAAACCAAGTACCTCACGGATGAAAGTCTAGAGCGCTGCCCAACATTATACCCACAGAGACTGGTGTTCGCTTACAGGGCCCGATCATAACACAGCATTCTGCGGATCCTTTCGTCTCTGACGAACTGCCGGATCGTGAGTCTTTACTCAGGCCTGTCTAGCGTAGACGTTAGAAATTCTTGTAGCGTCAATCCTAGCTATACTATTTTTATATTTCTTCATGGCGTCGTGTTTAAAGAAGCAGGCGGACAAATTTATCTTTCAATTGTGGTCTTGCGTGTTGTGAAACTACCGCGTCTTCCACCTGATACCTCCAACTATTGGATAGATGTACCTGCACCCTGAAGATGATGGCACTAAGCTGTTCCGAAACGCTGGTAAGCACGTGCGGGGCTTTACGATATTAGCCTACATAAGACTAAAAACCGCAGCAGTTGGGCTCGAAGCGGTGACTATGAAGACAGCATTCTTCTGAGATGTGACGGCTTGGAACATGTTACATGAATCCTAGGGTAGAAGACTGAGGAGAAGTGTTCCTCCGAAACGTCGGTAAATTTATGTAAGTTTACTCAGCGGCACAGGTCGGAAGACAGTACGTTGTACGGCATAACACAGTAAATGTAGTAGTTTTCACGGAGCAAGTGAATACAGCGATGACGCTTCTAGCTCGCACTGGGAACGTATCCAGTTTTAATATCGTTGGGAAACTTTGGTGAGAATTTTTTGGGCGTTTCGTTAGTTTCTGCAGAGTAATGTTGCGGTAGTATCTTAAAGTAGATTATCTTATAACCCGTAGCCGTCCTATCGTGAAGGGGGAGGGGATAAGACGTCGAAGGAACAAACCACTTCGAAGACCTAGGCGTAGATGGGAGATGATATAAAAATTATTATTAAGAAATTTAGTTTGAAACTATAGACGAATTCATAATGCTTCGATCTGTCCAGCGGTCGAATTGTGTGAAAACGAATGAAATACAAACTTCACACTGAATTCTCAATACCGGTGACGTGCTTGTAGCTGCTTACGTTGCCTGACGTCAATAACTGACACAGAACCGTGAAGTGTTCGAATAACCTAGCAAAGGGAGAAAATTCGTTCCATTCTTGTTCAGGGAGTATCAGTTGGAGTCAAGACAAAGCATTTGGCGGTCGGTCATCCACTTGCTGAAGCTAAATGGAGTGACCACGATGCAGACCGATGCGTTGCCGGCAGCCACTAACACTGACTTTAAACGTATCTAAAAATTAAACGATTTAACCACCTCAACTGTATTGACTTACGCTACCTAAAATATGAGAATTAGGTAAAGCTTAAAAGTTGTGTAATTTCTCATTATGTAATTTTATCGTCCTCTTGACCTGTTCAATCGGTACGGAAGACCCTTTCTCCGGGGCGTGAGGCTGACCACTCACCTACATCTAAAGCCGAGATTAAGAATGAGTCAAGCTATTCTTCCACTCCCTCTGTATGCCTTCAGGTAGTATACAGGTATATCTTACTTTGAAAGTTAAGTACCTGGAAGTAAAGTAAAGCACCCAAGGCAGAATTTATATTCGTGAAGACTATGTACTTTGTGGAATTCTAGGTTGTGGCACCTTGTACACCACCCCTTACTTTCCGTGGATTCGTATTTCGCGGTTTCGCAAATTCGCGGACTCTTCGACAGCTCGAACAAGCCTTCGAGTCATTCCGCATGATGTTCCAGTAGATGAAGGGAAAAACAGCTGCTTCCAACACAAGGTTTCTACAAAGAAAAAAAGCAGAAAATACTAAAACACTTTTTTTGGGGAGGGTGGTTAATTCGCGAATTTCTGCTTTTCGCGGTGTCTTGGACCCCCTCCCTCCGAAAATCAAAGGATGAGTGTACGCCTTCAGTTGGATACCTGTATTTCTGAAGGCCTCTACCTCCGTCTTCAGATTCGAAGTCGCTGCGCCCCTGAAAATGGCGGTAGAGTGTTTGTCAGCGACGTTGGTGTCTACCTACAAAACTGCACGGTGTCACAACCCAGAAGGCCGCAGTCTATACACCACAGCCATGAGTACCTCAAACCTTATATAGACTGTAATAGGCCTAAGTTTTGTAGCCTACGGGGTGATTTCTTTGTTCCGATTTATAAGGATGACAAAGATTCTGAACCAGTGACCTGAAATAAGAGCATGTGTCCCTTATTGTATTTGTGCAAACACGCTCTTCCGGTTTATCAGTTACAGTGTTTGTAGTTTTAACTAGTGTCCAAGTTCTAACTCGATACAGAACTTGTAAACGGCAGTTTGTAAATGAATCTGTGAAGAAACTTGGACAAAACCACTACAGACCTTACTATCAAGTAGAGTGATAACTCCATGGAGCAGAGGTCTTCTTGAGAAGCTAACAGTTTCTCAGCTAGTCAAGAAATTCCCCGCATTTTATGGAACCCGAAGGTTCATTACCGCATTCACAAGAGCCCGCCACCTGTCCCTATCCTGAGCCAGCTCAATCCAGTCCATGCCCCCATCCCACTTCTTGAAGATCCATTTTAATATTATCCTCCATCTACGCCTGAGTCTCCCAAGTGGTCGCCTTCCCTCAGGTCTCCCCACCAAAATCCTGTATGCACCCCTCTTTTCCCCCATACGTGCTACGTGCCCCGCCCATCTCATTCTTCTCGATTTGATTACCCGAATAATATTTGGATCAAGTAGAATGATAAGAAAATATATTTAATTATTTTATTCTGTATAACAGTTTTATTTCTTGTTTCAATTAACCTTGAATATCTTCTATTTTATCCGATTTTAACACATTCTGTTGGATTCCGTCGATGTACAGTCAGGCCGTGTACAGCACGGACAAACTCGTAAGTCTAGGCCTGGGCCTAAGCAAGGAGATCTCGAGTGGACCTCGAAACTTAATTTCCTGTTGCATAGATTTATAGCCCTCCGTCTCTATGAGCATTATCACTGTTGCTTCATTTGCCTTCATTTTGGTGCAGGACATATTGGTTGAGCATGGATTCCGTATCCATTGGCCGTGCGGTCTAAGACATGGGTCTGCGGCCGCTTGCTTGTTCGGATTGTGGTTTCGAATCCCGCCTCGGCACGGATGTCTGTCTCTTGAGAGTGTTGTACTCGTATGTTGTCAGGTAGAGGTCTCTGCGGCGGGCTGATCACTCGTCCAGAGGAGTCCTACCGAGTGTGATGTGTCTGAGTGTTATCGTAAAGCCCGATAATATGGAGGCCTTGGCCCACTAGGGATTGTTGCGCCACTGGAGGAAAAAACAGATTTCCTGTACATTACAGTTGTCGAATATAACCCCAAATTATTGGTTTGTCGACTTGTAGTTCTTAAGTTACAATTACCATTTTATATTGATTGTATAGTTATGTATGTGATTGGCGTCAGTACCAAATTAAACAAGCGTAGCTCTAATGACTCTTTAGTTATCGCCATCGAAGCGAAAGCTAGAGAAAAATTTCGCACGGCTTCCATCTTGTTATGTTACGTATGATAAAAATATTACTTTACAGAATATTGCATACTTTATGAAGATACATTGCCATACATAATATCAGGACGGACAAGTAAGTGGCGTAATGTCCATCTGATCTCAGAAGTTTGCTCGTCTGCTGTATTGTTACTTACTACAGGAAACGAGAAACTACGTCGTTGAAGTGTTTGCTATTGGAATTATGTCCACAAGAAACTTAATGAACATCTGTCGATTTATTCAGAAGCTGAAGTGGGCTGTCTTCTATATACGTAGCCTGTGTACAAGTGCATCTATTTTAAGCATTTTCGTTCTGCAAACAGTACCGTACAGAGTCTCCACTTGAGATTCCCGAATATATTTACACTGTATTGGAAGACGTTTGCAGTATTTTATACGAAACCATTGTAGCAGGCAGTATAATCGCATGTGACATATTGCAGATATGAGTATGTTTTGTGTCGAAACCTTGTAAGTTTATGAGGAAAAAGTATCTTAATTGCTTCCCATAAATCAATGTGTTAACTGACATTCTCTGCCTGTCTTCGAACTCGCAGTAGTGTAAGGAGAATCGTGAAAAATGCGCTTGAGTTGCCATTCCTCTCATGGCAGCCTTTCAAGGTAAATTGTAAGTGCCACCTGAAGGACAGTTTTACGATAATTTTATGAACTTTGGAAGTTAGAAATAGACGCACTTGTACGCTGTTTGCGCATGTTGTTCAGGGTTTAGCACACAATAAAGAGGTCAAGGAGGGTTGTGTTATATCTCCCGTACAATGTTAACTGACTACCGATGAAATTATGACCGGTGGATTTATACTAAATCTTGTTTGAGGAGATGCTTTTTGGTTTGTTTAGGTCCACTGTGACACCTGTCTTACTTGAAACAAAATCCAGCAATATGACATTTGTGGAAGGGTTATCATGTAGAAAGATGCGTGAAATAATTCATGTAGTCGTGTATGATGTATAACGTTTGTTAGAAACTAAACGTTGGAGGCAGCAGGTTCCTCTGAAACGTCATTGCCTACCAGACTGCATGACGTCACAGCTCAGAACATAGCAATAGACTAGCTGCAGGAAGCGCTAGAGAAGCTGTTAGCGACTCGGATAATCAAGCAATTTTCCACCTCCTATGGAAACATGTTCACAGTAGCTCGCCATTAGATCCTGTCCTGAGCTAGGTGTCTCCGATCTACATTCTTGCAGCTTGCACGAGGGTCTGTAAGATTACTTGTAATGTCCTGAGTTCTGTGCAGACTAAAGTTCCTTTATGTGCACTTGTCATTCGTGCTGCATACGGAAATTTACTGTGTCTTATCGAGTAACTACAACCTTGATGGAAGACATTCCCTTGTGTCCCAGTAGGACTCCTCTAAATGGGTGATCAGCTCGTTACACAAGGACAATAGGAGAGATTAATTTCATTTTAAATCACAAAAGAATATATCAGTTAAGAATTTTAGGTGTTTGTCTTTTGCGGAGAAGGAACGAGTTTTGTAAGATCACATTTATATTTTAGTTTTATTATTATTATTATTATTATTTATTACTACTACCTTGGGCAATGCTGGATGATTGCCTCTTTAATTTTTTGAAGGAGAAGGGGTAAAAATGAATTCTGTATCCTTCCGCATAACCTGACCACCCGATCAGGACTCGACACTGATTAGTACTCTAATATTTTACGAACCAAACTTAAATACTTAATTCGTAGGCCTTTAAACTGCGTCGTGTTTCATGTTGATTAGTTTAGTCAGCGACAAAATGTCTGCCACTACTACTGAACTGCCCGATCTGCAAAACCATTTGTCTGCAACAAATGGAAATTAAATCAGTCTCTGATCTTAAATTGAAAATTTCATTTCAAGGCTGCATGCCGCTTGTACTGTGCTCGCCTTTTACGTGTATAACGCTAGTGCGGTTGGTGCATTTAAAAATTTCGTGCCCCTCGCACTGTGCTCTGCTTTTACGTGTATACCGCTAGTGCGGTTGGTGCAGTTCAGCTTCTGCTTTGTGAATTAATTTCTAACAACTGCCATTAACGGAGCCATGTTTAATTAAGGCACTGTAACCCATCCGACACCGCAGTAATGTTGACACTTCTTGGCTGATTACACTGTTCTTCAGTGTTTGAACACAACATACCTCGTGCTATGGTTTCTATTTGAATAAAGGTCACTGTACTCTGCCTGCTCCACAGTAAACGTCGTGGAAATCGCAACACGGAAGGTTCGTACTCACTGGTTTCATTAAAAGCTTTTTGTGATTAGGCCTACTGCTTCCTGATCCGTGTGGTTGAAATAACTGTAGCATATTTATGTGTGTGATTGCTGCATTTCGGTTTAGCTTGGTTCTTCCTTTCTACTATGTAAAAACTTACAGATTAAAATATACTAACCATAACTGTGCGTGTTACTTTGAGTGCAAATCTTGATCTCTCACAAAAAAGGAAGAACGTGGACGTCAGGCTTTAGAATAGGAGAAGGTTTGGACCTAAGAAGAGGAGGTAAGGGAGTGGCGGAAAAAAATGAGGATTTATAATTTCTACAGTTCATCAAATATTTTCGGCTCGGTGAAATAACAGAAAATGAGATTAGTGGACAGGTAGCACGAACTAGCGCATGAGAAAAGTCGTAAGGTCTTCCGTACTTCTAACAGTTAACATAGCCAATGTGTTGTTACAGCACAGTGCCAAGGGTGTTAGTGGTCACAGCTGAGTGACATGCCAGCACAGTGGTGCTCTAGAACAAAAATTCTTGGCCAAAAAGCGACGGCTATATTATTTGATCAGAACAGCACACAGAAACGAAAGCAGACGCATTGCAGAATGCACTGCTGTTCGCAATTGGCTGTGAAGGCCTTTCTAGCTTACGTCTGATTTATGTTGCTGAATGGTTAGCCAGGGACCAATTACCTTTCCGCACATGCAGCGAACGGGGACTGAAAGGATAGAATTACGTGATAAAATAAACATTCTGTATTAGAATGGAACTTAAAATTAAAATGAATCTTAAAAGAATTAGGCGTCGAAATATGAGACTCTGGGCTAGGTTAAATTGATGTAGGATATGTCCAGTTGCGGGCTTTTGTAGGCAAGGTAATGAATGTGCTATTTCCATGAAAGGTGGCGAATTATTTAACCAGGTTGAAAGCCTGTCAGCTTCTCAGAAAGGATGTTTGTGAAGACTTTCCAAAACCGAATATCGTTAAAGCGTTAAGGAAAGCGATACTTTCGATACCGGATCGCACCTACACTTGCGCGGTGGTATGTCAGCATGCAGGATGAAATAACCGAAATGTCGTTTGATATTTTAAGGTACCCCCAGCTGGTATTGTGGAAGTGCGCATGATTTCTTTATGAACATGTGATGTGAAATTCGACAGGGCGCGTGGTTTATTTGGCCCGCACAGTTAGACCAGCGCTTTATTGTATGGAAATGAAGTGATCAGGAATGCAGCAGCTTGACCCGGTCCCGACCTTATAATTTCAAATACACATTTGTAGATACAAGCGTCTGGACTTCGTCACTGTCTGTTCCATTGTTTATAATACATATATTAGAAGACGCCAATTTCTGTGTAGGCCTTTGTCAATGCTAACAGAAGCAACCATGTAAGCCCGAATATAAGGTGAGGAATTCTGTTTCGGAAATAGGCTCACAGAAAATTAGGACTCGCCTTGGAAGTGAGGCCGTACAGCATTTCGCAGTAACACGTCAGGGTCGCATCGTTTCCTAGCAAACAGTAGTGAAGTGTAGTGTACTGAGTTATGTTCATGTGGTGCGTAAGGTCAGTTTTGTGTCTTATTTTTAGGTTTATATCTGCCTCTCTGAAATTTTATTGATGTTTTTATTAGATGTTGTAAATTTTCTGAGCAAGGAGTACTTGTCTTCAGTTCTTCGTCTCTCCCCTAAGAGAGACGGCAGTTTCTATCAGTGTGCTTGTATGATAAATTAAGCAGCCACGCCCTTCTTCATTGCGATATTTCCAACATTTATTGGACATTAATCGTCTGAAGTGTGCTGCTAAATGTTGCTGTACTTTGTGTTACCACGCGTAGTTTATTGTTGTTTTATTTATAATTGCTTTTACGGTACATAAAGCCATTAAAATGAAGTAACCCTTCCATAAAACTCGGTACACATGTGTTTCTGAACGGTTTGAATTTTGTATACTGGTTTTAATACACGATCACAATCTCATGCCTTGCGGAACTGTACGTTAGACCACTTTAATTAACTTTGGGTCGACAAAAGGGATGAAGAAGCATCAAAAGGCAACGTATTCTTTCTAACCAGGATATGAGGTTAGTCAATTTACCTAGTTTTTATTTTGATTTCCCGCGACAGATGTGCCCAAATAAACGCCTGGAAGCCAAACGCGTCAAATATTCCACCTGTGCTTTCTCAGAGATAATAAAGGCACACGAAGGTCCCTATTAGAACCCTTGCGTAAATGGCAGGCTTTTGTTTCGGTATCCGGTCCACTTTCCGTTTGTCCACATTTAATATTTTAGATTTTTCAGTTAACCCAAGCGCGTCTAAATGGGCCACGACCAGTTCTACGTCATTTTCATTCCCTCACTCAAGACTGTATGACAATTGCAGTGAATAAGACGTTACTTTTGGGAAAAAGAAAAAAAACCTATGTGTTATGATAACAAACGAACGTAAGTTTTGTAAAATACATTACATACAGGATAAGGACTTGTTTTAAAACAGGCAAGATCGTCTACACCCAGGATAGTACTTCTTTTAAAATGGGCAAGGATCTGTATCGGCTTTCCGGTTATCTAAAAATGGTCACGATTGGCAGCAGAAGGTGTGGGACACTGCGTACGTTCTGAAACAAGATGCAGCGGTCTAGTATGCTGAGTTTCATCGCTGTGCAAATTACTCAAGATCCAGCACATAAGCTAACCTGCTAGTTTGTGTGGCTACTACATTAATATCAGTAACAGGACGTTTCACCCACAAAGTTAATTTATGAGGCATGTTTTTTCGCAGAATGACATTTGTTTCATTTATTTTTAATAATTCGATGTTTGTAACAACCTCGACAGAAAAAGTAACAGAGCGTCTTATTGACACGCCGGAAGTTATATTGCTTTCGTGCCTTCCTTAGTTAACCTGGTGTAGAATTAATTGAAACAATTTGCTGTTTCTTAATATATGGAGCATTTTCTCGAATTTCTGGGGCTGCTGAATCATGGACTTAACGTTCATCGCCGGGAAGGGTTCTTGTCCCTGGGCAAAAACCCCCAGATTTGGGGATTAGGTGGGTCTTAGTGGGTGTAAGGATGATTGGATCCAGCGAGACGTATTTTTATATCGTGAACTGGATTTGATCGGCGCTACCCTGCTAGCTGAGACCACTGCACCGCGGGCACAGGCTTACCGTATAAGTAGTACTACTGCTTACCATGCAACGTCTCTAACTACGTACGTGTTGCAAGGTCTCTTGAGCAGTTGATAATTATTCGGCTAGCCTAAAACTTGATTCATTGTGTAGGCTGTGAAAGTTTATCGAACGAACCCAGTCGTTGGACCGCTTCATAAGCTAGTGGTTTAATCCAGTTCACATGTTAACAGAATACCGAAAATTAATGTGGACATTATCTGCTTATATCGTCTCTCCTAAGTGGTTCTTTCCGAGGAAGTTTATTGTACATGCATGCTAGATGCCCAGGGCCTGTCATGTTTTTCCGGTCCTTTATCCTGCACTATCATTTATTGAAGGGTGGAAATTTTGAAGTTTTTCCGTATGCAATTTTCTCCATTTTATTGTCCTAGTTTGAGCCACTGGGATACGTGTGTTACACCCCAAGGTCGAGGATCATTCCTTGCCAGTCTCTGCCACTGCTTATACGGCTTAACTACGGTTTGGTGCCTGACTTCGTGGTGAACCAGAAGATGCACCGTGCCGTGGTGACAAACTCACTTCATACTTTTCACATGTCACAATTCTGCTGCATACGGGCCATTGCAGTCCAGTGCCTGTCACTAGTCTTTCGTATTCAGGAGGCTCTGTTTCAGAGAATGAATTAGGAGAGCAGCAGCTATCCTGAAGATAGTCGTGTCTTTCCTTAGTCGGTCCAGGCAAATTTTGAGATGGTGCCTTTTATAGACCATTATCACATTATCGCTTGTTTCAGAATTCTTTCTTATAATCATTCCCAGATCTCCCTATCATGGGCACTGCATGAATAATGTAGCTGATAAAATACCATTTAATAAACCGGTAATGAATCGACCAACACTTGTGTAGCCTACACGAATAACTGCGGGCATGAGGAGGGAAAACCTGGGGCGAAGTCTGCGGAGTCGCGATGGTTTGTTGAAGGTCGTCGCGTCACGGTTCAAGGCTTGCTTAAGGTGGAATCGCTGTGGTCAGTTTGTCGTAACTCATCACTACAGCTGATGTACGGGATCGGAGTGAAGTGATTACGCTTTGTTATGAATGAGTCGAACATCAGGATCCAAGTTGCCGCTTCTCCTGTAGACTTGCTCCTTGTTAACGTTTTTTTTACATGTTGTGTAAAGGCAGACATTTTACGATGGCCTGATCATTCATGGAACAGTCATAGTGAAGTGTCTAACCGATTAAATGAAATAGAAATATCTACACCGTCACTCAGAACGGTAGGTGGAAACCGATTCAGAAAGACGGTGATAACCAAGGCCGAGGCAAATATTGTGTTTGAAGAGCATCTGTATTAGGTTGGCTTGCCTGTCCTTCTACTAGTATGTTTGAGACGAACTCTCCGTGAACGTATTTTGATCAATTTTTGTTTCCTAGATTTTCGTCATGAATCAGATAGGTGGGTCGTGAAGCACGCGCGGAGATGGTGAAAGACACATCAAGGGTTTTGGTAAACACATCAAGGGTTTTGGTAAGAGTAGAGTAAAGGAAGAGATTGTTTTGGAGACACAAGAGTAGATGGAAGAATCATACTAAAATAACATAGAGGAACTAAAATATAAGTACAGTAGTCCCTTGGCAATCTGGATCCCCAGGTGGTCCGGACAAATTGGGCCCAATGTAGCCCTGTACTTCCCTCTCAAATTATTATTACAGTACATAATAATAATAATAATAATAATAATAATAATAATAGTTTTCTGTTAGGCACGGTATTTTCGCTTTAAGCAGTTGTACTTTAGCATTGACTTATGTATTGGCATGTTACTTATACCACGTAGTTTCCCCTCGGTGGTCCGGATTCCCTGATAATCCGGACCACCCTTCTCCCCAAGTAGTCCGGATGACCGAGGGTCTATTGTGTGTGCTGAACTGGCCCACAGTATAGTCCAGTGGATCATATGAACATGTAAACTTCGGATTCCATGAAGTCGGGAAGTGTTTTAACCAGTTTAAGTGCTATCAGCTTCTGTAAAGGACTCTTCCATGGAACTGACTACCTTAAAATGAACATGTAAGAGCCAACATAATAAAAAGAAGCCTGCGGCTGTGCGCACCGTCGACTGACAAATATTGGCCTACATATACAAATATTGGCCTACATATACAAATATTGGCCTACATATACAAATATTGGCCTACATATACAAATATTGGCCTACATATACAAATGTTGGCCTACATACACAAATATTGGCCTACATATACAAATATTGGCCTACATATACAAATATTGGCCTACATACATAAATATTGGCCTACATATACAAATATTGGCCTACATATACAAATATTGGCCTACATACACAAATATTGACCTACATATACAAATATTGGCCCACATATACAAATCTTGGCCTACATATACAAATATTGGCCCACATATACAAATATTGGCCTACATATACAAATATTGGCCTACATATATAAATATTGGATTGGCCAACATATACAAATATTGGCCTACATATACAAAGATTGGCCTACATATACAAATATTGACCTACGTATACACATTATTACTGGCGGACTGATCTTGAGGAATTTTTTTTGCGATGTTGCTTTAGAGCAACAATTCGTTACTCATACTGAGAATGGGGTATCAGTTTCAAAAATACGTGGATTCGATAATTCGCTAACGGAGCTTTTTGTAACGTAAAAAGTTTTTAAGGCCAACCGTAAGTGAATGTTATCGAAGCGCTAAGAAATAGGTGAAAAGGGTCAAATTGCAGAAGACGGATGGTGAGTACAATAAGCAACGCAGTGTTTTTAGGTGGCTGCGGTGTAAAGCCCTCGAGAGTCGAGACTGGGTTACGAGAGGCTTAAATGTGTTAGTAGCATGTCAATTAAGACGGCTTGGACGTGTTTGCACCTAGCTGAACCGTTTGCTTTGCAAGATAAGCGAGTCAACGTGAATTTACGTATCCATTGTTAGGTACATACCTGGTTCAAATAGCTGTCAGACGCGTACGCAAAGTGCGAAAAGCGACTATTAGCTTCGTCATCTCTGTCTGTCTGCATGAAACAACTTGGCTCCCATTGGACGGATTTTCATGAAGTTTGGTATTTAAGAATTTTTCGGAAATCTGTCGAAAAAATTCAAGTTTGATTAAAATCTGTCAAGAATAACGGGTGCTTTACATGAAGACCTCTGTAAATTTATGTTAATATCTCGCTGGATTCTTCTTAGAACGAAGAAGGTTTCAGAAAAACAGTGTAGAGAAAATCGAAATACACATTTTTGTGTTCAATGACCTTTTTTCCGAAAATCATGCCTTTTGTAAGATAATGTGTAAAAATACGATATGGTATGATATAGTGTAGCATGGTATGGTATGGTATGGTATGTTATGGTAGAACCAGACAGGCTACATATGACGCTATAACAGGACGCAGAAAAGATGGGATTTGCATGCCGGATAGCTAGGGCAAGGATACGAATACACACTTATAATTGTTAATACTTTTTGCTTTTGCACGGTGACAGTGGTTACGCTAACGCACCTCAGTGTTACATTATAGTACGTTGCGTGTCTTGTTTCTTTTTAACGTGTTGAATATAGCAATAAGTACAGGTAGTAGGCCTATAGGCCTATATCCAATTGTGCCAGGGAACATCGGTTTAGCAAAACCCAATTTCACGGAGCGGAATCCTTCTTTAAAAGCTAACAGTCCCTTATTCGGACCTGAAATTCCCCGCGTTTCTTAGAACCCGCAGACCCATTGCCGTATTTACAAGATCCCGCCACTGAACACTATAGTGAACCGGTTTAATCCAGTTCACACCCACGCACTTTTTATTTAAGATACATTTTAATGTTACTTTTCCATCCATGCTTTGATCTCCCAACTTTTCTCTTCTCCTTTGGTTATGTGACTAAAATCTTGTATGCATTTCTCATATCCCCTATCATACTGCGTGTCCCCCCATATCAGGTTGCTTAATTTCACCGTCGTAATAATTTTTCGTGAAGCGTACAAAGTATGTTTTTTTTGTACATGTTGTTTACCCGTATGTTTTTTGCCTGTCTCTTATGTCCAAATATCTCCTCAAAATCTTCTTCTGAAAGTTCCTCAAGTGCTGTCTTACGATGGGCTACCCAGTTTCACGCCGACATAAAGCAAACGTTTCGCAGTCCTCACCTCTTCTGCCTACTCACAGTAAGTGTCGAGGTTGTTTATTTTCACTTGATCACACTCAGACACACACCACAGTCGGTAAGACTCCTCTGGACGAGGGATCGGCCCATCGCAGGGACTTCTATTTGACAACGCAAACACTGTACAAGAGACAAATATCCATGCCCCCGGTGGGACTCGAACCCACGATCCCAGCAAGCGCTCAGCCGCGGACCTACGCCTTAGACCGTGCGGCCGCTGGGATCGGCCATAAAGCAAAAGGTAAGGTGCATAAACGCTGAAATTCAGGTAACTGAGCACGTTAGCTCAGGCGCTGACGGTAGTGACTTTTATTCGGAAAGTGCCAGGTTCGAATATCGGCTCTCCCAACACGTGTTCCATATTTTTCGTTAGTCTCTGAAGTAGAATGCATGGGTAGTACCTTACATAGGCTGACCTGCTTCTTTCCACGTCCATTCTAGTGCATCGTTCAGTAAACGCTGTGCAGTCGCAGCTATTGACAGTGTCGTGAAATAAGCCTTAAATAAGTAAATAAATAAACAAATAAATGATGGAATTGTGTCTGTCATAAACGAATAAGTAGATGCAGGAAGTGGAATCAGAAACACTGTATAGCAACATTAGAAATATGTTCAGTCCACTTTGCCATTTAGAATTTTTGTGTGTGTGTGGGGGGGGGGGGGGCGGGGTGTTCTAATGTGTGTATGTCTGTCCAACCAGCAGTGCTGCTTGTATTCTGTCACATACTTTGCTTTCTCCGTACTCGAGTGACTGCATTTGAGTTGTACAGTGACTTCTGACAGTGACGCGATGTTAAGTTCTTTTCAGTTGTGCAAGATCAGATGTAATGAGACATTTTGCTCATGCAAAGTGACTGACCATTTGCCTATTGTGAGTGTTCAGAGTAATTTACATTGGTCGTGTTTGTGGCGCCCTGACTGCCTCAGGTGCGGTCTCTTATCCATACTTCGCATCTTCGTATGAAGCGGGTCTCCTGCCGCTGCAGCATGACGCGTCTTCACATGGCGTGTGTAGCGAGAGGCTTTCAGGCTTGACACGATGAGGTGCCATACGGCCTTTTTCAGTAAGTGTAATTTTCAATAACTGATGGAAAGGGCGAGTTTTTATTCCAATAAAGCATCAAAATTCATTCATGATCTGTGGCAAATGAAGTTTCCGGCGTCAATACAGCACCATGTTGATGGTTAGGTCCACGGGTTTTGTTTGAAATTTGGTTGAACTCCCATTCCTTAAAAAGTGGAATTCGTCAGTTTTGCGCGTAATAACTTTATTCGGAATGTATCTGTAAAACATATTGATGATGACGATGATGATAATAATAATACTAATAAGCCGGGAGACAGAAATGTGATAAAGAAAGAAGCCGAGAAGGTTCTAAAATATAAAGGCTTCATAATAGAAATGCAGCGCATGTGGAATGTAAAAACAAAGGTGACGCCAGTTATAATAGGAGCAACTGGAACAATTTCAAAATCCTTCAGAAAATACTTGAGCAGCATACCGGGAAAGCACGATATCAAGGAACTACAGCAAACAGCTATACTGGGCACAGCACACACACTGCGGAAAGTGCAAATGTAGAAGCACAAAAGAGTTTAATATTGCAGACAGCGCTATATGCACCATTAACAGTAGGCGCGGGATAGCTGCGACACTGTGTACCCTAGAAACATGGTTTGTTTCAGGTATATAAGTGTGAATACCCTGCATAAAGGAGATGATGATGATGATGATGATGATGATGATGATAAAGTTTAGTTGTTACAATGCGTGAGGCTATCTCCCGATTAACACCGGGTTTTGACGGTGGCAGCCCATCACCAGTTGATAGTTATGATACATATTTACAGTTATTTTGTTTTATTAAACCATTTATACGTGACTTTATCTAAATACCTGTCTACATTTCTTATGTGGTCCTCGTTAAGTGCATCTTAATATTTTCCTGTAGGGTCTTTATTCATATTTAACAACTTTTCTTTAAAAATTTCATTCTCCAATTTCTAATTTCTAGGCAATCGGGCAATATGTGTTTGACATTCTCTTCACCTAATAAAAGGGGCAGCTCTCTTTATCTGTGTTTCTTCTTCCTTTCAATTGCCACATCCCAGCTAGCAACCATTCTATTCTACTTCTTTCTTTTCTCTAACAACGCTCTGTGTAAAATCTTTACCCCAACAGAAGCTCATTTATCGATATAGTGTGTATCTGTAAATGCAATGAGTAAGACAGGCCAGGGAACTTACCTGTATGGGGACAGCAAACATAGAGTATCGGGAAAATTTAAGTACAGTCGAACGCGGTTATAACGACATCGACTTATGCGACACTTCATATATAGCGTCAGGTATTTTGTGGTACCAATTAATTCCTCCCTGTTAACCATAACATTATACCCCCGGTTAGAACAGCACTCGTTTACAGCGACATAAAATATTCAGTCCTTGTCATGACGTTATAACCGAGTTGCACTGTATATGTATAAATTAAACTACTTCAGGGTATGAACCCACCATCCCCTAGAGTGTAAGGGGGCCCCGTGTTAATTGTAGGAGGCTTCGTGAGTCCAGGAACTGTTCTGGTTTTGGTGGTTTGCCATCCTTCATAATCATAATCATAATCATAATTCATCAATAATGAAGTCATTCAGTACAGCTGTTCTAAAACAATACTAGTTTGCAATTTACAGTACAGCGACATTGTTTGCAAATTTTTAGATCAGCACTTTCCTTTCGACAGGTGTGTTGTCCCACCCGATTCGTGACTTAGGGGCACTGTGCAGTGTACCGTTAAGAATATAATTATCAGTTTGTTACTCTTAGTGACACTGACTTGTGTTTAAGTCAGGTTAGAGCTATTGAGTATGTGATACAAGCTGCCTTGTTTCGGTGTTTGTTAAACATGTGAAATTTTGTGTTAACCTGGATCTGGGCTTGTTCGTATGAAAAGAAGACGACACGAACTGAGTGGGTCTGTCTGGGAAATGTGCGGGAGAGCATTGGGACCCATCAGATGTGAGTTAAAGGGCAGTCGGGAAAATTATATAACGAGAAACTTCTGAGTGGGTACTCTTCACCGGATACCACTTTGGTTAAAATTGGTGAAATCAGTGGCACATTTGACGCTAAAAAGGAACACAGACATTGTTTTCGTTGGAGAATGTGTTTAAAAGAAACCAAAGAGGAGCCATAACATAGATGGAAGGATGGCTGTTGTAGCCTTTTAACACACATCATGGGGGTGTGAAAATGTGGACTGGCTGTGAACGCGACTCGGTGCAGTGCTGGAGGTATAGTCTATAACTGCAGGATTTACACGCATCGCTCACGCAATTCTCCTTGCGTGTCTGTATTGCTGAGTTAGTGACGTAGGTGCTTCTCTTCCAGAGTTGCGTGGGCAAACTTGTGACAGTGACCCATTTATTACCTTCACATCTATCCATTCATTTATTATATTATCCAGCATTTTGTTTGAAGTAGGCGCGCAGTCTAAGGCATGGGTTTGTAGCTGCTTGCTTGCTGAGATGGCGGGTTCGAATCTCGCCGGAGGCATGTATGTCTGTCTCTTGTGAGCGTTGTGTGTTGTCAGGTGGATGTCTCTGCGAGGGGCCGATCACTTGCCCAGAGGCGTCCTAACGAATGTGTAGTCTGAGTGTGATCCCGAAACGTCAACAATGAGCAGGCCTAGGCCCACTAGGGCTGTCTAGCCATGAAAAATAAATTTGTTTTGAAGTTAGTAATTTATACAGTGCAAGTAGGAGTAAATGTCTCCAGAATCAGGTAATGGTCAGTTGAATCAGCATAGAGTCTGGCACGCAACCTGTTGATTTCTGCAAAGAATCTGGCCAAAATGGTAGCTGTTCCGTCTGAAATATCCTGCACACTTTTGTTTCAAAAATGAAATATGGAATTTTATGTTTGGGATTAGAGATTTTTGCGGCGGTGATTTCTAAGATTATGGGCTTTTAGAATGTGGACCGGAAGATGGAGGTAGAAGGGTTTTCCGAAGCGTTGACACCTATTTATTAATAAACACGGCGTAAAATTCCAAAAGACGGTAATCTTGAATATTATGTTGACGCGTTAAGCTGAAGCATGTGGGCGTGCTGAAACTGCAGGTTCTATCACAGTTCTAATACAGCCACCACTGAAGTTCAACAATACACACGACTCCGAGCCAATCCGTCGAACATTATCAAAATCTGCTACCATAACATCCATTTTAACGTCTTTTTAGGCGCATTTGCATTTTTGTGGAGGGTCTGTTAAATCGCACCGTCCACCCATCGTCAATCTCCACGCATGTGACGATTCGAGAAGCGCTGAATGGATTTTTATGAAACTTGATGCTCGAGAATTTTACGGAAAATTCTTCAGTTGTTTCTGTTTTCGTTTGAATCGGGATTTCCAGAGAACACTGTACGTGAAGTCCTGAATCCGTCTCCTCCCGCATGTTGAACGTCACTTGCCATACGTTTACCAGAATAAAATGGGTCAAACTCGGTTATAACGTCATTAAAGGGATTGAATATTTTTTATCGTTATAAAAGAGTGTTGTTCTAACCGAGACGTGTGAAATTATGGTTAACAGTGAGGAATTCGTTGGTAACACAGAATATCTGACGCTATAGACGAAGTGTCGCATAAACCGATGTCGTTATAACCGGGTTCGGCTGTACTTATATTTTGATCAAACATTCTTCAAATGAATGAAACAGACGTGCAATGGCCATTCTATCTTACCTTTCACGCATGCCTTTCGAGATGAATAAGGAGAAGTAATGCGACGTGTACATTTCTGTGCTTTTATGGTATTTAACTTCCTGAAGAACAAAAGAAACTCCGCCTTAAAAATATGGCACATTGAGGTCGATAGATTTATCTGTAGCGTAGTGCTACTCTTATATTGGAATGCGACTTTGAAACACGCGTCCCAATAAAGAAGGCGATACAGTACAATATATAATTGTGCTGTATTAATTATTATTATCTCAAAGTGAACAACTTGCGGGAATATAATGCCTTCCTCAGTAACATCACAGTGGGTTGTCTAAATTAAATTTAAAAAAAAACGTTTCATACCAGTTTAATTTTGTTTATTCGCGTATAGTATGAAACAGAACTTCATTACTGCCAGGTGGCACAGTGGATATCATCACTGTGGCAGGGACCTTCACTAGCAAAATTTTATTCCCAACTTATTCATTTTTTTCTTACTTTAGTGTAATGTGGACAAGTTTTACGCAGGTTTATCTTTTGTCAGTGCTAGTGTAATAAAACAAGTTTATTTACATTTCTGTGGTGCATAGCAAGTAAACATTTCCGGGTAAGATAGTTGTTGCTGTGCTTAATGAAACGTATCTTACAAGTTGGGGCAGAAATATATGATGATTTCCGAAATTAAATAATGAATACGAGAAACGGTGTAATTTATTAGGAGGTACACACGTATATACTTGACTCAATAACCACTAGCGTTTGAGAATGACATTTTTCAGGCGATTCCCATCGCCACCTGAGCACACTTGCATGCTACCTGACAGAGAGACGCCATTACACATTGCAGGAGATCGTTATAAATGGTTTCGATACACTGCAGAATTTGTTGTTTTAAGTCAGGGATTTTGGCATGACGTGTCCTAAACTCTTTGGCCTTCAGGTGGCTCGACTGGAAAAATTCCACTGCTGAAAGATCGGATGAACGAGGAGGCCAGTTAACTAGAGCCGATCTTTCGGCGCAGAATTCTCCGGTGGAGCTACTATAATGCCAAAGTGTACGAGACACGTTCTGGCAGCATATGTGACTTAAAACATTGAAGTCGGCAGTGTACTGAAGATATCTGTAACTGCTTTCTGGAGTGTGTAATGATTTCTCTGACAGGTGAAATACAAGTACGCAGAGGTGGTAACAATGGCCATGAGGCTCGCCTGAAAAATGTCGTGTGCAAATGCTGATGGTTACAGTTAGTTTTTCCTTGCGTCAATAATGTGTGTGCTCTTAATAAATTAAATGTTTTATTACATACTTTATGTCAAAAACCTTCAGCTGATGCTCCACCTTTAGTGTAGTTTTATATATATAGGAGTAATTTAAACTATACCCACTCTAATTTAATTTAACATTTAACATAATTTAACATAATAACATTTAACATAATTTAATTTAACATTTAATTTAACATTTAACTCTAATTTTCTTTTGCTAGCAGAAAGCTCCTTTTAGGTGTGTACACTTGAAATTTTACAGTCATGTTTATCTTCCAAGTTCTGGTTTCGAAGCGTTTATTCACCGCCAGAATTATGTATCCCTGTCCTGTTTCTGGTCAGAAGTGTATATCCAGTCCGCTGTAAACTGACCGATTTAATTATATAAACATTAGTTACAAAAGGGTGTAAATACATTGTCTTTGAATGTGTTCTGTGTCTGTGGTACAAAGACCAACCGATTAATGTTGTTTATGGAAGTACAGTTTATTGCCAGAATCGTGGGCAAACTATAAATACATTTTGTAGTCAAAATGTAGGGTTTTTAACCTATTATATCAGTACACCACTGTGCTTCAGTGAGGTAAATGAATACACGACGCCACTGAGGTGCAAAAGACACAAGAGACCGTACCGAGGCAAAGGTAACAGTTTCATCTGATAACTCCCTTGATTTCCGACACTTCGCCACCGGCGTAATTCGCTACCGTCTCTTCGAGTCCACTGGTCCACGTCAGTATTTCTAGAGATAAGCCTGCTGGGGTGGTTGACGTAGGCAAGTGGAGTCTGAACGGGAATGCAAGAGGAAGCGGGAGGAAGACTGGAGTGCCGTATTCCGTGAGACTTCTTTCCTTGGCCGAAGTATATATATATATGTGTGTGTGTGTGTGTGTGTGTGTGCCGTAAAATCCGTGGAAGGCAGCCGTCAACCTGCAGCCTGTGAATTCATTCAAGTGTGGCAGATAGTATATGCCACATATGATACGACTGGAAGTTGAGCCACACAGAACCTGTTCGATCAGGACTTTGATTTACGGCTGTAGATGCGATTATTGTGTTTCAGCGCTGTAACATGTGTTTGTACTTGGCAGGAGTTGCGGAGCATTCGCGGCTAAATTTGGTAGCGACCAGTACGATAATGTTTCTTGGGGATTCTGGTGATGTAACGAAGACAGGTGCTGTGTGACGGAAGTTTAGTCGTATCGGGTGTCTTGCTGTGCTAAACGTGTAGTCTGGGATTGTTGAACTTATTTACAAGTTACAGGTGGATATCTTTCCCCGACCCGCGGAACAGTATAGTAGAATTAGTCTCGTGTGGCTTCAAGAACTCCGTGCTGTAGTGCCTTTAATAGGCCTGCTGAGTCTGGGCCCTTGAAGTAGCACAAACCAACTGCCATGTTCAAAACGGCCCCTCATTCCTTCTTTTGATGAATCTGTTTGTACTTCGCTCGATGGGTAAGATCTATTTGAATATTTTCACACCATACTCGCCTGCTGGTAGCTTGGGTCGTACGAAAGAATCGGTCCAGGTCCGAGGCTTTTGTGTCTCTTTCGTAACATCATAATTTTTTAGGTTAGGAGTTCTTAGCACCTCGCCCAACCCCCAAGCTGGAGGACTACCCCTTGTCGGCTGTCCGCGACTGCTTCTTCGATGTATTCGCAGCTACCCTCCATTACTGGAGGCCGTTCCTCCTTCCACCACCTGAGGACGCGCCATGCCATGGTGACAGGGATCCAGATGGGCGGGGCATGTAGCACGTATGGGGGAAAAGAGAGGTTCATGCAAGATTTTGATGGGGAGACCTGAGGGAAGGCGACCACTTGGAAGACTCAGGCGTAGATAGGAGGTTAATATTAAGATTGATCTTCAGGCAGTGGGATGGGGGCATGGACTGAATTGAGCTGGATTAAGATAGGGACAGGTGGCGGGCTCTTGTGAATGCGGTAATGAACTTCCGGGTTCCATAAAATGCGGGGAATTTCTTGACTAGCTGAGAAACTGTTAGCTTCTCAAGAAGGCCTCTGCTCCATGGAGTTAGTTACACGCCTGCCGGTACGCAGTGGCCTGTTGCCGTGAGGCTGTCCGGTGACGATCGTGTTTGTGCGAGTCGGCTGTATCGTCCTTACTCTTCAGCAGGCCTGCAGTGTAACCTGCTCGGCTCGTGGCCCCAGCAGTTCCGTGGGACGGAGTTCCTCTTCAGAAGCGTGTAGTTCCTCAGTTATTCAAGAAATTCTCTGCTTTTCATGGAATATGAAGCTTCGTTACCGTGTTCCCACGAGACTGCCACTTACCCTATCCTGAGCCTGATGAATCCAGTCCGTGCCTTCCGATGTTGTTTCTATAAGGTTCAGCTCAATATTATCCTCCCATCTGTGGCTAGGTGTTCCAAATTGTCTCTTTACCTTACGTTTTGCCACCAACAACCTGCATGCAACTTTTCTCTTCTCCATACATGCCACATGCCCTGCTCATCTCATACTATTTGATTTGCTCACACTATTAATGATGGTGGAGGTGGTGAAACTCCTCATTATGCAGTTTTCCCCATCCTTCTGTTACTTCAGCATTTGGACCCAAATATCTCGAACACCGTCAGCCTGTATTCGTCCCTTTATGTGCGAGGCCAGTTTTCACATCTCTATATAAAAACGGGCAAAACTGTAGTCTTGAATATTTAAATCTTTATGTTTTACGTAGCAGATGGTAAGACAAAAGCCTGTAATTCTCTGTTTTAATAGGATATATTCTAACAGAACTGTTCACTATGTTACATAATGCACCTATATTTGATTAGCACTGCTGGTGGCAGGTTTGTGCCTCCAGTGAATGAGCATTAAAGCCAAAGGTTAGGGATTGTTCAGAACCCTACTTGCCAAACTAAAAACTCTTTCGCAGTCCCAAGTGCTTAAGAAATGTTTAGGTTACTTAAAGAGTTTAATCCTTTCGTTGTTATGTTACTTTGAACCAATTGCATTAATTTATAACAAATATTAATATCAATAACTGGCAACCAAAACGACTGAAATTTGTAAATATAACTTTTATAAAAGAGAATGTTAGGTAAAAATGGTTTGAAAGTTCGGGAATGGAATTAATTAACATTTTGGACAGAACGTGTAAGATTTATGGAATTGAAAATACTTCTTGGGGCCTTTTCTCCCACTGCAAGTCACAGACTAAAGTCTAGAGAACGAAAAATAATAATGTTGGAAACAAAATGTACGCCCCACATTTATATTTTTCGTTAAAAGGTGTATTTCGTTTGTGGCGCACAGTCTGGCCTCGCACAAAAGAAAATGGCGTTTGTGACCCATTGTGAATTTCTTTCCACCAGCTTACAAAAGCGCCTCGCCTTGGGCGAGCCTGTCTTGTGTTCTTGAAGCTCTGTCTGCGAGGATACAGAAATACAAGAGCATGTTCCATAACTTCTCCACAGTTTCAGGGATGATTTCCTGTTCACTGTCGATGTTGTCCACTGTGATGTATTTATTTGTTTCTTGGGTAGTTAGTGTGTGTATAGCGGTGGGAGTGGCTGGGTAGTACTGTGGGGGAGGGAGTGACGGACAAGGATTACAAGGTTATCTGAGTCAGAGAGCGCATGCGGTAAGCACATGGGTGTACATGTGTTATCCGTGGTCGGAGTGTTTGAAATTATCAACTAAGATAAGCAGTGTGAGGTTTGAATTTTTCACGGTGGTGGCGCAGTGTACCGTAGTCTGATGGACAAATACAGGCGTTGCTGACGAACCACCACCTTCAGGATAGAGGAGTCAAGTCCTGCTGAACTATTTCTTTCGAGGCTGTTTATTCCTGTGCGTTGAACAAGGAGGTAGTACGTTTCGGCCACACTTTCACTGCGTCAGTCCCAGAGGACGATAATCTTCAAGACAGTCAACGGAGATACTGAAGGGCTAAATAATACTGCGGTGTAGTTGGTTGTAACTGTGTAGACATGTCGTTGTTTTCTTGGCACTTAAAATACACAGCTGGTCAGGTGTTTTCCAAGACACGTCTCGGCTGATGTGAACTGAATGTTGTTGCTGGACTAAAATATTCGTCTGTGAGTGTAATTTGTGCTTGTTATCTTCTGTATGTGCTCAAACAACGATGGTCGTTAACTGATTTGTCTAATTAAAATCAGGAAAGTTTCTATTTTTGATCCCTCTGCTGCGTCGAAACAAAAATATGGCTTCTCCACGCATATATGCAAAGCGTTTTTCAGATGACTTGTACGCAAAGCACTTTCCGCTACTTTGTGCTATTTCAGTAGGGTATATCGCCCCTTGGTCATCTGTTACTAAATGCACGTGGGCCAGTCAAAATGAGAAGTTGTTATTGGAGTTATTTTGTTACTATAATTACTAGCGACAAATGAATCAGTAAGGAGGGTATCGTTTTCTTGCTCTGCCTGGATGCCATTTCTCCTAAACGATTCGGATTAAATCACGTATTGGGAGTTTAAAATGTGCCGCATGTATTTAATTTCTCTTCACAACGACCCCAATTTTGCATGAAGCGTAAATTGAAAGTAGACCTTTACACAAAATTAGCAAAGACGTTATTTGATATTTATTAGGACTGCTTGAAGTTGGGAAAAGTTAAATGCATATTAGTGAAGTATCCCATATCGAATTTGAACATCTATGGAATATCGACGGAAAACATGCAAACTTCATTTATGGTCCTGTATCAACAAGGCTTTGTTTCCGATCATTGTGGCTGAAGGGTGGAAATTCCCTGGCAACTTTCAGTGAAAGTCTCCACTGTCAAATACTAAAAATAAATACCTAACGGTTGGCGTGCTTTTACAACGTCACAGGCCTACAGACCGACAGAAGTGACCTCCATATAAGGTATTCTTCTTTTACTTTGTAAGAAACACCTAAAAATGTCTTATCACAAAACTACACTAATATTATATACATATTTAAGATCTACAACTTATACTCGAAATATTTTACTTCAGTTATAAATGTTATCCTCAGCATCCATTTTTTGAAGAGCGACAACTATTTCTTAATTTGATAAATAATACCGTGTTCTTAATAACTGGTGAACTCGATAGAACACATACCATCTAAAGCACACTTTGATGCTGAATGTTCTGTACAATTAACCCAGATCTTATATTCTGCCCTTCACGCGAGAGGCCAAGTTTCACAGTCACAAGCTAACTCCTTGGAGGAGAATCCTTCTTGAGAAGCTAACAGGTCCTCTGCTAGTCAAGAAATTTCCCATTTTATGGAACATAGAGGTTCATTATCGTATTCACTAGAGCATGCCACCTGTTCCTATCCTAAGCAGATCAATTTAGTCCCTGCCTCCTTCCCACGTCTTGAAGATCCATTTTAATATTATCCTCCCATCTACGCCTAGGTCTTACAAGTGGTCTCTTTCCCTCAGTGTTCCTGACCAAAACCTGTATGCCCCTCTCCTCTTTCCCAAATCATACAGAAGAATACAAAAATTATTATTATTATTATTATTATTACTTTAATCTTTATGACTTTAGATTGGAGACGGGACGACATAAAATACTGCAGTGAACAGTAACAAGAATTCATTTGTAGAGGACTCTAAGGATAATTTGTTCACAAGGGCGCTCAGTGACAGAGCACGGGTCGTTGTAAGCGGCCCAGCGTCTAGGTTGGCTTCAAAGCCTGAAGACGGATGCAGAGCCGGCTTCCGAAAAGTTGTGCTTTAATTATAAGTGTATGATGGATGAAGTCCCAAGGATGGAAATTATTTCGGAGTAACTGGTGTTCGCTGACCTTAATCTGTTCTTAAATTCTTCGTGAAGTAATTTGGATTGGTTGCTCCTGTAGCTAAATACTTAAACCCTACCACATTTTCGAGGAATTTAGTAATTATAGTTAGGCCAACCTTTATTTTACACTTTTGCTCTTTCTCGCTGTCTTTCATTTTGGTAATGTATAAAGATGTACGCATGATGTTTTTAGAATAGTGTGAAGTAGTGGACGGTAAAAACCCTTTTTTAGTACTTATAGATAATTGCTTTGACTCAGGGAAGACTTTACGACGAAGGATGCCAAAACTTGTGCCAGCTGTGTGTCTTTGCATAATTTTTTTATGTCGAAATTCAGATTTTACTCTGCATGTCTGATCTGATTACTCCCCGCTCCCCCCTTCGTTAGCGCGAACGCCTGACCTCGTATTGTTTCGCCACAGAGCGGCCGTGTGGATGGCAAACTGTGTCGCATTTAGATCCTGCCTGTGCCAAAGCAGATTTTTACGTAATTTATTTTATGTAATTTATTTTGAGTGCAGCCCACCTGCTGAGTCAATGCCCCTAGCTGCTTCTTGAATGAACAGGACTGCCAACAAACAATCAGAAGATATCTGTCATTACAGCTGACTCACGCTTTGACATGGCCATTGTTGTGTTTGTTCACTGTTAATATTTACACGACTATGTCTCCGATGCGGGAGGTAGCCCATTTCAATGCGTTCATGTGCCTTCTCTCTTTAACCCTTTAAAGACGAAGCGTATCTGTTTTATATAAGGACTCAGTGCCAACCGTGCTGTAAACACTCACCACTTCGGTTATAAAAACCGGTCTGTTAATGTTTTATAAGGCAAAAGTTGCTGTTTGTTCTGAGATCCGTACAAAACACATAAACGCAATGTGGGCACCACGTAGAATTTTTTTAATGTTTAAAACTGATGGTAGGTAAAGTTACCGCCAGTCTTTAAAAGGTTAAAGCATTTTGTCATTTTGTCAGCCCGTCCAGGACAGTGTCCATTTAGGGTCGCAAAGTGGATGAACAGAAAGTTGACCTGCGTTTGTCTATTCATTTGACTTCCTTTCACTGTTGATGCACATTTCATACACTGGTGTTAAGATCACTGGTTTTCATGTTCTTTAAATCCGCTGTATGGGTGGACGATTTTAGATTTTCACAGTGGAGTCCTTGGGTCGTATTACGCCAGAGTGGTAAAAATTGCGAACGCTTCGGAGGAACTTTGTGGTTCTTTCATCACGGTCGAACTGTGAGGTTTTTGTGACAAAACATATTGCTTGCACCGTCTTCTGGATATCTTGTCGCAAAAGCTTCCGACGTTTCGAAGGAAGTCGCGACATTCTTAGGTAAACTATGAGACTTGAGGTTTTTCCTACGCTTTCCAATACTACTGACAATCGAGCCGGGGTAGCTCAATGGGTATAGCGACTGACTACGGGCTGGACGGTCCGGGGATCGAATCTTGGGAGGGGCGAGATTTTCCGCACCCGTCCATATCGGTTCTGGGACCCACCCAGCCTCCTATACAATGGTACCGTGTCATTCCCGGGGATAAAGCAGCCGGGACGTGGCGTTAATCAGCAGCTCCCATCGAGCGCCGAGGTTAAAGAAAGAGTATCCATATACGTCTACTCCACCTGTGTACCTTCGTGACAGGTTACAGGGCGAACTTTACCTTTACTGACATCATCGACCGATTTTCTTCAAACTGTCGACGAAGTGTGCCATTGTTCACTCAGTTTTTATGCTTTGAACACGACGTTTTATACACTACTAACTGGGCGATCGTGCTAATTTGTGAAGTGAGAACACGTTTTGGATCATTCACTTTAGAGAGCGGAAATTTTGTGCAGTGTGAGTAGGCCTATTTAGGCCCATATATCTGAAAGTATGTTTCCTTTATTGCTTTATTTTTCTTTTTAGTAGAATGAAAACTCACATGGCGAGTGCACGGAATTTTTGATTTGGTGTCGAGAATGATGTACAGTTGCAATTTGACACGTGAAGTTTATTTGGTGACATATTGCAGTTACATCTTCCTACTGGTTAGCAGAAGTAAGTTTAAAACATATAAACAAGGATTTCTCATGTAAAACTTGAAACCTTAATGAATTATGCATGTTACTGCCATGTAGTGTAACAAAATCAGCGTAATTTTGGTACTGACGTTACGAATTTGATTTTATGTAATAAAGGTAGTGCCTCCATTGTACCCAGGCTGCTTTAAACTGACAAACAGACGCTCCGATAACCATAATTGAACACTTAAAGCAAGGTTAATCCCAAGACTCGCGTTTTGCTTCCTCTTCACATTTGTTTCATGTTGTGTTCTGCGGTCAGTTTATTCCTTCAAGTTACGTTTTATTAGAACCAGTACCTGTTTTTCGTATTGCAAGTTACTGTCATAAAATACTCTTACCTGAGCTGTTTCGTTGGCGGTCAAGGAGCCGAAACATGAAGGTGACTGCTCTCCTAAGCTTGCCCCAGTGTTGAGAATGTGTGGAGCTTTACTTAATGCCATTGTGCTTAGCCCTTCGAAGCCCAGTAATTAATTTATGTACCTCCAGGTTTAACACTCAAACATTATAAGCTCTGCCCAGGGAGTCTGTGTTTTATATGGGTCTGAAAACAAACAGTGATTGTTTTCCTAGGAAACTTTAACTGATTGGTGTTCGTAATGGAGCCTGATTGTGTTCACTGTGCAGCACGAACTGATAGTTCGTACAGACATACGTACATGCAACGTGCGTACGAGTACAGACACGTGTATTCCCTTGGGAAATGTGCCTCTTCTTCCAAAAACTGACACTTTTTTTCAGGACTAAGAAGAAACTAAGGGACAAATGTCTTAGCAGAAAGTTGACTGAGTACTTCTGCTTACGAGTCTGTACCCGAAGCGGCTAAGAAAACAGAGATTCTCAAAGTCTCCCTTGAAATTTCAGATTGCTACATGAAAATAATGTAAAGGCGTGGTCTGATATTCCGCACGAACCTTGGGTCTGTGAACTGGCGGTAGGGTTTCGGACTAGAACGTGTTCACATGCATGTCTATTACGGAACGAACTGATGAATAGAGAGCCAGTGTAAGGAAAGGGCAAAGGCATGCCTTGTGCTTCGACTGAAAGTAAAATTATTTATTTATTGCGATATTTTTTACTTTCTTTATTCCAAAACCTTATCTTTTTGAATTAATGTCTACTGGCCTAGGGAACTTCTTAAACGATATGTCGTAGTGATTCAACAGTTTGTCTTATAAAATATGGCCTATACGTTTTTTATTCTGTGTAAGTGTATACACAGTTACATTGTTAAAATTAAGTTAATGTATGTGTAACCATATACCATACAGGTAAATTATTATCTCGTTATTTGTTGTACATTTTCTTGCTTCTTTGCCACAGCAGAAAACAAAAGGCAATATGCACACATATATACAGGGTGTTTCACGACTTGTGGACATTACTGCAGGAGGTGATTTCCTAGGTCTTTATGATCAAAAAAGTTCATATAAACATGTGTCCGATTTTGGACGGATACGGAGTTATGACCTCTTGAAACTTAGAAGAGAGGGTAACGATAATTGACAGGAAACGGAACAAAATAATAAACCAGCATAATACATGATACTTTTAAAGTATAAATGTAAAGTTAACTTCGTGAACTTACCTTTAATTTGAATTGATCTGTGCTTACAGCTGGTTTTCGAAAATGCCACCGCCGGCCGCAACACGGGCTGCCGCTCGGTTGTGAACTGCGCGAGTTGCTCGTTGCAGCTTCCGCTGACTGTTTCTGATGCGGTCTGCGGCATCCAAAATGCGACCAAGCAATGCATCTCGCGTTCCCACCTTCACACTGTAAACCAGTTCTTTCATCCATCCCCATACACAATAATCCAGTGGGCTTAAGTCTGGAGACCTGGCTGCCCAATTGTGGGGATCGCCACGTCCGATCCATTGCCCAGGGAAAGGTTAGTTCAGGAAATTTCTAACTTCACGTGAAAAATGAGGAGGAACCCCGTCATGTTGGAAGTACATACGACCTCGTTTATTCAAAGGCACATCCTCCAAAAGTCGGGGCAATTTCTCCTGCAGAAATCGGAGGTACGCCTCTCCTGTAAGACGACCTTCCAAGATGAAAGGACCAATCAGCTGATCGTCCAGAACTGCACACCACACATTGACACTAAAACGCAGTTGAAAGTTGCTTTCCACAGTGGCGTGGGGATTCTCATCTGCCCACACATGAGAGTTGTGTGTATTATTGACACCGTCGCGATTGAATTGCGCCTCGTCAGTAAACAGGATGTAACGATGCAACTGGCGACTGCCATTGCGCCACTTGCAAAATTCCAGCCTCTGAGCAAAATCGCCAGGTCCGAGATGTTGCACTCGCTGCACGTGGTATGGATACATGCCCTCTGCATGCAGTGTTCTCGACACTGTCGTGTGGGGAACACGAAGACGTCTTGCAATTCTTCGCGTACTCGCACGTGGACTGCTCTGTACCATCTGAACAATGCCTTCTTCTTCATCGACGCCTTGATTAACATCACGCTCGGCTGCAATGCGAACGCCGGGAAGTGTACCGGTATCTGGCAATGTCTGGTAAACTCGAGTGAACACTATGCGGGTTGGTATTCTGCGGTTCGGAAAACGTCGCTGATATTCAGCTACGGCATGAACTGAATTACCGTCACAAAAACCGTACACATAAACCATATCTGCGTACTCTGCAACTGAAAATGTAAATGGCATCGTGAACGTAACAGACGCACCGAGATGAGAATACGTACGGGACTAACTGGCACTCTACAGTGTGTCACTTTTACCGCCCACGCCTTTACGAAACTATCGCCATACTGTTCTGACCATTCGGAGCCGGCGGCCCAGTCACTGTAATGTAAGTGATAAGCGTTTTTGAACGTGTAGTAATTGCCGAGTCATTCAGTATACACTGGCCAGGCGAATGCCCACCCACCCCACCTACCCCCGCATTTCGTAAATACCTTCCAAGTGTCGAGGTACGGGAAGTGGACTGTCTGTAGCCGGGTGGGTGAGTCAGGTGGCAAAAATAATGCTTGCAACGCAGACGATAGGCCACCAACTTGAGTACATCACCCGCCAGCTGGTTCCGTAACACGCGGTTCACACGAGGGCGTGTACGGGAATTAAAAAATGCCCTAACTCCGTAACCGTCCAAAATCGGACACATGTTTATAGGAACTTTTTGATCAGAAAGACCTAGGAAATCACCTCCTGCAGTATGTCCACAAGTCGTGAAACACCCTGTATTGTCTTGTACTTTTGATTGAAGTGTTAAATGGTGTGTTATAAAATGGTCACTTTTATAGTACAAACGCGTATTGTCATGTGGTGTCATTTGGAACGCTAGTGCTATAAATGGACCAATTACCAAATTGAATAAACATTTTTTCGGACACTTATCGCCAATTTGGCTGAATAATAAAGGGCATTATAAGGTATGTAAAATGAAATTTCTTGTCTGTTATCGCCAGTAACGTTCTTCATTCTTTTCAGTAACGCTTGTCTGGTTCACGACGGCGTCATCATACACACACACACTCACACACACACACACACACACACACACACACACACACACACACACACGTACATACATACATACATACATACATACACACCCATACTTACATACATACATACATACATACATACATACATACATACAAAATACATACATACATACACACATACATACATACATACATACATACATACATACATACATACATACATACATACATACATACACACACACACACACACACACACACACATTCACACACACACACAGAGTCGTGAGCAAGACGTAAATGTGACCTAGACCCACGTACTGACATCTTGGCCAGAACAAAGCGATAAGGTGTATTAAATATTCCACAGCCGCTAGAACCTAATCTAATTTTTTCCCTGTTCGAAAAATGCTGTGATCTTGTACAGGTTGGTAAGAAAGGTATTCGTATTACTACGTTGCGATCTTATGCTGTTTAAAGCCGGTTGGTTTGAAGTTCTTTCTTATAGGGACATTATTTTGTCTGACAACTCTCGTCACTCTTCATTCAGACCATTTCGCGTGACAACAGGCAGCACAGTCATGGCCGCTGTTCCAGTGTGCCCTGAGGCGGGATCCACGTGGTTCAATGTATTGCAGTTAATGTGAGGTGTTAATTCGTCATATTTAAAGCCTCTGCTTGCAGACAAGCGTACCATCTAATAAAGTGTTGTTTATTGCTCGTCGAGGTTTTATACTTTGAGCGAACCGATGGGGAGTGCCTAGCGACAGGTGTCAGATAAAATAATATCATTATGCGTTAAGGATAGAGGTAAGTGGTGCCTTCTAAACTTGAGTTTCTGCCCACCAAACTACACTACGTCATATCTTAGGAGACTGTTATCTTAATATTCACAGGTGTGGCAACCTGAATTTCGGCACTGGGTATAAAGTGTATGCACCTGTTGCATGCAGTTGTATTTTGTCGACTGGATTTCTTATTAATTATGCATTTTTCCTGTTAGGAATAGGTGAATTTAATGACAAGGTGGGCATAACGTTCTGCATTGTTCGAATTAAGTGAGGATGAATTACGAGAGAAACTGGGTATCAGATTCTGAGTTGTTCGTTTCAATTGTTTGTGGATTTCTAGAAAATCAGAACGTAATGTGTTCTGATAAATGATATGTCGATTTCTGTACTAGTTAAGCATGTAATTATGAGTAGTCTGGATTAGAGATAACCTAAATGGATTCCGGGAGTTCTTGTCATAACATTATAAACGGGCATAGTTCTAGTTAGGGGTAGATAAGACTCCTAGAGAAGCTGAGAATGAAATTTTAAATAGAAATAATTTTAATTAGGGATTTATGGATTCTGGAAGGAGTGCGTTGGATTATAAATAGTCTTAATTGTGGACAGTTGGATTCCGGGAGAAGTCAGGCATTACATGGATTCCGGGAGAATTGGGGCATAAAAGATTGAACTGGCATGCAGTAGTTTGAACTAAAGGAGGATGGATCTCGAGGTAAATTTAACATCAGTTATACACAAATGTAATTTGAATTGGCATAGACGGGTTCCAAGATAAATTGCGAATAAAGGTATAAGGATGCATAAACTGAATTGGGGGTGGGTGCATTTCGGCAGAAGTTGGACGTAAATCATAAATATATATGTGTGTTGAAGTGTGGCTGAATGGATTCCGGGGGAAGGTGGGTATTGCATTGTAAATAAATACAGTTAAATTATGGATTCCGGGAGAAACTGGATAGCCCTGTATTTCAAACAGGCTAGAGTTATTGGAACGATCTACAGTTTCTTGAGACAACGGGAGTGCAACTAAAAGTAGCCGGCCGCCGCAGCAGGTGCTAAAATAAGCTTGACCTATGAGGGGCGGCTTCGTGCTATTACTGTTCTGCCAGCGACCTGCAAGGAACGTGCAGTGCGTGCCGTGCTCTGGGTTTTCCTCAGGTACTCGCTGTACCTGACTCCTAGCTTTATGCTGGCGTTCAGTTTGTGTCATACAGGTATAAGAGACACGATGCCTGGTTGTATCTATGAAGAATAAAATGATAACAGTAACTAAAGCAGAATGTAAAATATTGAGCATATTGATATTTACACGAAATAAATTGCCACAGAAGAAAGAAAAGGCAAACAAGCTGGGGAATAATAAGACATACCGCTGTTCTTGTTAAACACTTTGCTGTTTTGAGGTACAGAACGTGGGGCTATACTCGTAGATCCACACATCATTTGCCGCGGAAATAGAGACGTGGATTTTGTCAGCTAATACTAACACTAATACTACTACTACTACTACTACTACTACTACTACTACTAATAATAATAATAATAATAATACCTGATCTACATATTATAATGCAGAATGCAGTAATACCTAACACATGACGTATATTTAGAAAGGTTTTAGCATAAGAATGGGTAAGAAATGCTTGATTGGGCTGTTAAGAAACCATGTACTCTTTGAAAACCAGCTAAACGTCTATGAATTCAGTGACAACAAATAATAATAATAATAATAATAATTATTATTATTATTATTATTTATTAACGCATTGAGTCAACAGCCAAGTAGCCAATAAGAGAAATAGCACAGTGTACAAACACGAATAATAAAGAACAACGAATAGGACGTACATGAAACAAACACAAGCAGAAGATTTACGTAAGTAGCCCAATTCATTAGGACATCTTATGATGTAAAACTAAAAATAATATCGAATCTGACTGAGAAACGAAAAATTTGTCTCTTCGTCCAACAGACGCCATTTTTGTCTTTATGCAGAAGGAGCTGCTCCTACAACGACCAAAATACACTTGCTGAGACGGTATGTGTTTGCTGCTTGTCATTTAATTTCGAGCTGTTTTCCTGCAGTCGGTCATGTCAGCGGGTGGATGCATCTTCTGAATCTGTTCCCAGGGCTTGCATGGAAGAAAAGATCCTTGGGAAAGACCAAATAATGCAGTTATTAGACATAATGCACTAAATTCCGGAAATTCCTTGCACTTGGACTTGAACCCGGAAGCGTGTTGCGACTGTTTTATGGTCATATGGTCTGTTGGACCACATTTCTGGGCATGGAGCCACCTGGCATTCATTTTGTCTTTGCACTTGTGTCATGAAACATTCGAGCGGTCTGCTGAGCTTCCTTAGGGGCTTCTCAGTTTATCTCTCGTCCTGCGGTGCTTTTGGTAAACTTCCGCCAGCGAAAATTTGGAGCATATTTCCCATACACGTTCAACTGATCCATCGTCATAGATCCCTCTGTCGGCAGGGATTGGGAGTGGGTTAGAATTGTGGAGGTTCCACATAATATTTTCAGCCCGCAGTCATGTTGTACCGAGTATATCGTGGTTTTTATAACACTTGCAGGTAAAGTGTGGAATAATATCTCAAAATAGGTCACAATTCCTTTCTTCCACACCTCATTAACCTTTAAAAGCCTAGCGGTAACTTTACGTACAGCCAGGCTTAACATTAAAAAATTCTACGTGGTGCCCACATTGCGTTTATGTGTTTTGTACGGATCTCAGAACAAACAGCAACTTTTGCCTTATAAAACATTAAGAGACTGGTTTTTATAACCGAAGCGGAGAGTGTTTACAGCGCGGTACGCACTGAGTCCTTATATAAAACTGATACGCTTAGTCTTTAAAGTATTAATTGCCATTTACAATTATCCGAGGGCCTTACTTATGGCTTAGGCAGCTAGACGCCGGCCTGTCATTACCTTGGCACGGTTTCAGTCCCCAGTCCACGTGAGATTTGTGGTGGACATAGTGTCACTGGGATAGGGTTTTCTCTTAGTACTTCGGGTTTTCCTTGTCAGTATCATTACAACAATGTTTGTGCCCTTTTATTTATCTATCACCGACGCTATATAATTTTATCAAGAGAGACAGTGTTTAAATAACACAGTTAAAGAACCAAATCATTCGAAGACACAAATCCTTTGCAGTTGAGAAGGCTATAAGCTACCGAGAAATGTCATAGACGACTGGGGCCATTAATGCTCTTTTGACTAAACTGATTATAAGTGGAGATACTGCAGTAGCTACAGAGATGAAGTATGCTGTGGGTGGTTATTTGGGTGGCCGGCGATATCACAAGTTCGGATAAGCTTTAGGGGAAGCACTTCTTGACCACTATGAAACGGGGCTATTTCAGTAGGTATTTACATCTCAAATTTGTACACAGATGAATTTAAAGGTTCGTAATTGGTATTCTTTAGGATAATTTTCAAATCGACCAAATAAAGTAAAAATTCTTAAAAAATGTTCCCTGTTATCATTTTAATTGTAGGATTTGCACTCATGATACCACGTTTACGGAGAAAACGCAGTTTTACCGTGTTGCTGCGGGTCGGTTGTGTGACCGGATTTTGCCGCTGCTAGTATGAAGAAAAAAGTGCAGTGTAAGCATTCAAAGTGTCTGTGTCCGCCATAAAAATATGCGGGGAATGGATTTTGTAGCTGTACTCATTAATGTCCTGTCCTCAATACTTAGATCGTCAGCTTCTTGCTGCGGCCGCTTTATCTCTGCTACTCTTGGAAAAGGAGGCTACAAGAGTATTCACTCTTAAATTCTGTTTTTGACTAATTGCATGTGGAAGGCCTTCTTGAGGCGGTAATGGTCACACAAATGGCTTAGCTGATGCACCTTTTTTTACATCCCACATATCCGTAACCCTGTTGGAAACAGCCCGCCATCGGGGCCCATTCTGATCCTGGTTATTTCAGTACACATCCGCACATTTCGCACGTCTCTTCGGTCTTCATATAATTATACATTTACTTTGCGAACTTTACAGAGCGAGAGACGCCACTAAAACAAACACCGCTTTCCATGTACCGGACGGCGTGTCAGAGTGGGTAGCATGGAGGTCATGGATTCAAATGCTGGACAGCAGACCGGCTGAATCTGTTCTTGGTGTATCTCAGTTCGCTGCAGGCAAATGCCATTATAGGAACTGAAGCCACAACCGCCTCTTTCCACTTACTTGCCAATTCATTATTCAAGCATCACCCTATAAAATGTCGTTAACTTCTCAATGTCGGTCTCGGTGCACAGTGCGGATCTTTAATCCCTCATATGCCATGCCGTGGATGCATTTAAGAGTGCCATAAGTAAAACTTCTTCGTCTTGGGCTGTAGATGCATTTTAACCCTTTAAAATCGAAGCGTAAACTGTTTTAGTTAAAGACCCAGCCCGTACAGCGCAGTAAACGCGTTCTCTGTTATAAAAACCGATCAGTTTATGTTATATAGGGCAAACGTCGCTCTTTGTTCTGAGATAAATACAAAACTCATAAATGCAGTGCGGGCAGAATGTACAATTTTTGAGTGTTAAACCTGTTGGTGCATTTAGTAACCAGTAGGCTGCAAAAGGTTAAATAGAGCGTCATTGAAGATATAAAGAACTCAGTAATAAATAATACGTGGTAATCGGTTTAAACTTGGCATGGGCCTCTAATCTAATGAAGATAATGAAGATGGTGCTGGTCAGCTTTATCTCTGTCCCTGCTAATGCTTTGACAGACGTCTGTATTTGTATGGGAGCTTCAAACAGATTTCCGTCCACCGACCTTTTGCACTTGTCAGTCCTACATTGCGTCACTTAATAACGTAAGCCGGTAAATACAGCGGAATTACGCAGCTAACACGGGTAATTAACAGTGCATTGAAATCGGGTTGTAAAGAGGCATGTTACTGAAGCAGTTCTTGGTTAGCAGAATTACACTGACAAACTTCGTGAGATTCCTTATTAAGAAGCTAATAGTTGCTCAGTTGGTCGAGACATTAGCAGTTTCTTGTAGAACCTGAAGGTTCATTATGTTGGTCGCAAGGACCGTCTACTGGACCCCATCGCTCCTACCTTCATCCTTCTGCCATGTTTCTCTTGTGTAAGTTTTAATGTTAACCTGCTTTTTTAATCTTAAAGTCAGTTTCAGTATTATCCTCCCGAATACGCTTCGGTCGCTCGACAGATATTTCATAACAAGAAGTTCGTGTGACGCCGTATGCCTGTTGATGCCACCACCACCACCACGACCACCACCACCACCACGACCACCACCACCACCACCACCACCACCACCACCACCACCACCACCACCACGACCACCACCACGACCACCACCACCACCACGACCACGACCACCACCAC